>OY728122.1:1706584734-1707209734 GCA_963277665.1 Viscum album
TATTTTGTAATATTTTTTTTTATTCTTCATATGTATCGTGATATTATTTAATATATATATATATATATATATGAATACCTTATCTCCAACCTCAAACTCTAGATATCATTGATGATTTTCAGAATAATTGTTCCCTCAACTATGAGAAACCTTGATGTCCTTCTAAATGGTCATGAACTATACAACCACTTTATCAACCATTTGAGGACCCATTATTTTTTGTTCACCATAATCATTATATCATGATGGTGATCCTATCCTCTTCCAATAAAGTATTTCATAATGATCAATATGGTTCCTTGAGTGGAAACTATTAATTTATAATAACATTAAGAAAGGGAGAAGTAGATCTTATCCTAATTTGAAGTCTATTTAGTATTATCTCAATATTACCTCTAGTTTCTATGTATTCTTCTCATATTGGATATCAATTTTAGGGTGATAAGTCATGTTTATGATCAAGTTAGTTTTTATAGAATGTTGGAGTCACTTTTAGAAGATGTATGTAAATCTTGGGTTTTAATCAAATACATTCGATAGTGGTGTTCCACGAAACCTAACAAATTTTCCAGTTTATATCATTATAATTTGACTCAGTTAGAGGTACAATCATATTTCTCTGAATTGTTAAATCATTGAATGAAAATCCCCCAAAACGAATAAATAATTATTTCTCCTTTATTTCTTCAAAAATAATAGTGAGAATGTCAATGGCTCTATTTTCCAATTTCCATGAAGGTATGGGTACTGAATTCATTGTCCTGTTTTATTTTTTCCTTCTAGACTTAACATGAAAACATATGTGAAACCTTGAGGTAAATTCCATTATCATATTCTATGTATTGTTCTACCAATATTCCTCTAAAAAATGGCACATCATTGTTCCCCCTTGATTAGTGAAGAAGGTCGAGCTATGTGCATCATCAAACTTCTCATTCCTTATGCCAGGATTTGATGGTGCTCATAGTCAAGAACCAAAACATACAAATCCATATTATTTTATTTTTAACTTCAATAATTTAACTTCACTTATGGATTCCACCTTCTTATTAATTTCCACATCATCTCTTTCATCATCCTTTATATTCTCCAATTAGGATGGTTTAGAAATCATTTGTGAACAGATTGATGTCTTTCCTTACTTTATGATTCCAATGAATGTCAATTTAATTTATAAAAATATCAAATCCTTATAAATTCTCATCAATGTAAAAATTTTCAGATCCTTTCATGTTATAGAATCATCCACATTGTTTTCGTCCAAAATATTATAGTCGATTGAGTAATAATTGTCCTTGGACCTCTATAATCATCTTAACTATCCTCTATTTAGATATTTTGTGTTTGAATATATATGTGGGGATCATATGATCCGTATGTAGTTCACATATTTACCCAAAAAATATAATGATGCTTGATTTTCAATGTGTAGGTCACTATAGCCGACCCCAGCTCATTCATTGGTAATTTCCATTAATAAACATTCAATTACATTGAGGAATAGTCTATCGTCTTGTAATTCTATATATTTAAACATCCAAATCCCCTCTTTGAATAATTTCTATATTGTAGGAAAAGATCCCCACTTGTGGGTAGAATAAGTATAGGTGTAGTTATAAGCCTATTTTTCAACACATTTAATATCTATTCAAAATCATTATTCCAAAAAAACTGACTCCCTTAGAGTTATATTGGACAGAGGGTTCAAAAATCAAAGAATATTTCTCACAAACTGACAATAGTAAAAAAATAATACACGGAAACAATGGATTGAAATCACAATGTTGGTCTTCAACATAATTAAATTTTATAAATCTTTTAAGGGTCTATAAATATCCCATTTCACGTGATAACGCACCCTCAGAATGATACCTAATTATACTATAACTCACATTTTCTATCCATTTCATAAAACTTCTCCCACCATAAAGTATTTACCCCAATGTAATGATTTTCCACAAGATCCTTATTTTGTTGGAGTATATTATAATATCATCTATACATAATACAAAATTTTATGGTAATCTCAAAACACAATATTCATCATGTCCATGAATATTTCTATAGAATTATTGAGTCTGATTGGATTTAATATAAAAACATAGTCCTTTTTCGTTGTACGTAATGAAGTCTTGGGGATATCCTTTTTTTTCAACCTCAGTTGATAATACCCCATATGTAGATCCACATTTGAGAAGTATTGGTCTCCAACAAGCTGGACAAGAAAATCATTAATCTCTGGTAGTGGATACGTGTCATTTATCAGGATATTTTTTATGTCAGGATAATCAATACAATGGTTCATTGACTCATCCATTTTATCAACAAAGAGGTGTGGTGCCCTCCATAGTGAGGCACATGTGAATATAAACCATTTATCTAGATTTCCTATATATTATTATTTAACTACTCATGTTCCAAAAAAACATTCTATATGGAGTAATTTATATTAGAGTATCCCAATGTTTATGTGTTATTGAAAATTCAACTTAGTATCTATGTGGATGTCCTTGAAATTATTCAAGAAACACATTTGGGCATTCCATTAAAATGAAAATATCTTCAAGGATGATATTTTACTTGTACATAATAATTTGAGCTTGATTTTTTTTCTTACAACGAGATATTATACATTCTAGAGACGTTGTTTCTAAATAAGATTCATCCTCCACCTTGAACATGTATACAATCAGAGGAAAATTCACAATATATTGAGTGATATCCATATGAAGGAAATTTATATTTGATTTGTATAAGGACTAAAAACCTATAATTTCTTGAAATTCAACTAAAGGGAGTATTAAAAGTTTTACTAGGATGTTAAACCAACTTTTTCTGATTTGAGAGGAGGTATATGAATGGGATGTAATAATTTCACCATTTCACCTTTTCACTGATAACTCATCTTCCCCACTTTTTGTTTTTTTTTGAATTGTTTTACTAATGTTTTGTTATATGAATGAATGTGTAGGACCATAATCAAAAATTAAATTCTAAATCATTAAATTAATAAATATAATACTTGTAACTTAATTTTTTAGGATCCACCATAGTGTTTGTGATGGAATATGTCACCCTTTAGTCCTTGGAGGTTTTTGTTGTTGATTTTATCTGAAAACCATAGGCTTTTGGCAGTGGTTTTCATAGAGTCATTGTTTTATTTAGTTTAAGAATTGAAAAATAGGAAGGCTGTGGATTGGAGCATAACAATGTTCCCTTACATTGGTGGGTTTCTCCTGTTGGATCTCACTAGTTATATTCCCATCCATTCCGTACCAAAAGAATTTACTAATCCCCTTTAGGAAATTTTTGGGTTTCTTCTTCAAACAATATTGACAAGCGGGATATTGAATTTTATTACAACTATTATATTTATACATCTCACCACTAGAATTAAACTCTATTTTAGACATCTTATCAACATTAGACCATTGAGATTTAGTGATCCCCAATTAATATTTGAGGGAAAATTAAACAAAATATTCATAGGTTCCAACACATTGAATCCCTAGTACTTTTCACTGAATATTTTTAATCCCAACAAATAAGTAGTCAACATTAAATTTAGTGTTAATGATAAACACAATGAATTGTCATGAATTTCTTTTGAATATTTCCTCATATTCCCTCATGGAATCATTGTAATTTTTCATGACAGAAAGGAAGTCTCATTCCATTTTCTGTCATAGAGTGCGGAGAAAATAAATGGTGAGAAACATTTTCTAGAATTACATCCACCCCCTACCATTAACACATTATTATGGATTCATATTCATGATAAATTTCCAACATTAACATTCTCCTAACATAATAATATAGACAACTAATATAACACACTCTTTCTTGAATCATTGATGGATGATGTTTATATTTTCAATAGATTTGATCAAAATTTTCCTGGTTATGGGATCAGATTTTCCATTCAAATTAGAATGTAATTGTCACATAAATTTCTCAATTGTAGATTGTTATTTCATAGGGGGATTCAGAAATTCCTCTCAGTTATGGATTCTATTTCGAACTGGATTCAACAGATATTGTATCATCACAATGTTTGTAATTACATCTCCGATCACATTGGGAAACTCATTTGGGAATTCGTCACATTTCCCCTCACAAATATTGTTTACATGATTACACATATTTCTGGCCATTAGAAAGAATAAATGGAAAACTGTGATATGTACTTTAAATCCTATTAAACACCCAATTTTTAGTCTAATAACATTAAATGGATAATTTATAAATGAAATTTATTCTATAGCTTATGAAATTATAGGCTTTAATATATGTTTTTCATGATCTATTTCCAAACGTAGACTCTCATGGTCCATTATATTCATTTAATAAAGGATTTTAATGATCATGTGAATTTACCAAATAATATCATCTAGAAGGGTAAACGGGTTATGCATCAAGGCCCGTTGTCGTGCACCAGGTCACAATTGAGTCTTTCTCAATGCATCACTTTTGTGATTATTACCCATAGGTACCTATGTTCTAGATCCAGATCTATTTTTAGTATCCAAAAAAATTTTCATTTTCTTTTATACCACATAAACAATATAATTTACCAGAACATATGGATGTTTTTTTATAATTATTATAATCCCAAATGCTTTCTCTAGAGATTTCAATTCATAATACCAAAAATATATCTCAACCTTCCTCTGATATAAACAATGACAACAATAGTTTTTTTACACAATAGTTAATGAATTATAACATAAGAATAAACATAATTTATAAATAAAGTATGGAGATTTATTTTTCCTTTAGTAATCAGGTATGTTTCAAAAAAATATAAAACATGGGGTATATTAGTTTTATTGAAAACATTTTTAATATGCTCATAATATTCCATGATTCATAAAACTGCTTGGGATACACTGGGGACATACGTGGGAAAGGATGGTGCAATTAATCCATGTATGGAAATAAACAATTCAAAATATAAAATAAGTATTACATGTTAGAAAAAGTAATCTAAATTGGTCAGAAAATGGGTGAGAATTATAAACCTAAAAAATTAATAATGATGTAAAAAGATAACATATAACCAACAAGGGAATGTGGAAAAATAATAAACATGGCATCATATGTAACCCCTCAACCCTAGTTACAAAGAGTTGGTGCATTATTAAATTACATTGGCATGATACAAGGAATCATGTCCCAAAAGGCCGATCAGTTTAGTAGCCTTGGAAGTACAAGATACATATATAAGTTTTACATTACATCATAAAACAATGAAAAACAACATTGTGTCCCCTTTGAACATGCTCATATCTTTTGGGTTATCCTAACAGGTTAATCACAATTTTATTCTTCATATCCTAATAAAAAGAAAACATATGAAAGGGGTGAGGTCATATCCCCGGTAAGGATAACATTATAGTGGAAACTATGATAAAAAAGCATAAACATTTAAGGTAATGTATAAGACTAAAACATAAGAATTGTAAACATAAAATTTTCCATAATATGGAAAATATAAATCAAATAACGACATTTACTTATTAGAATGGATATTCTAATAGTTCAATAATCACATTTAATACCAGTATCCAATTGCATTATGATAGAATGAATAATGATGGAATTCATAACCACATATTCAAGGCCTCATCCTAAGACTAGAAATAATATTTTATGATGGCCTTGTGCCAAGACACTAGTTTGTATGATGAGACATACTGATGCATCAAGGAGCAATAGTGGGCTCCACTCGCTACATACTAAGTCCAATGTATTCCTCATAGGAAAAGTTTGAAACATAACATAAACATTCATATTAAAATTGTCCTAAAAAATTTTAATACTTTAACCATAAACCATGGATTGTATAAAAATAACACATCCACAGTCAAACATATCACAAAAACTCAAATAAAATATGGAATAGTGTATCAAAATAAATAAACTTCAAACAACTGTAAAATCCATCAAAAGATGCTAACACAGATGAAATCAAAACTATTTGAGAGAAATATCTCTTTCTATTTTGAAATTATTTAAAAGTAACATAATTATAAATATTGTTTTTAAATATTATTATAAACTTCTAAGGGAAGCTTTGATGGAGTAATAATAGTGTAAAATAGATGCACCTGTCGTATAAGTTAAAAAAACCTTCTTACCTTAATTTGTCGAAAAGGTCATAAAGTAACTTGTTTGGAAAATGATGGAAAGATTCCATTAAAAGCATTTTATAAAAATTAAAACAAGGGTATAAATTACATTAACCCCAGTCTAGTAAATTGTGAAATTGTTTTGAAATTCATATTTAATAAACATGGATGTGGATGATAAAGATGCCCCCATAGAGACTCACTTATAAACAACCTCAAATAATAAAGAGATTGTAAAATTAACCCTTACCTTGTACTTTTCCATGGTTGAGTGTACATTAACCCCCTATATAATAGTTAAATAATTGTTATTAAATTATTCAATAACCATATACATAATTATGATATTATATATTATCTACTAATATTATTTAGTTAATATTATTTTAGAAGTATCATTGTTTTAGGTGTTAACTAATTAATTTTCCTTTATATGTTTTTCTACATAAGTCATGTTTTTTTATGGATAGGATGTATTTGATTCATATAAAGTATGATATTAAGTTCTTAATCATTATTTTTATTCATAAAATGAAAATTATTCTTGAATTTTTACGATGTGGAATGAATCACATCGCATTCGTGGAGACAATAATCTGTACGTATGCAGAAGAGACAATACCATTATATGGATGGATAAATTATATGTAATAAGATGGAATATAATATATACATAATCATTAACATGTTATATTTATTATTTAAATCCACTTTACAAATTATTAAACCCATCCAAATAATGAAGTGTTCAATAACACAATACACCATGACATTGAGACTGTAAGTCATATGTATGCACGTATGGTTACATTTTCATTCATAGGATTGATAGAATAATGAATATGGTTGTACCATACTTATAATAACATAAATTAAAATATAAGTTACTGGAGTTATTAGATTGGTATGGAATCAATAATGAAAAGGAAGTGGAAGAAGAAAATAACTTTGAAAGAGGTGATGAAATTCTTACCTCTTCATCGGGTTCCTCCTTTTGATTTGATAAAAAGGTCACCATAAGATGGATTTATAATAAAATTAAGGCCACTAAGTTGATTTGAGGGTAGTTAGGAGGATATTTGAGCAGGGTTTGGTTGAGAAAAATTTTGTTGGAGGTGTGATTTCGAGAGAAGGGGAAGTTACCTTTTATAAGAGAGGTGAGCGTCACTTTAGAAAAATATTAAAATATTAATTTATTATACAATCACATTCAGTGTATAATGTCTCCAAAAGAATTTTTTTCAAGGAAATGGTGGATCTGGGTCGAAAACCTCTCAACTAATAGATTTTAGATAGGTTTAGGTCACCATGTTATCCTTATCTTATAGATTTAATTCTTAGTTAAATAGTCTAACTTTTACCATTTATTCTTGTATTATTATAATAAATGGATAATAAACATACTATAAAAAACCAAGTGAGCCCCATGTACCTCATTATAGACATATCTATCTTTGTCTTTGTCTTTTGTCCAAACCATAGATTTTTTGGAATATTATATCAGTTAATAATGTAGTATTTTTTTTAAAAAAACTCATTTATTTCAATTTTGACACTATTTAGTATTTAGTTTTTGTAAAAGTAAATAAAACTTGATTAATTTGGAAAAAATAACATAATTCAATCCTATAATGTCATATTAATGTAAAAAAATAGTTGAATGCATCAAAATTATCAATTTATATTTATTTGGATATTTATAATATCAATTATTTTAATCATTCATTAATAAGGTAATTACACCATCATAAATGTTTCATAAATAAATTTAATTATTTAATGTCTAAAATTTGTTAATAGAATAACACTATGCATGAAATATTTTTATCTTTCTAAGGAATATTTATAGTCAAATTTATTTTAGGTATTCTCCTATATTAAAAATGTGTTAGTTATTAAAATTTTAATATTATACATTTAACTATTCTTTAAATTAAATAATAATAAATGTCCTAATCTAATCAATGTGAATCAAAAAAGATAATATTTTATTAATATGTTTTTTTGGGGGAAATGATGTTATCCAATTGAATTAGGTATGTGTTAGGGTAATTATAATATCATTTTTACCTTTAATTACAATATTTACTTTTAACCGTGGTAAACAAAATTCAATAGTTACTATTCAACAAAAATAATTTTCATCCTATTGAACCACATTTAACTTAATAAAGTCAACTGTGTCACTCGGATTTTTGAAAATCAATTCACAGAAGCGGTGAAATTATGTTTTATGCAAATATTCTAATGTTCCTAGAAGGTAGGTAAAAGAAGTTAAAAACATCAATAAACTTTTATACATATAATCTTATTATAAAATGAATCCAATTAATTAAATTGAAGTAATATAGGTATTTTGTATATATTTTGACTTAAAATAAATTTAAATAAAATAAATAATTTTTTTAATTAAAATAATGTTTTAAACAATAATGTAGTGTTTTCAGTATTCATCAATAATTGAATGTTTTCAGAAAAATATCAAAAATTTACCCTAAGCTAATTTCGACATTCCAAATCCTAAAATGAAGTCCATTTTGAAAAACAAAATTTATAAAATTTAAAAAATTGGGTATTACTATTCATAATTGCTATTTTGATTTTTCGTGGTGTGTTGAACTCGAAGTTGCGTACAACACAAGCTATTGTATTATTCAAAGAGAAGCATAACATGGATGCTTGGGGTGTTACATTAATCCCTCCTTCAAATAATTTCGTCCTCAAAATTTCTAGAATATTACTACATAAAAAGATTTAGGAAGTTCTTCATTACAAGTTCCTCGGGTTCCCACATTTCCTCTTCCATCTTATGGTTTCAACATAGAAGTTTTACCAGACAAGTCATCTGGTTTCTCAACACTTCTTTTATGGTATCAAGAATATTGATAGGTCATTCAAAATTAGATAGATCGGGTTCGAATTTTCAAAGGTGAGTATAGAAGTTGGTTCAGGCATGTATTTTCTCAACCGTGATACGTAGAACACATCATGAACTATGGAGAGACTTGGAGGCATTTCCAAATGGTAAGCTACAAATCCAATTCATTCTAGAATTTTGAAAGGTCTGATGTACCTGAAACTTAATATACCCATCATAACAAATTGTAAAACACCCTTCCATGGAGATACCTTCAAGAGAACATGATATCCTACTTGAAATTCAAAATCCTCCCTTTGATTATCATAATATATCTTTTTCTTACATTGTGTTGCATTGATGTGGGTTTGGATAATTTTTACCTTTTACATTGTTTCATCAACATGTTCTAGGCCTACGAGTTTTCTTTCACCAATATCTTCCCAAAAAGTTGGTGTTCGACAACTCTTTCCATGTAATGTGTAATATGGTGCCATCTGAATATTTGAATGGAAGATATTGTAATAGGAAAATTATACCCGAGGTAAATATCGATCCCACATACCTTGAAAGTCATGTGAGATAGATCTCATCATGACTTCTGATGTTTTAATAGTCTATTCTTATTATCTCTCAGTTTGAGGGTGGTAGGAACTACTTAAACAAAATTCAGTATATAGGTATTTTTGAAGAATTATGTAGAATCTTGATGTAAAACATGGATCACAATCAGAAACAATCTCTATGGGTACGCCATGAAATCTTACAACATCATTAATATATAGACATTCTAAAAGTTTATGTCGTATATCATCTCTTATATATAGAAAATGTGATGACTTGGTAAGACTATCAATAATGACCCATATTAATTCCCTCCTTCTAGGATTCATTGGTAACCCCATGACAATGTCCATCGTAATATCATCCCATTTCCACTTAGGTATGGGAAGATTTTGCATGACTCTTCTAGGATTTGTCTTCCTGCCTTCACCTGTTGAAAAATCATATATTTGACACATAATCAGCAATCCGTCTCTTCATGTTGTTCTTTCAAAAATGTTCCTTTAGATCTCTATACATCGTAATTCAACCAGGGTGTATAGAGAAATTGGAGCTATGATCATCATCCAACAATTACCTTGTTACGTAGGTTATGTTAGGGACACAAAGCCTCTTCCCAAATTTCAAAATTTAATCTTCATATAAAAATTCAGTCAATCTCACATCATTCATAGCATTAATTTCCTTTTGGATCTCCTCATCATCAGTCTGATATCTTTTTATCCTTTCTAGCAAAGTTGTTTTGGAAACCATTTAGAAAAGTATTAATGTTTCACCTTCCATGATTATTCCCATATTCATCAGTATAATATCCATGAACATAGGATCCATTTCTACACTTATCTTGTTCAGAATTCCCTAATCATTTCATCTCAAAGCATCTGCCACATTTTTTTCCTTCCTCGGGTGGTAGTGTATAGAGCAATCATAATACTTGAGTTGTTCAAGACATCATCACTGACTCATGTAGAGTTATTTCTATGATAAAATATACTTCAATCTCTTGTGATCAGTATATATATCACATTTTACACCATTTATATAGTGTCTCCATATATTTAGAGTAATTATTGCAGCTTTGATATTAAGATCATGAGCGGGATTGTTTTTTTCATGAATTTTTTGCTACCGTGATGCGTAGGTAGTAACTCTATCTTTCAACGCATGGACACAACCAATTACACTTATTTAAGAATAACTATAAATAAAAAACCCATCAATCCCCAATTTCAGATTCAATATAAGAGTAGTGACTAATATTATTTTCAATTTCTCAAAATATTCTTCATAATCTTTTTTCTAAAAAAAATTAACCACTTTACTTGTGATCATGGTTAATGGGTTAACCAATCTAGAAAAATTATGGACAAAACCCCGATGATAACCCGCCAAACCAATAAAATGACTGACCCATGTTATACTCATTGGTGTTGTCCATTATTCTATTTCTCTTATCATAGAAGGATCAACATAGATTCTATCCTCAGAGACAACATGGCTAAGAAATGAAATATCCTTATGTCAAAAATCATTCTTTCTAAACATCCAATATTTTTCATTTCTTCTATAGGTTTTTAAAATAGTGAAAAAGTGATTTTCATGATCATCGTAGATTTTTTATTATATCATGATATCATCAATAAATACCACACCAAAGTCATCATGATATTCTTGGAAAACACTATTCATTAGATCCAAGAACACAGAGGGTGCATTATTCATTCCAATAGGAATTACTATAAACTTGTAATTCCCCAAACTAATTCAAGATGGTATCTTCATAATGTATTCATTCTTCACACACAAGTGATGATATCCATAACTATGGTCAATCATTTAAAAATATTGAGCTCTATGATGTTGATTTAATAAATCATCAATTCAATGTAGGGGATACTTGTTTTTTATTTGTTAAAGAATTGATCTCCCTTGAGTCAACGCACAACCTCATAGATCCATCTTTCTTCTTAACAAAAAGAACAGGTGCTCTCTATTGAGAAATAGTAGGGTGAATAAATCCTTTATTACTCAATTACTCACATTGTTTCTTTAGTTCCACTAACTCCAATGTGGCCATTTTATAAGGGGTCTTCGATATGGGCCTTGAATTAGGAATTAATTCAATGGAAAAATCAACTTCTCATACTCGAGGATGTCTGGTTATCTCCTCTAAAACACATCAACATAATTTTTCACAATAGGTATATACTCTATTTTAACATTACATTCCTCACCCATAGTTATTTAACTCTCTTCCTACATAATAATTGAATTTATTAGAGATATTGGGGGAGTATCTAGATAAGAATCAGATGGTTACATTTCTACTCTAAAGATAAGGCGTTCCTTATCATCATCAAAAATTGTAACCTCCTTCTTCATTCAATTAATATTAGAATCATGGTCCAAAATCCCATCCATACTTAGGATTATATCAAATTCAATCATGGGTATGAATATGATATCAACATATATAGAATGATTATATGTCCATATAGAAACTGATTCACAAATTGTTGTAGAAAACGATACTTTTCATAGGAGTCTTGACTGATAACTCCCTTGTTAAATCAAATTGTAAATATCTAATTTTCATAGAAAACTTAGAAGATATGAAACAATTCAATGATCCAGAATCAAATAAAGCATTGGCTAATTTTGAGGAAACCATTAAATTACCTACCACTAGATCATTCAGAGCTAGAAACCTAAGTACTAGTAATCACATAATCATGTCATTTCTCTCATGGAATTTTCCGACGTACGTTTCCCTGACACATAGGACATTCATTTCCATAATACCCCATTTCTCTACAATTGTAGTATTCAACATTTGTGGCCTATTTCTTCCCCTTTCAATCACGAGCTTGGTGTACTTTTTCCCCAAACATGTAACAGACTCTCATTCCATTCAGGCAAGTATCAGGTTGTTTCTTCCCACATTTACTGCAGGATAGGAATTCAACTTTTCCATTCTTATTCTTATTTACATTTCCATAGTGTTTATTTGATCTATTCTTCTCCTGTTTTTCTTTAAAGTCGTAAGACATTGAGAATTACCTTTCAATCTTTATAGCACATGAGACCATATCTTTGCACGATGATAAGAATTGTGAGACTAATTCTCAATGGAGAAACGGTTTTAACCCATCAAATAATCAATCAATATTACTCCTTGGGTTATGTATATAATCTTTTGCATGCCCTGCTAGACTAGTAATGAAATCCTCATACTTGGTGACATTCTCATCCTCTTTTTTCCTAATTCATAGAAATTTTCTTTCCATATCCTCTCGATGGTCACGAGGAATGTATTTTTCTAATAAAAGCTCATTAGACTCCATAAATTCCATATTTAATACTTCTTCATCCTCCTTTGTGTTCTGAATTAATGACCACCATTGATCTGCATCATCCATGAGGTGATAAGCTTCCATGAAATTTTTTTCCCTTTCGTTACTCCCCAAAACATGAAATATTTTCCCTAAGGAACTTATCCATTTCATTGATACAAATGGATTTGTATTCCAATTGAATGTTGGTGTTTGTTGCCTCATGAAGAAGAATAACATTGATCCTCCATATTTTGGATCAAGGTACTCTATACGGGTAAGGTTATTATTCATAACCTAGGTGAGTTATCCTAGAATGTTTATAAGTTGTTTAGAACTGGTTTCATAACCAGCTCTAGTATAATTATCTTTAGTAGGAGGGAAATCCCTACATGTATTACATGTGTTGATATAGTTTCCATTCCTTCCACTATGAGCCATTTCTAAACAATTTCATACACAAGAATAGTTTTTGAATTGCAATAAATAATTCTAAACTAATAAAATACCAGTCATAAATTGACCGGTTTATCTATAAAATCTACAATCATAAAAAAAATTCTTTGAGGATGTATTTATTCATAAATCCTTCATAATGGTTTTTAATGAACATGTCAATTATCTGAAGTGTATCCCCTAGGAGTGTCATAAACAAGAGTGAAACAATGCATGTTGTTGTGTACCATGATACCCCGAGTCAAGCCCAAAACAATTTGTCGGAGATTTCACTACTAGGTAGATCTATGCTAGAGCCACCTCTACCTGCTCGTATCCAGAGAGGGATGTATTTCATAGAAGAAACACGAAATCCATACATTACTAAAATTCTTGGAAGTTCTTATATACTAATCCTCAATGTGAATCATAGGGTAATGTTCTCTAATAAGAGTTTTTATAAACTTAGCTTCCATGCTTTGTACTACACTTCCTGTGATACCAAGTGTAATTCCCTAACCCCGATTACCTAGAGTAGGCGAATTTTTACATAACATTAGAATGATACAATGAATCATGTCCCAGAAGTCCGATCAGTTTAGTAGCCTTGGAAGTACTTGATACATACATATGTTTTACATTACATCATGAAATAAAGAAAAGAAAAATTGTGTCCCCTTTGAACACAATCATATTCTTTGACCTATCCCTACAAGTTAATCAAAATATATTTCTTCACATCTTGGGAAAAATAAAACATTTGAAAGGGGTGAGATCAGATTGTTAGTGAGGATAACAATATAGTGGAAACTGTCATAAATAAGCATAAACATTTAAGGAAATGTATAAGACTAAAACATAAGCCTTTCAAACATAAAGTTTATCATAATATAGAAAATATAAATCAAATAATTTCATTTACATATTCACATAGATATCTACTAGTCGAATAATCACATGTAATATCAATATCCAATTTCAAAATAATGGAATGTATAATGCCAGGCATCATAAGAAAATTCCCAAGGCCTCTTTCCAAGACAACAAATAAAATTTTATCAAGGACTTGTGAAAAGACATTGGAATGTTTCATGTGGTCTACACACACATCAAGGAGAAAAAGTGGGATCCACCCATCACTTACTCAGTCCAATGAATTCCATTTCTGAAAAGGTTGAAACATAACATAAACATTCATATTAAAATGTTCATATGAAATGTTTATACTTTAACCATAAACCATAAATGGTATAAAAATGACACATTCATAGTCAAACATATCAAAAAACCTTTAATACAATATGGAATATTGTATTAGAATAAATCAACTTTAAATAATAGTAAAATCAATCAATGGATGATGACATAGATGAAATCATAGCTATTTGAGAGAAATATTCCTTTCTATTTTGAAATAATTTAAAGGTCAAAAAATTATAAAAGAAAAAATTTATTTTGAAAATATTCTTATAATAATGTAAGTGAAGCTTTGAAGGTGTTATAATGGCATAAAATTGCCGCACCCATCGTATAAGTAAAAAAAAATTCTTGCCTTAATTTTTTGAAAAGTTCATAAAGTACCTTGTTTGGAAAACGAAGGAAAGATTCCTTTCAAAAGATTTTTTAAAAAGTCAAAGAAGGGTATAAATAAATTTAGCAATTTTATATTGTACATTAGAAGTTTTTTTTTAAAATCATTTTTTAGAAACACAGATGTGGATGATAAAGAGGTCCGAGTAGATACTCATACATTAACAACCTCAGATAATAAAGAATTTGTAAAATTAACCCTTACCTTGTAATTTTCCTTAATCGGGGGTTTTTGAACCTCCTATATAATAGTTAAATCATTGTTTTTAAATTATAAAAGAACCATATAAATAACTATGATATTATATATGTTCTTCTAAAATTTCTTTGTAAACAATATTTTAGTAGTATCATTGTTTCATGTGTTAACTGGTTCATTTTCCTATATATGTTTGGCTACGTAAGTCATGTTTGTTATGGGTAGAATGAATTTTACTCATATACATAATGATATTAAGTTCTTAAATATTATTTGTATTCATAAAATGAAAATTATTCATTAATGGTTATGATGGGGAATGAATCACATCGCATTCGTGGAGACTGTAATCTGTACGTATGCACGAGTGACAATACCATTCAATTAATGGTGAAATAGTATGTAATTGGATGGTATATCATATATAAATAATATTTTAAATGTCATATTTATTATTTACATCAATTATACTCATTATTATACAAATCCTAATAATGAAGTGTTGAATAACAAACTACACCACGACGTGGAGACAGTAAGTCGTACCTACACACGTTTGGTGACTTTGTCATTCATAAGATGGATAGAATTATAAATATGGATGTATCATATTCATAATAACATCACAGTATGTAGAAGGTACTGGATTTATTAATTTGGTATGGAAACAAAAAAGAAAGAGGAAGTGGAAGAAGAAAATAACATTGAAAGAGGCAATGAAATTATTACCTTTTCCTCAGGTTCTTCCATTTGATTTTATCAAAAGGGATCCTAATGTTGGCTTTCTGATCAATGTATGGCCTCTGGGTATAAGTGAGGGTAGTTGGGAGGAAATTTGAGTAGGGTTTGGGCAATCCAAAAGGATTTGGATGTGTTATTTAGAGGGAAGAGGAAGAACCCTTTTATAAGAGAGGTGACGGTCACTTTATGAAAAGCTTCAAATATTAATTTATTATACGATCATATTCAATTTATAATACCTAAAAAAGAAATTATTTCTAGGATAAGTTGGGTATGGGTCTAAAACCTCTCAACCAATAGGTTTTATAATCATTTATTTCAACATATTATCCTTATCTTTTATTTTTAATTCTTATTTAAATAGTTTAACTTTAAACATGTATTCTTGTATTATTATAATATTACAAATAAACTTATTACAAAAAGCCAAGAGAACCCCATGTGGTTAATTGTTGACATATATAACCTTATATGTGTCATTTTTCTGATCCATAGATTTTGAGGAATATTATATCAATTAATAATATACTATTTGTTTTAAAAACTCATTTATGCAAATTTTGACACAATTTAGTATTCGGTTTTTTTGAAAGTAAAAAAAACATGATTACTTCAAAAAAAATTAAATCAATACTAACATGTTATATTAACCTATGAAATTTGTGGAATTCATCAAAAGTCTAAATTTACATTGTGATGAATATTTATAAAATCAATTATTTTAATCGTTCATTAATAAGGTAATTACATCATCATCAATGTTTTATAAATAAATGTATTTATTTAAAATCTAAAAATTATAAATAAATTAAAATTATGAAGGAAATATTTTTATCTTTCTAAAGAATATTTATAGTCAAAATTATCTTATATATAACCCTATATTAAAAATGTTTTATTTGAATTTAATAATTTTAACGCTTCTTTAAATAAAGCAAAAACAAATGTCTTAATCTAATCCATGTGGATCAAAGAAGAAAACATTTTATTCCTAAGGAATTTATTATTGAAATACACTTATCCTATAGAATTAGGACATGTGTTAGGGTAATTATAATATCATTTTTTCCTTTAATTAACCTATTTAATTTAAACTGTGGTAAATAAAATTCAAAGTTACTATTCACCAAAAATTATTGTCCTCTTATTGAACAATATTTTACTAACTGATGTAAACTATGTCTCTCAGATTTTTGAAATTCAATTCACAGAAGCAGTAAAATTACATTTTATTCATATTTGATAACGTGCATAGAAGGTTGGTAAAAGACGTTAAAAAGTTCAATAAAATTTTATACATCTAATCTTAATAAAAAATGACTCCTATGAATAAAATTTAACTAATATAGATATTATGTATATATTTTGACTTAAAATAATTTTAAATAAATAAATTAATTTTTTAAATAAAAAGAAGGTTTTAAATAATAATACTGTTTTCACTAATCATCAGAAATTGAATGTTTTCAGAAAAATACAAAAAATTCACCCTAAGCAAAAATTGATATTACAAATCCAAAAATGAAGTCCATTTTGAAAAATAAAATTTATAAAATTTCAAAAACTAGGTATTACTATTCATAACTGCTAGTTTGATTGGTCGTGTTGTGCTAGAACTTGAAGTTACTTACAACACAAGCAGTTGTATTCTTCAAAGAGAAGCATACAATGTAAGCATGGGGTGTTACATCATAAGGATATGTCAAGGATAACCACCAATATATCAAAACATAATGTTCTTACTATAACCTCCCATTCACAAAAATAAGGAATATCCGGAGAATAAAACATTACCTAATAAATTGGAGTGCTATCTGGGAACATCCATCATATTCACATCATGTACATGTATAAGTGTGCCACATAGATCATATAAAAAGAGAAAATATTTTATCATATGAAATCATATGATTATCTATTATTGGTTACATACAGGTGATTTTCTAATAAATGATGTATAGGTAAGACTAGGATAAAACAATTGAGTGGAAATCAGTATAGCTGTACACCTCACAAATTATCAGAATAGAAAATCTAAGTGACATTTCAGTAGTATAACGATAGTACATAAAAATTCACAACATAGTTCATTCATATATAATTTGGTCTCTAGTCTGTAAAAAACTAAAAAAAATATGTTGGATATGTATGGAGATAATCCAACATAAAAAGATTGAAATTAATAGGCATATGACATTGAGGTTTCTCGAATATTAACATGGCATGGAAAAATTGCCATGTAAATTCTATAAAATTGGGAGGATGCATAATGAATCATGGGATGAAATAGTTAGATTTAATTGGGTCACTAATCGTATGGAGTTTATAGGGATGTGGATGATCACATCGCATCAATAAAAATATGATGAAAATGTGGATTACCTAAAAGAGCTGCTTTAATAATGAAGAGAAAGAGAGGATCCCTTAACACAAGGGGGTTATTGTAGAAACATGGGAGGAGTCTCTTAAGAGCAAGGGGAAGCATTGGGATAACATTATAGATGTGATAAATTTTTAACAAGAAGATCATTTGTTTTTGAGTAAAGATAATGGGGATATTGGGAGGGTTTATATAGTAGAATATATGGGGTTCGTTATTATTTCACAAACATAGGTTTTGGACTCTATATAATAATGTAATCAAAATAAAAAACATTCCCATGGTTTTCACACAAGGGGTTTTTAAAATAAAACTTATTTTATTTATATTATAATGAAAAGGGATGAAATCAACAAAATATTGAACACAATTATGTAGATGTGAGTCATGTGTATAAAAAAAATTATTTTAAAACATGAAAATATAATAATGGTTTTAAAGTATACATGATAGATTTATAAAATTAATCAAATAACTTGAAAATTTATTATTTTAAAATCGAAATATATATTTATTTATGGATAACCTTTATAACATTTATTAAATTACTTTTGGGTCATTATGTTGTCATAATGAACATTGAATATTTATTCCATTTTTATTTTTTACTCAGAAATTCATATATATCATAAAATTATAAATAATTCACAAATGGATAATTTTAAAATTCAAATTCTAAAAAAATATATATTTTATCAAAATAATTTTCAAATTATTTGTATTTTTACTTTAAAATATTTATTGATATTTATTTAGGACGGATGTTTTTTTGATATAAATGGTTTTCAAAGCCTTATAAATTTTACATTTAACTTCATAAAAGTTATATTATTATTTATATTTAAGAAATATTTTTCAAATTTACTAGTATATATATAATATATTTATTTATAAAATTCCTGAATTCTTTATAATGGAATGTCTTTATTGGAATTTCATAGTACAGAAAAATATTATTTTCTGTTTTATAATATCAAAATAAAAATAATTTTCAATATAATGATTATAATAAGTAGATATAGTCAAAATTATATGAAATTTAGATATTATTATTATAAGGGTTTTGATACATATCTCTTTATTACATCAGCAAACACCATGGGGGTATGTTGTGTGATGGTGATACATTCATGGGGTTGTTCGACCTATATGGGTTGGGCAATGATTTTGATGAGATAGAATATATACCTTAAATGGATTCACTGATGATTTATTTTTATGATCTTATATTGGTATTGATCAATGCAAAATTCTAGTGTTGTTATATCCCATGTATGTTCTCATAAATGGGAATCATAGGGTATGATCCTACTGGTTTAGGAGACTAGTTCCTCTATCTATGTCGATTGGATTTATTAAAATCTAATAATTATATAATTAACATGATAACTATTCAATGGATATATATAAATGTGTATAATTCTTTAATTTCTTTAAATATGATAGGATATAATTTTAAAAATAACATAGTTTGTTTTCTATGACAATAATACATAATTGGGAATTTAATTCAATCACAATAAAACATTGTATTTTAAATGAATGTGTTCATTACATGTTAGATATCCTAAAGGATTATTTCAAGAGAAGGTATAGAAATTATGAATATTTCATTATTCTTTTTGTCATAATTATTTCAATTTTTGTGTTTATTATGTTGATAAACTTGATATTATACAAGTATCTCGATAAAAACATTATTGTATTTATAGAGGATATCCAAGTCTTTTCGAGATCTACACATGTGCAAGAGAACCATCTGAATTTTGTTTTTGAAACATTGTGGAGAACATAACATTGTGAAAAATCATCAAAATTAAATTTAAGGATCCAAGATATAATATTCATGGGGTTATGTGATTTTAGAACATGTCAACCCAATTGTACAAGAAAAGATGAAGGTTCACTTTCCTTGGGAATAACTGTGGAATTTCATCAAAATTTAGGTGTTATTATGTCATTCTATATATTATTGATGTTCTATATAATATTTCGCAAAGATGGTATCACCATTTAATACTCTTAGTGATATATTGGTGATAATATAAGAGGATGATAAGTTTCAGGACACTTTTGATGAGGTAAAATGATGTCTGAAATCAGATCCTATCAAGATCCTAACAGAACACTATAAGGGAAATTTAATTTATTCTGATGATTATAGTTCTAGTATGGGATTTGTGACTTTGTAGGATGATCACATTGTGGTTTAATATTATCATAATCTTTTTCCTCGTGGGTTGATATTCTACACTCGTAATGTAGAGATTAAAACTATTATGTATTTTTCAATGATTTGGTGAAAATATCATTTTCGGGAGAGGATCACTATATATTTTGACTAAAAGTTCCTAAGTTATAACTTTTATCATAAGTAAAAAAATATCTAGAAAAGGTAATGGTTGGATTAACTCTAGTTGGATGACATTGACAAATCCTATACCCCTAATAAGGGGATTGTTATTTTGGAAACACTTACCAAAATGATTACATCTCAAAATGACTATGAAGAAAAATTAGAATGAAATCTTATTGGGATTTATTATCATTTACATATTGATGGGATGAGTGGTGATTCAGGTATGGTTATGATCAGTAATTCTTTTTCATCATATCTCCATGAGTATATTTTGTAGGGAAATTAGAAAGATTATGAATTCATATGAATAAAATAATATTTATATGGTGGAGAGACCACACCTAGTTGGTCTCCACTCTAAAAGAATTATTTTCTTTTTGTAATCAGTTCTTTTTCCATTATATCTATTATGAATTTAGTGATGAATTCTTTTTATAGTTATTTAGGGTACATTCATCTATGAACTATAAAGATGAATTATATAATGATATGATAATAATGGTGACTAGGTATTATGCAGAATATTTTTTATTATATGTCTCACTGTTACACATACCAATAGATTAAGATAGATAACATAAATCCCTCTAGGTTTCACCAACCTCTTCCGATGCTCATTCAAAAATGGGATGAAGTTTCCATGGAATTCATTATAATAATTAAATGGACGACTCAATGATAGGGTTAAAATTTGGTGGATATCGATTAGTTGATGAAATTATCTAATTTAATTCCAATTATGATCACCACAGAAGATGAAGATCTGGGTAAGTTGTATGTGTGGGAAATTGTGAGATTCATGGGCTCCCCACTACCATTATCATTTATAGGGATCCTATTTGTACTATCTATTTCTTGGAGAGTATCTATGGGGTTATGGAGACTCAGTTTAGGTTGTGTAAAACATATCATCTAGAGAGGGATGGATAGCCAGGGCATGTTATTAATTATTTGGATGATATTATCCATTCCTACCATTTATACACACCAAATGAACATAGCCAATTTTTGGAAGAAGGAAACACCAAAATCATAGTTATTATTTTCTCAAAAACGAAATGGAGTAGCATCATAATTATAGATGTAATAGACAGATGAGTCCTATTAAATTCTTGACCCATAAAACATCATATGAACCCCTTGATAGGCCCTATTGACCTCAGAAAAGCTTCCAAGAAAGTGTACCAAATCATTCAATTTCCCATTTGATATCCCACTTGATTTTGTGTAGTCCATTAGATTGGTATTTTTTATAATGACCAATGATGAACAAAAGAATCCAAACAATTACATGATATGATCGTAAAATAAAGGATGTAAAACGAGGAAGGTTTATGTGAAAGAATTTTCATTGAATTCCTTGTGAAAGGATGATCTAATACAAATGATTAGTTAATAAATCATGAGAAAGCCTATGGTAAATGTCTTACTAATACAAAGAGGGACTTTGGATATTCTGGATTCATTATATGTAGTATTTTATATATTTATAATCAATCATGTGAGAACCTAATAGATTACTTATGGGATAACACAATATTCTTTATAAATTAATTTTCACAAAGATAGTACCCGTATGAAAACAAAATTTATGTTTTTTTTCATGTAAATGGGTTATTCTCATTTCATGAATAGTTTACCATTCATGTGAAGGACCTCAGACTTTTAAGATTTATCTCATGAAGGGATCGAGGCATGAAATGTTTTTCTCGTAAACGGAGGTAGACATGCCGGATTGATCCCACGAATGACCTCAGACATGTCACCAAGATCTTAAAAAATCCCTTGGACTTGTTGATTCAAATATGTGAAATCTCTTAAAAAGTACATGGGTTAAATAAATATAATAATGATGGATTGATCATTAAATCACTTTTTATTATGTTTTATAGAGTTGGCATCACGGATGACCCATGGATGGCTCATGTGAAACACATTGGGTGAAACTCACTCCACTAGGTAATGCACATATACGTTATTTATGTTCCATGAGAAGTAGAACATATATAGGGAGGTGATCCCTATAATTTCCACAAGGTACATAAAAAATATATAGAGTAAATAATAGGTGATTGAAGAAATTTCAAAGAATAACCAGTACTCTAGATAAATCTTGACAAATTTCTTAAGGGATTATGTGATATGATTATGCTCTTTGAATGACCACCCTATTGATCATGGGAAAGAATTTAGGCATGATGAGGGGATCACATGAAATATTATCCATGTGTAAACTGGATCATGTGGGGCCATAATAAGATAGAACCTAATAAACATTGAGGAATTTATGAAATAAAAGGAGAACATGATGGAAAACTCATGTGAAGAAATATTCATTGATTTTCATTTAAGTTGGTCATGTGTATTGTGTGATATTTTTATTGATCATGTGAATTACTCCATAAATGTCATATATATCATGAAATTTCCTCTATAAATTTCATCTAGATCATGAAAATTCCTCCAAATATTTTAATTTTCTCATGTGATTTCATCTGGACATGTTAGTTAGATCAGGCAATGTCATCTGGGCATGCGAGCTACATCATGTGAAGCCCTCCATACATGTCATCCAGATCATGTGATGTCATGTGGACATGTCAGCTAGATAATGAAAAGTACTCTATACATGTTATCTAGTTCCTGAAAAGACATCCATACATGTCAGACAGTTCATTAGAATTATTTCAGATAAGCCAGAGAGATATTACGAATTCCTTCATACATGTCATCTAGTTCATAAAAAGCCTTCCAAACATGTCAGATTGATCATGTGGTAGCTCTCAAGCATTTCATACATGATCATGTGAAGGTAAATATACCTATATATTTTAATTATAAATATTGTTCTAGATATTTCAGATATACATTTTGGACTTATCTGTCAGACCCCCTAGGCATGACAACATTGTCAAACATTAATACATCGTAATGTTCACTTGAATTGGGTTAACGTGTGACCATTAGAAATTGGTCAATCATTCCCCCTTCAAATGGGAAGTATACATAATGGTGAATGGATATGAACTAATTTGAACTTATTGGTGTTTTTGAATCATCATTCCATCCTAGAGTACTAATTTAACCACTCATGGTCCCGAGTTTTTTTAAAGGATAATAGTCTGATATCTTCTAATGGGAATACACTCTAGTGTAACTACCTGATATTCCCCTTAATTTCTATATGTAGTATCCACCAGTATGGTTCTATCATTATTCATCATCCACCAATGGATTTAGAAGTATAGTGGACTTTGAGGACATTGTCTCGTGTCCAAATAGGATATATAGTATGCATTTAGAAACCATTATCACAATATAAAAGACTCCTCTAGGGATGCTTCAACATGAAATTCGATCATCTATGAGAAGTGTGTCAAAAATTATGTATTCCTCATTTAAAATATCGATAATAACTCAAAATGGCATAGGGACTTGCAGTTATCAGGTAACTAATGTAATAAAATTACCCCAATTATGGAAACTTTTTGTTGTGAACCCCTATATATGAAATGATAAAATTCATCCTTACATGGGAATCCACCTTCATGTAGGTCCCTTAGAAATTCCCATGTTGGTAAACTATTAATAAATAACCCTCCTTAGTATTAATTGTCTTCCACATACCATCAATGGGTTCTGGTCAGATAAAACTATGAGGACAATGATTCCTGTAATAAGATGTATATATATATGATGCATTCTTAAGGCATGAGTTACATAACAATTTTCTACATTCCCTCACACATTAAAATTCCACATGATTTCAAACATTATGGGGGTTTCCTATCAAAAAACCTCCAACTATTTCAAATAAATAGCATGCTTATTTGAACTTGTCCTCTTAGGCTTCCTAAGATTCCACTTAGGGGATCAATCCAATTTTTGAGACACTAATTGCCTTCTTGGATGGAAATAAACACAAGATTTAATAATTATATGGCTTCAAAACACAATCATTTACCCATTACATTGAAATAATGGGAACCATAGGGATATCGTATAATATATAAATATGGAGTCATTAACTGAACTCCCCTTTTATATACAGATATTCAGTACTCGTTCATTTTATTAGGGTAACCAATTCGACATCAATATAGGTATGAGATTGAAAAACATGTCTTAAATCTATAAGAGTGTTCTAGAGTAGAAAATAACCCCAAAAGGGTGTGATGATCCCAACCTACCATCCTCATGAAAAATTTATATCCCTAATTAACATTAGATATGAATTTCCAAATGATTGAATACCGTTAGAATGTAGACCAAATTAATTAAAAATATGTGAACCGTTTGATGTTTCTATTGAGAGACTATACCAATATTATTAGTTTTTAAACTATGCTATACCACTAAAAATAAAAAATAGGACCAGATATCATGGGCCCAAAAATTGTGAATCCTATGTGATATCATGTGATAATATAATACCCAAATCACCTAATGTGTTGGGAATCTTGTTTCCCAAACCTATATAACCATACCAATTCCATTAGAAATGGAAATAATGAACTCGAAAGTTAACACCATATTAATAAAATTGATCAGTTGGCGACATGACATACCATTTATGTTTTCATAATATATGAAAATATAAATGGTGCGCCCGAGGTGAAATATTATAATACATAATAGGGGATCTAAATAGATAATTCATTTTTCCCCAAACATTCCACGTATGAAAAATGGATGATCTGATAAAATGATTGAATATTTTTTTGACTCATCAATATCTAATTTTGAATTTTTGATACATGGAACAGTGCACTAATTTGATACCATTTTATGTGCTATCTTTTTGATTAAAGATACTTCTCTCACAAATATCACCTAGACCAATGATAATGTCTTCCTTAATAAAATATTTTTCAACCACAACTATGATTGGAACCTCTATGGGTAAAAAAATGAAACCAACCACAAGATAATTTCATCTTCTTGTGGTGAACACAATGATCTAAGAGTTCCACCAAAATTAAATAATTTCCATCTTTCGGATGCATGTAGAGGTCTCCAGAATATGAAGATGAAAATTATGTCTCATTTAAGGTAAAATATAATGAAACCAGTCAAACATGTTACCACCACCAACCACTTTATAATAATTTCCTCTAAAAATGATAATCAACACCTTTCATACCTTATGAAGGTGATTCATGATGCTTACATTATCTCTATCATGGATCAAGAGATGACATTTTGGGATCCTACACGTCACCATAACTAGTGTAATCCATCCACATCCCCTCAGTCTCCTACAGAAGGAACTACATGACAGGTCTCCATCATATAAAATCATTCATATTCACTAAGGAGATCTCAAAATGTGTGGGAAGCTAATAGAAGCATTTAGTATAATTGAATTCAAACATCAATTGAGGAAGATTATTTTCATATTCCAATTGTGGACATAGAGCAAGATCATATCCCTTCTCACCTAGATCATGTCTTCCCAAATATCCCAAAAACATAAATTGTGGAGTCACATATCCATTCCCCCACTCATGAATCCCATCTGTATATCGTGATTGAAAAAAGAGGAAAGAAGTGGGATTATATCACTTTTTCCATTGAACACATATTCTTGTATATCATGGAGATCGAAAGTGAAAGGGCCTAAAATCTTTCACATTCTCTATTGAAGTGTAACTATATAATGGAAATAGAATAAGAGCTCATCTAGTATATCCCAACAATGGTAAATATTTTAAAAAAATATTAATATTTAAAAAATATATAGAAGTATATCACCATGATCATCATGAACAGGTGGACACTCCAGAGCGAGAACATATTCAAACTCATGTATAGAAAGATTATTGGCACATTCTGTTAAAGGATGATGTAGAAGGATTGGATTATATCACCATTTTGATAGTGGATAATAAACTAAGGTTAGAAATAACCTCCTGAAATTTGAACATTCATGTTTATGAATTCCAGTAAAGTAGTAAAAATTCATAGGATTAAGATCATATACCCACTCCAAATGAGGATTTCTGGTACTATTTTGGAATCACTCTCGGGTATGCTCATATCACTGACGATGAAGTTACTGGGAATACTCTAGTATATTATTGATTCTAGAATCATAATTAAACTCCTCCCAATGAAATAATATATCAAAATACTTTAGAGGCAATAAAAGAAGAGGATCATCTCCCTTTTTCCCATTACGAAGGATCGTTGGAATATTTCTATGGGGAATGCATATATAAATCAGGATATTATCTCTACTTCAAATTGGGATGATCGATATACAAAAAAAAATTATGCACATGCTTGTTCATATCCCTTCCAACAATAAAAAAGCATGCAGGAATACTCTAGAAGTTTTTATGAAGTGGGCTCGTATTAAGTGAAAAAAATATGGTCTTCAATATATTCTGGGGACTCACATGTTTCATTCTCATGTCCAGACTCAACCCCAAAATATAGGTTGAAATATTTTCTCTATTCCATAGAATGATGGTAAAATCAAAATATGTTCAATTCTAGTGTAATCGAGGATATACTACACACATCTATAACACCATGAGTGTATGTTGACTCTTGAACCAAATATGATGGTGATAACTACCTAAATAGTCATTTTAGTGGTAATATAGAGAAGGATCATTGAGTCTATTTTCCTGATATCCTCTATGGAAAACATTCCCATATTAATATCTTTCCCAAAAAATGTAAATCCTATTCCTTCTCTGAATCCTTCAATTATATAGATTCTCAAAACATCAGGATTAACTATATATAGTGCCTGATAATCTATCAACGGTACAATTCCATGGTCAGAAGGCATCCTTGAGTGGAATCCTCTGTGGTATGACTGGGTTGTGGAGTATGACTCAAATGAAAAAGAAGCTGACATGTATATATAGAGAGATTTAATAGGAACTAACCTCCCAATTTTGTTTTGCTAATTACCACTTTTGATTATTAAGTATCAGTGGAAATAAAAAAATGAATGTGTTGTCTATCTACATAAAAAGTCATCGGAAACATTTCTGTGATTAAATGATAGATACCTCTATTATATCAGATATGAGGGTCACCTCCACATCATAAACATACACTGTTTTCAAATAGACCAGAATTCTACTTATATATAATGAGACATAATACTATAATGTTAAAATAAAAATATATAGAATACTTTCAACCATAGAAAATAAATTCTCTTTTACCTAATCGTGGATGCTCCGTCACACATCTTTGTCAAATAATCTGGATAGTATGGAGCATTGAACATTACTGTTTCCATGGATAGAAAAGTTATCTAGCTATAGCATACTACAAGGTCATATCCATATGATAGATTAAGGGAAAAAGTAATTAATGGAATTTTTTGACAATGTAATAAAGCACCACTGCTTCGATGATAGAAGGACACTATGAATAGGGAGAGAAGTCCACCGACAATCTACTAAGACATGACTCTCAAAAAATGGGAACATGTATATAATATGGAATCTAATGTCATGAATTACACAATATCTCTATATGGTAAGTGACTCCCTTCACAAGAATTGATTTCACCAAACCCATGTTTGAATAATATTTCACTATTAGAGGAAGATCATAGTAGAGACTACCATAACGTCCATACAGGTGTAATCCCAGACCGCACGGATGGGGGAATTTTCTTCTCAAAGGCCACTAATAGGTTCACAAACCTCAATATTGACTTAGATACATCGACTATGTATATAGATCAACCACAGCCCATAGGAATAAGGGTGTTTACATCTCAATTTTCATCTGAGGAGCCATTTGAACCTTGACTAGAATCCTCAAATCCATAGTAACTAGATCAGAAATTCCCTACAATGGACCTGAATCATCCCTATCCCACGGGTATGGGAAAATTTTTATCATTATAATCAAACCATAAAGAATAATCTTTCACCGGGATATGAGGTAAATACCAAAAATTGACATCCCAAAAAGTCCTCTCACTCTAATACTCACCTTTTTCATTTGTGGCCCACTCAATAAGTATTACTGGGAATTTAGAAAAGGATACTATTAAAAGTAAATGATTGCGAGAACATTTGAAAAATGAAAACAAACCCCAGAAGGTTCATAAGAAATTTTTATCCAACAAGACCAATGGTTATAGAAATGGACTTGATGCATCCCTCGGAGGATGACTAAGTAGTATAGAACAACCCAATTACATAGAGAATGATCATATAAATAACATTTGTTGATACATCTAATTGAATTTCATAACCACAAAAATGGAAAACGATGTTCAAAAAGATTTAAATACGTATAGGTGCAATATAGATATCATACCTAAAGAGGTAGGTGACCTGGATTCTCAAACTAATGTTGACCCTACATAGAATCAAACAAGGAGACAAAACCTGTATCCTTTTATAGATGAATTTGAACCTCCTAATATGAACTCTTCCCTGGATAACAAGAATTTGGTGGCAACATTCAATTCACTAACTATAGGATCTGAAATACCCTCCATATAGAAACCACTATAACAATATAATAAATATATACAAAATATCATTAAACTAAATTTGGAACTAATATGGGGAAATATTACTAATGGGAATTGAATTCAAAAATATAATCATATACCACATAATACACATCAAGAGAGTGAAACTATTCATATATGTGTGGTAGTTGAGCATGAGGTATGTTACGGATCTAGAACAATGGAATCTATAAACGAGGAAGCGTAAAATGATCATTAATTCCCTCCATTATGGTGAAAAATCTCACACATACGGGTGATCATTTAGTCATTGAATAGATTAATTATCAATGGGATATGAAAGCAACACCTCCTCATGTAGACTATCCATCTACATTTAGATGAGAGGAGATTGAGATAATGATACCTCTAGAAAAACTCATCATCATTGAATCCTACGATACTTTATTAGAATCCATGATTGGAGGATATCCCCCATGAATCTGGAAAATAAATCATTACATGAATGTGTGGATAATACATTAATGCAATAAAATTTTAGAAATAAAGTATTCTCAAAAATTGATGGAACAGAAGACCTAGAATAGAATCTCAAGAATTTTGTTTCCGGAGACCGACCAATGATGGAAACATGAGACAATTCAGAACCAAACTGAGCTTCTTCATACAATCTCTAATAGGGGAAGCCTCTATTTAATATATAATACATCATGTAGGATCTGTTCTGGTTTGGAAGGTCAATTTGATAAATTAATTTTATGATTAAACACCAAATAAAATATAAACAATGATTAGAAACCCCAAAAAATTAAAACAATGAAAAAATGAAAGGGTTTTTTGAAATTATTTCTTGATGAAAGGGTTTGACATACTCACTCAATATATCACCCTTAAAAGAGAAATTTATGGAACAGTGTGATGAGAACCTATTAGATGAGATGAAATCACCATTTATCCTAATGAAATATATATGTATATAATACGTGTTTGAAAAAATGCATCAATTCATAGAGGATTCAATTTAAAACACCCAATAGAAAATAGAACCCCCGCCAAATGAATAGGGAAAATTCCTAGTAATGTAGATACTGATGATGCTACCCTCAAACTAGGTATAATAGCCTTCCAATCACCCAGGTAATCCCGAAGTAATCTAGATCCTTATGTCTATTGGAAACAATAATAGAATATCCCATAACCCAAAGTAAATAGGGACATGGGTCACCTGAGATTTAAGGAACAAATGAACAATATGTATTCCTTACAAAATGACTAGGCCCATAGTAATTTCATTACAGTTATGGAAAATAATAACCTTATTATTCCGGATCAAATGATCCCAAATGTAGTTAAACTCACCAACATCCAAGACTTAATCCCTTTTCATTGGATACTAATCCACAACATCCAGGAATTTGTCATCTTCAATGAAATCCTATAGGGCATGTATTATTCAGGATAAGTGATTACAGGGAAGGACCTGGAATATGTGACATGCATTACGATCACCCAAACATAAGAAGTGGCTGACTAGAAATAATTTTTTCCAGGTGTGGAATGATGTATTATAATTTGATGACTCAAAAGACTATTGACTGAGCTCATGCCACCCTGAGAAAATAGATTTTCAACTAGTAATGACCCTAACACCTGGGGGGCATCATTGAATATTCCACTTAATGGTTGAAATAATAATAAAAAAAATTAAATAATATGGAAGGAAGATTTATATCTAACACCCACATGAACTCTCAGCCTTGTAGATTTCCTTCCAACAACATCTGTAGCATGAGAATCTCCCCACCAAATAGAATCCTTGTCAGTTGAAGAGCTCATATTTAGTTCTGTTAACATGGTTGATTAAGAATATAACTTATTAGATCATTAATAACCCCTGAGTATGACTTCACCATACATGGATAATGAGATGAACGTTGAGATGAAAAATATGAGGGCAGAATTGATGGTGTGGGAAAACCCACACCAAATATTCTGGTCAAGTGAAAACGAAATCCATATACATGAAAGAGATTTCTGGGAGAGAACTTATAATACCCGAAAAAAAACATCAAGAGGAATCATATCCAACTATTAGTATTTTTAATTTCAATTTTTATCAATAACAGAGTGGAGGAGGTGTGATTATTTAATCATCCCATATAAATGGTTAGGTCAATGCGACCTATGAAAATTACCACATATTCTCCCTCAACTTTTGACACAAAACAATGTGCATTTACGTCAAACACCTCATATCCCAAGACATATGATAATGGGAAACCCCACATTAGGAAAAGTGGAACTCTGGGGCCTCAAATTGTTATTCAAATATAGTTGGTTATAGTCTCATCCAAACCATAAATCTTGGATGATATCCATCTTTCAATAAAACTGAGAGAGAAAATCATTGAATCCCTAATGAGACTATATGAATTGGAGATAAAATATGCTACAACCAAGGTTTACCGAGTGAAAACCACGCTATTATAATGTCATACCACCTTCAATTTCATAGAAGCTGACCAAAAATGGGATATCCATTGATATATCATATCCGGTTGTGTTTCAGGGAAACTAGACGATGTATAAAAATTAAGGGATATGGTTGACAATGGTTTCAGGATCCACCACATCCAAATTTGGTCCCTCTAACATTTGGTATATAGTGATAGATACTTATTCCAGAAAAATATAACTATTTGAGGGTATGAAATGAGTGAGAAAAGGCCTCATAGAAAGAGAAATTTCAAATACCATTTCGGGTATCTCAAATCAAATGTTGATTTCATTATTATCTAGAAAGGAAAATAATATAATTTCCTGATTTGATGAAATTTTCTATGTATTTATATGTGAAAACCTTCAACATTTATTCAACTGTTAAAATACCCCATCAATGGACGGTTTGACGTACTACATTTTGATAATTCCCCCTTTGAGTCTTGGGATTCCATATATATTGAGGAACTATTCTATGAATGGGTATGGATGAAACTAACAGTGGATGAAGATATGGATATTTACTCTCCCAATGGATTGGGAACCACCCCTACAAATCCTTGTAGAATTTTTTATTGTGATTATGTGCTTCATGTACTATAGATCAAGGAAATATATCCAATCCAAGTAAGCTACGAAGAACAACTAACTTCCCTCGATCATGTCCATGTGATAAAAATCATGTTAGTTAAAATGGTTTTATCAATGTGATGGTATACTAATGATCTATCAATATCATTTAATTATGATGTTATATTGTAAAAAATGGAAAATTCCCCTAAAAAATTCTCTGCAAATCAGGATTTTGGTACCAATCTTACAACTTCTAGAAACATTATTGAATAAAGTAATCCCCATAATCTCTCTATGATGAATATGGTGGTTCATGATTTCAATTATTCTTCTTAGGTATATTATTATCTCAACTCTGATTGATATTCCACTGAATTATTCACTGTCTATGAATATTACCCCATTGATAGAAAAATTTTAGAAGAAGAAAATTATCTCTGGAATTCCCCCACTTCATTGGAAGAAGGCATCTCCACCACCATTGACGAGATCTTGAATTTTAATATAAAAATAAACGAAGACCCAAAACCAGTCTGATTTTCTCTACAATGCCTTCCAATGAGAAGGATATATATATATTATGTTTCTAAATAAGAATCAAAATGCGTTCACATGGAATTATATAGGGATCCCCATGATATGCCTTGACGTGGATATTAATCTCATAGGCTTACCTAATGAACTTCGAGGTTTCAAAAATAATATAGGAGAATGAACCCCTATCATTATACTAACGAAGAATCAGAAGTTGAAAATTTTATCAAATACAACTCATTCAAGGATGTACAGTACCCCAAATGTATTTCCCACAATTTTCTAATAATTAAAATGAATGTGAAAATAGTGTCTATATTTATTTTAGAGAACCTAGATGATAATTCCGGAATAATGATTTTACATTTTCAATAATAAAACATATGATCAATAAAAATAATGTCAACTATTCCCATTCCTTTATGAATGGGTATTCAAGGTATAACATTAAAAATATGGACCTATAACATGAGAAATAATTTTCTAATAGAGTTCATTAGAGGATATTTTGGTACCATTTAATGCAGTTTGGATTGAATAATATTTTTGTTATATATCGTCACAATATGCATCAAATACTTAAACCCTTATTTGGATGAATCCTTTAATGTGACATCCATAAACTGCTAGATAAATTTTTACAATGATGTGATCACCTACTTATCTTCAAATAATATTCAGTAAATTATAGTAAAAATGTTTTAAGATAAATAATTTTTTGTGTGAATTCAAATTAATGTCAATGAAATTACTTTTTTTATTGTATGATACCATGTGACTGAAGTTGATACAAAAAATACTACCGTAATCTTGTAAACTCACCTGCTCCAAAACAAAAATTACTATGGAGAATCCAAGGGAACCTAAAATATATTTTTCATTTCATAAAAATAATTGGGGGAGGGGGTGGGGAATATCTCCCCTCCACCATGTTCAAAAAAATGAAGTCACCTTCCAATGTGATGGGGACTTCCATGAGGCTTTTGAGAATATCATGTTGTACCTAATGAATCCACCAGTATTAATTTCTCTAGTATAAGTATAAAAAAAGGTCTTATATGTAGACATCATGGAATGATCACATGGTTCCCTCATGACATAAAAAAATCATGTGAGGAATGAAAAAACCATTAACAACTCAGTCAAATGATTCTTGGTACATAAAATCGATATTTTGATATTGAAAAGAACTACCCCACACACATCATTGTAATGAAATGATGGGATAATACTATCGAAATCACTATGTACACTCGGTATCTCGTATTGATCTACTCAAGTAAATCCATGTCCTCCCTATGTTTATGGGGTGTATGGAACAATAAAAAGTAATCATGTAATAATATGACATCAATTTCTGACACAATAGCAAGTTGAAGGGTATTACTGTGAAGTTTCTTTTACTGGACATCCAGTGAATGAAATAATTATAGTGGAGATTGAACTTCTATAATATGTGGTTTTCTAGTCCCATGATACTACCGTAATATAGGGGAATTATTTTGATGGTTCATCCTGAATACCTATATTAAAGGGAATAGAAGAGTTGAAGCTTATCCAAGTAGGTTTATGTATAATATTTGTTTACTCGGTTAATAAAAATTCTCCCCTATTACTTATCACTATCTGAAGGATACACTAATAATGAGGAAAAATATTGATCACTTAACACTAGTTTGGAGAAATCCTTGTAGTTCAAGATAGAATATCTAAATATTAAGGGGGAATCAGAGCTGGTAATCATATAGATCAACGATCAGCATTCTATAAGGAAAGAGAAATAGTCACACCGATTCGATTACTTCATTGGATTAATGACGAAATTACCTTTAGAAATAATATTTTATCACATTCCTCTATCAAAAAATTCTCATAATAATGCACTAGACAATGTGTCCATAGACCTAGCTGATTTAGATTAAGAGGAAGTGGTTTTCTACGTCACACAGTGAATAGTGGTAAAACCAACCAACATTTATGACATAGAGGAAATAAATTTTATCAATGATTCCATATAGCATGATGTACTGTATCCACCATTATTTGGATGGATCCATTGATAATTTAACTAAAAAACTATACCTTATTATCAGATAGATCTATAAGGGAACAAATTCATTTTACTGAAGTGAAATTTTCCTTTCCAAATGGGACAAATGAGGAGAAATAACACTAAAGGATCTTCATTAATGGAATCATAATAAAATTCATGGAATAAGGATAGATTACCTACATCAAGATATAAGTCCATGTCGGACCCTGTGGTGCTCGCCAATATCGAACTATTCTTTCCCACATGATTTGGAGGGTTGGACACTGCTGGAAAAAATGATGCAATATTTGGTAGAATTCCCCAAAATGTGTCACAAATGTCAAATCCATGTAACATTCATATATCAACCCCATAATTTATATATAATGCTATGTAATCCTAGTCATTTTATATATGGGGAATGGAAATTGTGTGGCCACATCCCCCAGCTACAACTAGATTTTTAAATACATCCTTACTGCTAAAATATACATTTCCAAAGGGGTCAACGCCATACCTCTCGATGATATCAGAGGAAGAATATAAAAATATACAAAAAGGTCAATATTATCAAAAAATTTCCATCCTTCACACAATAATTATGGACAAAGACACCAATATATGTTCATTTATATTGATGATACAGTTTTATGAATGTAACCTATAGTCAAAATATTCATCCTCTTATCATGATATAGAAAAATTATATATAGAGGTATTCAAAATGTTACTATCAAAAACATTTCATAAAATGGTGGACATGGAAGAGGTGTGATGGACATAACCTTGATTTTCATATAAATAAGATTGAACAAGCCATTAATAAAAAGGGTTACATCTTTTAATTTCCTCAAAGGGTGATTATATTAGTTCTTATGTCCATGAAGACACTAGGAATGTATCCTCTAGACCTGGATCCCATGTGGGAATGGGCTTAAATCCTATATAGGGTCTCTTCCAAGGGAGATTACTAATTGTCCACAATCAATGGTGAATGATTTACACCCCCATGAATGTGAAGTTTCTCATGATGTATTTTTCATAGATGCCACCAAAATTCAATGTCATGGTATCAGGACTTTAAATTGGAAAATATTCCATGTACCCGAGGCATCAATTTAAACCACACAACATTCCAAGTCACGAAGGAATGACACTAAAATATGTATCATCTTTCCTCCTTAAAGAATTTCGTCAAACAACATATAAGTCATCCTATTACATGACGTTAAACTTCACATAGGATGTTACTGCATGGATGATTCACTGCACATTATCCTGATCTGTGTGAAGGAAGAATGAAGTACCCAAATCCATATTTGAATTTCAAGTCCAAATAAATGGATTTTACAATAACTATATTTGGATTTATTAATATAACTATAAGATATAAAGTTATGCATGGATATCAATTCTTAGGGCTAGGCATAATATAAATTGAATGATAATCCCCCTCTATGAGTATGGATCAAACATGCGTAGGGTATTTTCTATTCATGAAAAATGTGTGTATAGATTCCTATTAACACATGATTTGTAGAGATGCACATATATATAATCTTGGGTATAGCTATAATATAAATTGAAAAATATCCCCCTTCATGCTTATGGATTAGACCTATATAGTTAATATTCATTTCAACTACTACATGTGACTTAGTTCCTTTTAAGACTATAAATATTGTGATTTACAATTGTCTGATCTTGGGTCCAACAGCAATATGAACTGAACAATACCCCTATCTTCATATGATTTAGACCTACACACGTGATCTTCCTTCTAGGAACTACATGTGGCTTGATTCTTACTATCACACGACACATAGTGACACCCAGATCTGATATCTTGGGTCCATCCACAATATGATAAAAATTCCCTCTCCCCACATAGAAACTCAAGAAGTGTGGGGAATGTAACATCAAAGAGCTATGTGTGGCTTGATTCCCACCATCAAAAGACATTTTGTGATTTTGAGATCCTCCCTTCTATCTATATCCATAATATTCTATCACTCTCAATCATGTTCCTACCTAATATTTTGATCCATATATAACCCCTAGTCTATATTAAATCATGATCACCCCCACATAATCTCTATCATGCACTCTCTCATAGGTTAATCGACCTACCAGATATCCCTTATCTCTCACACCATCCATTACTCATATGATCACATGGAACATGGAATGATACAATAACTAGTGTGATTAAAGTGTGTTCTATATAGGTAACCACACCCTAGTTTCATGATGTTAAAATACATGAAAACATAATTGTCAAATGATGTTAAACGGCATGATAATGCCCTATTCACCTATTAGTAAATTGAAAAACAAGGGTTTTTAAATCCTAACATATCATTCACATTAATGATTTTGATCTCAAGAGTCACATGTTTTATCCCTTCACTCGAAATGAGCTCAATACACATAGGTGTTTCTTTTAGGGTTCTTTTAAACATCATTAATCTTATGTTCTCTACGATTCATCATCATATCTTTGATATCTGATTTGATACCAACCAATTCCTAGAGCCAACACCATTATCCTAGAACCCTAAGAACGTTGTTCTACCAATGTCCTGGTTTCCCACTCTAGATAGATAGTAATAGGTACAATTGAATTTAATAGTACCCAGATAGGATTTACAAGTGAATAACACAACGCCAAATAACTTGTGCCCAGAGGATGTTTATGTCCTATAGGAGTGCCCCTAAAAATCTAGAATAAAATGTCTTCACTTTGTGGGATATAATTTTCCCCTATTATTAATAGTCAACCCATTCCCACGAGTCTCCAAATTATATTGTCTCAGTTATTATTGTGCCTCGATATACATTTCACATAAACCCAAATTTTCAAGATGATTCAGATACCATCGAAAATACTCCTCTATGGAAATTACGATTTTAAAAGAAATAATTTGAAATCTCATTATTGTAAAATTTCATTTAATGGTATGTATTCAATATGAATATATAACTACATTGTGCTACATAACATTAATGTATTCCCCCTTTTTCCAGTAAAAAAAATTTCAATTTTTTATTTCTGAATCTCCAAATTCCTTGAGTGCATATTCTCCCGAAATTTAATTACTAATTGGTAACATGGATTAACTAATCTTGAAGGAAAATGCTATAAATATATAGTGATTAATAAAATTCATGTTATATTTTTCCTATAATAAGTTTTCATTCTTTACAGGGACCCTCTAGGATTCAATGGTGAATAACACAACACCCTGCATATTTCAAGGAGTGGATATTTTTTCGCAGAGGAAGGGTCCGCCAAAACCCCATGATCATTTATCTATTTATTCGAAACTGTTCCCACAAGATATACAGTGATGTAAGTGTATCCATTATTTATCTAAAAGTGTGACACAACACCATGTATATTTCAAATAGTGTATTGATTCTCATTACCACAAGATATATAGTGATGTAAGGGTATCCATTATTTATTCCAGACATGATGTAATGATAAAATATCCCTTCCTCATTTGATTGATATACATGGGCAAAACATCTATGTACAATATTTGGCTTAACTATTATTCCAATAAGATATGTAGTGACTCCTAAAAAAATACATGAATCCTTATCCACAAATCCATACATACATGAAAAATTGATCCATATATACTATTTTATAAAGAGATATTACAATGCCTAAGTGTAATAGTTCCCTCCTACCCTTCATATGAGCTTGATCTATATAGAGAACATTATTTTGAAGATATATCTATGGTTGGGTGCTTACACCCATATGATACACAATGAATCATATGATCTTAATCCCCAGTACAGTTGTGATGAAAAAATCCCCTTCCCTCACCACAGACCATACATTCATATGGTATTCTCTTATTTGAACTTTTTGTAGATTCACTACCTTACCATGGGATACATAGTGATGATTATATCATCAATTTTAGACCCATACCTGAATTATAATCCCTCCAAAATATGACTCTCAAGGAGTGAAATTTTTTGTTGGGATTCAAACTCATAAAAAACGGTGAATACCACTTAATATTCCCTACCATGCACTATCTCAAGGTTCAAATTACTATCTAGCTGCCTCTTTTTTCTCATTCCATTAATGAATCATTTGATATTAGGGAACCTATAATGATTCTTGGACATGTGAGATTGAGGTGCATGTTATCGGAAGATAGATATCAATGTCTGAGTTACATGACATTAAACATAATGACCATGGCCTTGTCAAATGATCTTAATCTACACGACAATGTCCATGTCACATGATGTTAAACAACATGACAAGAGGACTTTACATTGATAGGATAATCCACTATGATGGATTTCTATTCAATAATAACATGTTATGTCCCCTAAAGTTGGCATGTGTTCAATACACACTGGAATGGACATTACGGTGATCAAACCCATCTTTAATATCATTCACTCTCTGAACCAAATGTATATATTTAATATTTGAGTTGATAGAAAAAAATTCCCTAAAATCATATCATTCTCTTGGTACCCTATAACCCATGGGATTAAATGCTCCTGGTTCTCTAATATAGAAAACTGGGATCATTTATTTGGTAATCCTGAGAGAGAACATTAGTATTTTATGTTTAATAATTCAACTCCTAAGATATTTTTTTATTTGTGTGTTTTTTTTGATGGAGAGTCCCCCCTTAAATCTATCAGCTATTATTGAAACTCTTTAAGATATGGGATCATCTACAATAAAAATGGTTTATCGGTACCTACCGTTATCAACTCCCTATTAACTAAGATATTCTTGGAGTTTTATTTACAAATCCCAAAATCCAAATATTAAAGAAGATTCACATACCCATCATGTAACATATCTGGGCATGGAAACTATTTTAAAAGAAATATTAAAATAAAATGTTTTTATACCCCTCCATTATATGGTATACATCTACTTTAATGTCCTAGTTTCTTTGAGTTTTTCATTCTTATCAATGATTAATCTTTGTCAGATGACAATAATTACAAAAAACCATCCATGTCTCATGATATTAAACATCATGGAAATTTCCTTGCCACATGAAGTTATACTAAAGGACCTATGGTCCACCCTACAAATCCTGAAATTTCATTGGGAGATCCTTCCTATCCATAAATACATTCTGTATATGAGTGTTTCACCTCTATTCTAGAATGAATTATGGAAATTTCCTTTCCCTATGTATGAGCCTGATATACATAGAGGACCCCTTAACTGACTAGGGTGTCATGGTTAACTAAGGGGAAATAATGTACCCAACTTACATACAATCTATATCTATGTTGGGAACATATTTTAATATTAACTAATTGTTGTTTTTATTCATGACCTATTCAGACATGTAGTCATTTTTTAGTCTGTTATCCTATGATGAGTTGTAGGTTCGCGACTATGAAAACCATCATAGGTCCTTGATCCATATTTTATGCTATCAACTTCATTTGGTCATGAAACTACAATAATACCCCACCAGTAGAACCCTCTCCTTGTATGATATCCCTTCATCTAATGGTAAATAACAACAACATGAGATCATGAACCCAAATGGTGATGAGTAACCTCCTTTAAAAGGTAAATATGACCATCTACTCTGGATATGAGTCAGATATATGAATAGGGATCTTAATAAAAGAGATGAATATGTCATGAATCCCAAACTTACAATACGAATAAATAAACCCAAGGAATCACATCCATATAAGTATTATATTATTCAAGGATCTAGTCTACCATTAAGGACAGAAAACGTAAGAAGGACAAAAATGTCATTTAGCCTCACCTCACCTATGTATGAATCAAACCTACATATGTATTTCTTGTGCATGCGAGAAAAAACCATAAGGGATTGAGAATATATATACCCATATATAGGAAATTGAAATGATAAATTATTAATTTCACATATAAATAACCCAAAATAGTGGAAAGTATCATTAAGGATATCTATCACATTTAAATTTGGGTCCTTATGTCCTTATAAAATGATGTTAATTCTGCAAGTAGGATTTACTAGTTATCTGATGTTAAACTAAAAAACAATACCATCCCCATTGCGTAATATTACTTTTTTCATATGACCTTCAATCATTACTCCTTATGAAATAACCAAAAAATACTGATTCTGATCATTCAATGTCAGGGGTGATTCTATAATCATTCTTAGAACCTGAATCCATAAACACAAAATCGTGTATTGAGTACCTTATATTGTAGAATTATTTCCAATTCCCTTTGAAATTAACAGGTACCTTTAAGAGACTCTTTCATTTACCATGCATGAAATCCCACTTCCCTTGCATATGATCCCCTGGACTATCAACCAAATGTCACATTTCATTATAAAAAGGACTTATGATCCTTGTAATCCCTACCATTATCAATGTCAATCTCATAAACATAGTGTGATTCTTGACCGTCCTTATCATGACTGTCCAATATTGACACTCATGAATAAAGAACCTTGAACACTAATTTACCTCACACTAGTCCTCCATTCAGAAAGGAGTTGGAGTACTTTTGAATATTTTTGAATTATAATTTGGTAATTGTTTAACACTCTCCTAATATTTTATCAATGTGCATCATGAAACTAAATATAATTCAATTTTTTTTGAAGCTATATGACCTTAAACCTTATCTTTTGAATTTCCAAATCACAACACATGAAAATTTCATGAGAATGTTACTTAAAAGGAGAACGAATAAAACCCAAAAAGGATAGTATCGGAAAATTTCATATATCTTCTCTATAAACTATTCATCACTAGAGTTTAGGAAAACAATTTGTTGCAAATTAAAAATAGTAATAAATATCATATGGCATATCATGAGGCCCAAATAAAAGACAATCCACTCTAAATAGACACCATGTTTGAGGAATAAGTTAGTGTAATGATTTTTCATAGATCCTCACCTTGATAATGTGTTCACTAGGATGTGAAAAAACCTTTATAGTACTCAAAATATTCTTTAATATTATACTATCCCCAAATCACCTTAATGTCTTTAAAGTATGAGTTAAGAGTTACCAATTTTGTGAGTTGATACACTACTCCTCAAACCCCATATCCATGACTTATTTATATTGATATTCCCTTACAGTGTATCGGTAATAAAAAATTGATGATTTGAAATGGACCCACAAGGATTCATTGACGAATAATGTGATTACCTATGGCTTAAGATTAGTGGGTGTTTTTTTCTTATAATAATGGTTTCCCATAAATACATGGTCTATTATTCCAGTTACATGTGATACCGATTTACAACATTCCTAATGGATTACTTTTATACACTAACCCCCATTTAAAGTTGACCCAAATATTCCTAAACCATTATTTACAATCCTTATAACTAGACTACTCAAGAGGATTGTAACTATTTGATGCTACATCACTATGTATTGTACCAATTATCTAAAATAGATTATGATATTATATTATCCGACCATTTTATGGCCCACACCATGTGACGAAAACCCATAAGGTGTGTCACTCTACATTTACAACCCTAATCAGAACTATCAAAGGGTTCCAAAGCCGTCATTGGATCATCTATATTTCATATTATATTTTAATGTCCATGTCTCAGAATCCTCATAAATATCCCTTTGACATTGGAATGAAGTGTGTACACCTATCCCAGATCATGTATAAGATATATAACCCTATGGACCGTAGACCCATCATCTTGTGGTGTATTATCTAATTAGGAAGGTACTTGTAATCCCCAAGAGTCATGAAAACATCATCATGGAACATGGAACCTTATATTGTATTTAGATCATCCTAGACATGTATGTTCTATTCCATCAACCTCAATTTATTTATATAGACACCTAGTTTAAACAACCCATGTTTCAAATATCCATTTAGATATAGAATCCATCACATTATGCCACAATACGTCTAACTAGATCTTATCATTTATTTAGGCTGTCTGAACCATTAATGAATACCCATCCTTCATTAATATGAATCCATTGCCCATTATAAGTATTTGGAATAAAATGAATCATATGGTTCTTCCTAGATGACACTAAACTATTTCAACAGAAGGTATGAGATTAATGAAACTGAACTATAGTAACATATTGTGTGTCTTAGAAGACTATAAACTATAGAAACTAATAATCCTAGCTTGAAGTCCATAAACATCTATAATAAAAGGTCTAATATTGAACTCCAAAAATCCAAAAAAATTGATTTTCCAACCAAAAATTCCCAAAAAAAAATAAACATTCTCATTTCTATGACCTTAAGACATATAATTGAATGATATAAATTGCTTTCCATGTTGGAAATCTCATAAGGACACCCTCATAAAAATTCAATTATCTTCTCTCTAGTTGTTTTATATGGGTGATCCAATAATGTTTTAATACTTATGAAATAGAAAAGTCAGAAAACATTGAAGGAAAAATATATATAATTAGTTCTATGAGAAAAAGACAATTCCATAATTTCAAACATTCCCCAAATGAAGCATAGTTATATGTTTTTTCATGAAATAAAAATATATAAATATAATGTATGGACCATAATCTATCCCAATATAAACTCAAGATATGTTATTGAACTCCACTTACTTTAAACCAATTTATAAAAGTTTCCCATAGGTACATGTTTTACATAATTATACTTCGGAACCATGTAATATCAAATAAATGGAGTGGGTATATCAATAATGATTTCTCTGGCATTAAAAATTTATGTGTAGTTATCAAGGAAGATATAATATTATTTAAGGATATCAATTCAAAATTTTGGAGTTATCAATATTATATAAATAATTGATCACTTTCAAATTCTATATGATATCGACTCATTGTAATTAACTGCACCAGATGAATGAATTAATACTTGTCAGAAAAATGTAAATTTTAGATGGATTATTCATTGATCAAATATAAATGATGGGTAAATATATAAAACCAGGAGTCTCTCCAAAAAATACTAAAAAATGAGGCTATTAATAGAAAAATCCCATTACCATATTTTTAGTGAGGATTCCATAAGACCCACTAACATCTATTGTAGAGATGACTTAGATTGGAAGAATTTATTAACCAATTCCATTTCCACATTTTAAACATTCTATAATTCCATTTCCATATAAAAAAATTAATGTCTAGACGTTTCATCTAGTTCAAGGATCCCTTGTTACTCCTAAATGGTTTTATTGAAGGTTTTAATTTTGTACTGCAACTAATAAAACTTCTACTGAAGTTGATTGAGTTATAAATAATATATCCCAGTATTATCCATAAAAATATTGAACATGTTCTGGTTATCCATTCCCTCTATCTCACAGGTGGAAGCCTCATTCAAGGTGTCATCCTAACAACTTTTGACTAAAGATGATGCCTCCACCAATACTGACCCAAATTAGTGGTCCCTCCTTTATTCTGTAAGAGAAATAATTTAGTTCAATATGGAATCTATAATATTATTTTTAAATTATCCAAAGAAATGTGTGGTAATATTATAGTTTTCATTACCTAGTTGGTCCTTAATCTCTTCCAAAGGGCCCTATGAAATTAGTCTCTTAATATACCCCACACCTATCATCACATTAGTTGATGAAGTGATGTGTACCCTGATCCTCAGAAGAAGACTAATTTGGGAATGTGAATATATTAAAGGACTAAATCTATGAGTGAGGTACTCATTTTCATATTCATTTATGATATTTTCATAGGTCCACCTCCCATGTTGGTAAGCCCAGTTTTGTAGAATTTCAATGAAGAAGGAAGAAGGACCTCTGTGCTATGGGGTGAAGGTAATGTATTGTGTGGAACACATGATTATTAGTCATCATGAGATAATATGATGATATATGATATTCAATTATTGTGATAAGTGATATAAAAACACCATTATCAGTGGAATCACATAAAAAATCATTCACCCCAATTTTGTACTCAAGGGAAGAGGTGATGACCTCTTACAACGATTAGGTTGGTGGCACCCCTTATGTTTTCTCCATTGGCATAGTTTTTGAACCATATTTTTGGAATGTAAGTGAAAATAATTATTTAATGATATATTAAAAATTTGAAAGTGTTTTTTTACTTTTATGTAGTTTCCATTTTACCTAGAGACTCACCCATCAATGATAAATTATTATAAGAATATCTTCTGGAATCAACCTATAGTAAAAGTGTGTCTTCCTATGATGGGTCATATGGAACCGTTGTTGGGTTACCAGTGGTAGGTACCATGTCTAATTGTTCTTACCCCTCGACGATTTTCACTATGTAATGGACATGTAAAACTATTTACATTTCATATAGATTAGTATAAATCCCATGAATATTCTCAAAAACAGACTTATATTCCTCCTCATGGGATCGGAATGGTCCTTCACCTTTTGAAAAATTATAATATTCTACAAAAAATGTTTCAAAGATATGATTAATATTGACATATCATTTCATCATTATTCTAGGTGATAATCCACTAATGAATTAGAGCACCTTATTTTTTTACCAAATCTCTAAAGAAGTGTCTACAAAAGGATATGATGCTAATGTTATTGACGATGGTGTAAATAGAGGTGTCCATTATGACACCTCTATAATCACAACATCCATCCTTATTAACTCCATCTGGATGAGAGGGAAATCTTCATTGATCCCTTGGTCATCGACTATTTCATCCCCAAAAGTGATATCGTTTTGAAATATAATAAATAGTTTTTGAGTAACATGCCCACATTAGCTGCATACCATACACAAGGATTTAAAAAACATGTCATCATAGTTTTGGAATCAATTCAATTCATACAAGGATGGTCATGAGGACAAACATAGTCATTCTCAATTGGTAAAATTACCCCCATCAGGGACCACTACAACTATTTTTGGGTGCCAAGATTAATTTTCCCCAAAATGAATAGTGGGATTGGACATTCACACATTATAATTCTGCATCATGGTCTGGAAGGAAGGCATATTATTCAATAGGTTATTCATTAATGCTGATAAAATGAAGATCATTTTTTCCCTCCTTGACCATTGAGTGTAATGTAACTTAACATAAAAAACCAAATATTTCCTAAGATGAGTTATTCTCCCTCCAAATTTCCCATTACTGATATGAAGTGTAAAATTCAATCATTTTCAAGACTTATTTTACATGATCCTCACTCATTTTAGTTTTTCCATCTTGAAATCATCCACTTAAAAAATGAAACTATATGCTTCACATCATTATGAGAAATCCCTGACCATGATGGATTTCTAAAAATAAGATTCATTCCATGTCTTGTGATGGACTAAAACATTGGTGGTATATCTATGGATTTATATAATAATGAAGATATTTTTCTCTTCAAGTAAAATTGAATCAATGTCTCAGCATAGTACAATGAAATACCAATCTCAACACTAATTAGATAGAATTATCATTTAGTCTGATTCTCTACCTTAGTGAACATGAAGAAAAATTGGAATACCAATTTTGGGTTCCATTCAGATCAGGACTCTAGAGATGAAGGATAATGTTTCTTAATTCATATACATTTATCCCTAAAATTATATGTTATATAGAACTCTCTTGAAATTATACCATCAATCCCATTATATATGGATCCATCAGGAAATGATATCATGTATTCATGATCTTTATATATTTGTTCCATTATCAATAATACTTATATTGTAGGCCTCATAAGGCATGAAATTTAATTGGTCATAGCGATTTAGGTGCACCCTGATATAAATTATTTTCAAAGTGGAGTTCCACACCCAAAAAATACAATGTAGAATGGTCGTAAAAATAACTCTAAGGAAATTCTTGTTACTCAGATACTCATATCCAACCAGGTGGTCCACTATCCACCACTAAAAAACAGGGAAGGATCCAGAGACTCTATATGAGGTTCTTCCTGAAATAAATGTTTTATTAGGTAATATAGTTTAGAAAAAACAATAATCTACAAAATACCATAACACCCACCAACAATAGATTCCACCATACTAAAATTAAAATCACCCACTCCAACCTTTTCATGGGTCATGAGTGGGTACCTACTCAAGTACATTTCAAGAAAGCCATCAATTTGAATGGGCCAATCAATATCAGGATTGACCACCCTCCCCTAGTATTTGAAAAAACATTCTTCAACTAGGGGACTATATGAAACTTTGGTCCAAAAATACTCTTTTGATGGGAAGGCCATTAGATTCAAGGCTTTGGGATCATAAAAATTATTATTCACAATTTGTCCCATGCATTTATTAAACGGTATGTCTTCCCCATGAAGTGACGCAAGCCCCATGGCCTTCTCATCTAGCAAGATACATCCCTATAAATGGTAGGGTAATCTTCAAATTTCTCTAGGATGATGATGGAGGGAGACACTATTCCTAAATATCTCTTAAAATTATTGTGTCAAAATTGTTTTTTGACATACCTGGGAATGAGGTCCACCTACTCTTGCATTAGATGAAATTTTTTGTGTATAAAATCCATAAAATGACTAATTATGACCCTAAGGTCATGTTATAAAAAGTATTTTTTGAAAAATCTAGTAGGTTCATACATTAAAATTCACCTCATCTCAGTTGTAAATGTTGTAATAGTATGATGTACCTAAAATTTAATTACCGTGTCCATTCAAAATATCCCACCTGACCAAAGGTCCCATTCAAGAAACCATCAAAAAATATTATTCAAGAATATTTCCACTTTATTGATCGATACATATTAATTTCAAAATCAGATTCATGATTATCCTCTTCATAAACTATAGGAATTAACTATATTATGTATCTATGAGAGAATTTCACTTATGAAATATAATAAACTACTTGAGAGATATTTTCTCTAATGGTGTTATGAGTTTTCCATATCCAATAAGGATGCATAATCATTGACTGAACTTCTAGAAATTGAGTATTATTTTGGGCCAAAATTAATAGATTTAATGTGTCTGAATAAGGATATTCCAAAATATTCATCCCCATATGGTTTAACAGTTACACATGATATGAATGGATGACCATATGTTTTACAATGTCTAAATTTTAATCATTATAATTATATAAATACATTTCTCTTATGTAAACCTCTCAAGAATATATTTTGAGAATAATATGATTATATTATGTAAAATGTTTATTGAATCCTTTTCAAAATGAATAAAAGAAGTACAATGTATGGGAAGCATCATGTGAATCAAATTACCCATATGTGGATTCACAATCGCATGACCTATTTCAAGTATCATTAATTGAACGAACCATGTAAAATCCTATAATTTCAAGGTCCTTTTTATGAATTTGGATTACATAGACATATAATGGTTATGTGAATCAAATAAGGATCAAGAGGTCAAGTGAAAGATCCTAAGATAATCATAAAAAATGATAAGTGAATATGTGTCTAAAAAAACACATCACAATTATATAGAATTACCATTGATCAGTTATAAGGAATTTTTAATGAGTTATCAAGATAATTAGATCCTGAGAAGAGGTTAGACAATAATATCACACGATCTTGTCTCATGAACATTTCTTATGAAAGGGAGGAAATCCCAGGAGATCTGGAATCTTGGGTCATAATTGAAATTACCAACCCCAATACCATATTTATAGAAAATTCCAAGGAATGTGAATGTTATTTCAAAAGAAAAAAATATTGTCAATTTACTGACTAGTCGAATCCCAAGTGACTCAGGTGGGCATTTACTTCTTTAAAACTAAGTCCTTATTCCTTTGTAACTCCTTTCTAATGGAGGGTATTTGTTAATGCCCGCAAAATGTGCATAGAAATTTTTTGTATGGAAGTAATTCTAAATGAATAAGAATTATCTTATACAATACATAATGTGGGGAGATATACAGATATATGGGGAGAAAACACCCGGGTTATATGAATCACATGACCAATGAAGCATCCTGATAAGTTGTTATGTGTTTTGTGTTAACTGATCATAATCACATGAAGTCCCTCTGAAAAACCCTTCTGAACCAATGAATGATTCTATAAAGATCCCATTTATCAAGAAAATCCCCATCACATAGGCCTCTTCATCATGAATGATCCCTCAGATGAGTACTTTCAATCATGTGACCTATTGATTGACAAAGACTTTATAATCACTAGATCAGTTCCTAAAATAAAATGTGAAAAAGGATGAAAATATTGTAAAGGATGTAATGTTTACTTTTAGGGGGAGGGATAATGTGATCTAAAGGTTAAGATCATGGATTACACTAAATAGAAAAGGAATTTTGAACCTCACCATACGAAGGCAGCTGTATATGTCACCTTCATCATTCTAATTATTTTAGACATGTATGATCAATTATGAACCACAATAAAAGAAAATCGAGGGGTGAATTCGGTATGCTATAAAGTAATATCTGAAAAATATAGTACCCTTAACTGAATAAAAGTTTCACTATTTTTCATGATAATATGTTCTATTCTTGGGTAATCATTTAATGATCACACAAAGGCCCTCCAGTATGAGAAAATGATTTTGTTAAGGGTACTAGACATGTCACCTGATTATGTGAAGGGATCTATACATGGCTTCATGATCTCATGAAGGGACCCAGACATGTCATCAATAATAATAGAAGGATCATTTTCATGTATATTCGAGTATAAAAATCCATTTGATTATCCATGGGTTTAATAAATATAGTAATGATGGATTGATCATGTGATCAATGTTTATCACATGATGCAAAGATGATTTCATGGATGATCCACGAATCCATCACACATAACACATGGTGAGAAGATCCCACAAGAAACTCAACTCCATTTACATGATTTAAAATCCATTTGAAATAGCTTAGATCCAATGTGGACATGCATATATATCAACCATTCCTAAAAAATACACATAGGGACATAGAGGCAGGAGAAGAAATTCTGGGGCAGAATTATGTGATAATAGGTGTCTTAAACAATGTAAAAAATTGGTAATGGAATAATTGATTGAGTGATATGATTATATGATTTCAATGACCAACTTATTGACCACATGGAGGACTACTGACATGTCTATGGGATAATATAAAAGGGTTTCTTCAAATCTATTTGATCACATTAGGCCTTAATGGGATAATGCTTAATGAATGTTGAGGCATATATGAAATAAAAGTTTGAAAGTATGGAATCATCACTAAAATATTGATATGATGATTTTAATTTGAATGGTTCAAACACATTATATGATCTATTCATTAATCATCTGATGTCCCTAAAAAATGTCATCAAGATCATGCAATGTCCCCTAGAAATGTCATCCAAATCATGAGATGTCCTCCAGACATATTAGTTTGTTCTCATGAAGTCATCTGAACATGTAAAACATTTCAAGTGAAGTCCTCCAAACATGTCATCTAGATCATGTAAAGTCCCCTATAAGTATTAGTTAGATATTAAAAATTCCTCCAGACATGAATTTTAGATCATGAAATGTCCTACATTAATTTTATCTAGATCATGTTAAGTCCATCAAACATATCAATTGGTTAATGTGATGTCCTCTAGACATGTCATTAATATCCTGAGGAATCCTCCAAATATTTCATATACTTCATGTGAATCCCTCTAGACATTACATATTGATAAAGAAACTACCCTCATATATGTTATCCTTAATCATGGTAAATTCCATCACAATGTTGGCATTGATCATGAAATTACTCATCGACATATTAGAAAGACATTCTGGACTTGTTAGGATGTTTCCCTGGGCATGTCATGTAGATTCCCCATGTATTTATACCTTTCCCAAAAATATTTTTTTGGGAATCCTCCCTCAAATTGTGTGAACCGATGAAAATTAGTATTCAGTTGATAATTCAACTTTCATAAGGAATTTTTTCTTTAATTGGATATGTATTATAACTATACCTTCATTATTGGATTTATGGGATCCTAATGTCATCCATCCATACTCAGTCAACCACTGAAGGCCCCCAAAATTTATCTTTCATAGGATAATGGTCAAATATATTCCAATGTAAATCCATTCTGCTGTATTTCCTTGGTATTCTACTTATCCCAATTCATAGGACCCACACCATATGGGTCTATTGTTATTAATTATCCACTATTATATTAAGAAACACTCTAGACTATGAGGACTCTAATTCCTATCTAAATTGGATATGTAGTATAGATTCATATGGCCCATGCTCCATAACAAATAATCCACTAGGACTACTTCAATGTGAAATTCCCTCAACTATGAAAATTTTTCTTTATAATGTACAATCAATTATTTATCACACTGATCATGGATCAAATGGTTTTATATACTTGTAGCGATTATATTTATCTCATCCTAAAATTCCCCCAATCAGGTTAACCTTAATCATTAACCCTCATTCAATGACATGATAAAATTCATCCTCACATGGGAATACGCCTTGGTGTATGTACCTAAGGCATTCTTATATTGTTAAAAATTAGGTAAATAACCATCATGATAATTATTTATCAATCCTCACAAACTAGTGGATTATGGGAATATTGAACTATAATGACTATGTTTCCTACAATTAGAAGGATATATAGGATTTATTCTTAGGGTGTGAGATCTATACCAAAATTCTATGTTCCCAAACACATTTCTATTCCTTGTGAAATTATAATAAATAGTGTAGTACCATCATAGAATTAAAACATAATATATATGTGGGATTTGATTCATGTCCTCATAGAATACATTGAACTTCCCTTAGAGTTTTAATCCCATTACCAAAACAGAAATAGTATTATTGGGTGTAGTAATCATTTGGTTAACTGATTTTATGCCTAAAACACAAGATTCTACCCATTTCTAAGAAAAAATAGGAATAAAATGGAAAAAATCTGATATATATAGATTATAACATTAATATAATCCCCTTTTCATTTTGAGAGATTTGGAAGATGATTATTCTCATAAGGTAACTAATTCCATTTTTGGGATTTGAAAGTGATTCCCAAATATATAATAAAATTTCAATAGAGTCCCATAGTAGGAAATAATTCCTCCCAAAAGGGTTTCATGAGCCTATCCACCAAACTTGTTAACCTATTTGAGTTCCCATGTGTTATTGGGTTTGATTCCCAAAATGACCTTCTGCCTTTGGAAAGAAATCACAAATTCATTTTGAATTTAGGAAAAATTGGTTGTTTTAAAAATAATTCTTATAAATATTACTTACTTTGAAATTATAATCATCCTCTCAGAATCAAACATTATACTAGAAGTCCTAGATGAAATGGAAAATGGTGAACCTGATGTGATGTCTAGTGAAAAAAACTAATGAAATAACCATAAGTGTTATAAATATTGTTTACCAATGATTGATAACCTTAAAAAATTCTGTTGTAAACTCATACAACATGGATTTAAAAGGTTATTGGGATATTCATATTGTATTGGTTTAGTTATCATATCATAAAAATTATCATTATCTAACCATAATGGATCATATTGTGGATTTTTATGGTCTCCCATGCAGGTAAAAAATTTGTTGGTTAGAGGTGGGTGAGGCCACTATCCTAGGATTGAGTACCGTTCAAGAGATATCACAAGGGATCCAAGATATAATTCCATTATTTGTAACATCTTAAAATCAATATAAATCTTATACTGAAATCTGACAATATCTATTAGAGTATTATTTATATCTATGTCTTTTTGAATGTTTCTTCTTAGTTAGGTCACTATTATCTTGGGAAGTAAGGAATGTTGGAATTGATATCTCTTGGATAATTGAAAATCATTGAGTTGGTTGGATAAGATTCTTACTAGTTGGAATTAATTTCTTATTTGATGGGAATTTAGGATTATTTCTAAATATCACATCCCAAGAAGTATAATCCCGACCCTTCCCATGTTATTAATGTGGATGATTCTGAATTCGATGCAGACATATTGGGTGTGGACCATCTAGTGGATGTTATTCATTCTCATATAAATGTTATACATGGGATTTATATTTTCTTTATGAAGGTGTTATGGGGGTATTGATCAGGTTCTCATGGGACATGGAGGTTTCACTCGTTTATGAGGGATAAGTGGCCTATTCTCCTTTTGGAGGAACCTTCCTTCATGTAACATTATCCGTATAAAAGTTCCTATGTTTGGGATAAGTATGAAATACTTGTATCGTTATGTCCCTTCTTTTTATTTGATAGAATTTATTTGTGGTTTTGTCGGTGAAAAATTATTGGTGGTGTTTTAATGTCCATTTCCCTACAATGGTGGCTGAAAAAGGCCACCAACTAACTGGTGGCATGAAAACAGATTCAGGTTCCTTTAGGAACTCCAACAACTAGAGGTTGGGTTTATACTGTTCATCTAGAGGGGAGCCTCAGGATATAGGGATTCTATCAGTAGCCACATGCTAGATGGAATGCCTCCATCAGCTAGATGGTAGGTTGACCAGTTGACACTGAAACATTATAGAGGCCAACCAGTGGTGTCATGGTGGGCTAGATAAACAATAGATAGGTTATTCTTCTAAACCCATTAAAATATATTTTATCATCTATTATACTCCCATAGTCCCTAAATCCACTAGAATTAATTTTGGGGCTCTTTAGGGATATGTTGGACTCCCATCATCACCATTGTGAGGCATGTTGATCTATGATCAATCAATTACCCACCATGGTAAGTTTAACATCGTTATTATAATTCCCATTAACTCTATTGCAATTTTCCACGGTCCAAGGATGCGTTTTTAATATATATGGATCATGTATGAATATATTTAATCCCAGGTAGATGTATCATGTGTTTGATAGTTGGAGTCTATATATTGTGTTGGTCATGGTGTGGAGCATGTGAAATCAATGGTATATGTTAATCAATCAACTCCACCAGGATTATGACTATTCAAACTGGATTATATGATGTCAGAATCAATTTCTAGGGCCTCCACTAAATTCTCTTGTGTTCCTTTTTCCTTACATTATTTGGATCACGTTTTGGATTGAATGTGGAACTTGAGTGAGGTAGGTGGTTTTGTTAGTATCATTTTTTAGAGAAACATATAATCTATTGATTTTATAAATGTGATTCATGTAATGAATGGAATGATCTTGATATTATCAATATTTTTTCATACATTTTATTTAGTTAAAATATGGTTCCCCTATTTTTGGGTAAATAATTCTTTATATTCAAATTATTAATGAAATGATAAGTGGAATTGGATTTCTATTAATGGTTTCAATAAAATTGGTTTTTGGATATTTGTAATGAACTGTAATTAGACCACAGGAATAAAAATTTATTGTATATATAAAGAACATGGGAGACTTGGGTACATTGAATGTGGTATAGTATTGGTTTTTATCATCAATCACTAAATGGGGTTCACTCTTGGCATGTTCCTTTATTTCATAGGAATTATTTTGTATGGAATTGGTACTTAGACACCATTGGGGGTTCATTCATGGGGAACTCATGTGTTACATTTGACCTATTTTCTTTTGGAATTTTTTAGTACCCCCTATAAAAGATTTACTATTAGGGTATGAGTGACCTTGGTATTCTGGAACTATGTTTTGAAATGGGTGATATCGATTATTATTTTTATTTTTTATTGTTTAGGATTGGATAAGATATATGATGTATTATTTGATAAATGGTAAATGGATTATCTGAAATGTTTATCAACTGGTTTTAATGAAATCAATTTTATAAATATGAAAAGGGTAAATTGTGTACTAGGATTTTTATATGATAGTCAAAATGTTTTATCATTCCATTTCATTTATATATTATCTATATTGGGGTTATTTGGCACAAACCAGTTATGTAATACAGGGTTTGGATTCTATTGTTTTTTATAACACACTATACATTCCATTTTGGGCATATACTCCTTTTAAATACTAATGTAATAAAGGGAAGGTCACAAAAGTTATGAATCAAAGATTCATGTCAACTAGGTTGGGACACATAATGCTGACATGGTGAGATACTCCCCCTAATTGCATGGAGAAGCTACAAAATATTTGAGATATACTGTTTAGTTTTTTAGTTCATTTACTTTTATTTTCATATTACATCATTATTTGTATGGATTGCACTATTGTTTTTAGGTAATATTTATTTTCTCGTGACCTTTTTATTTTTGTAGTCAATGTTTCTTATTTTCAATTGGGAAAATAATTCCATAGGGATGTTATCGGATGACCATGTGCTAGTCTCCATCTAATGAGGATTGGGAATATATGTTAGGCCCTGCTGTGGTATATTTTAGAAGCTATGTTGATGAGTTTTATGGGCTAGGTTTTGACATCCATTGTCCATATGTAACTACCACACAAATATCATTTTCTATGTGTATTTGATCAGTGTGACCAATGTAGAAAGACCATATGTTCCCTATTTAGATAATAAAATGAAAAAACATGTAGTCATTATTCACTCACTCATGCACATAACCACATAATAAACAACTACATGTAATGGAGAAGGACTTATATTTAAGTATAAAGATAATTATAGAGGGAGATATAATTTTGATTGAGTATAGAGGAATTCGATTAGAGAATTAATCAGACCATGCCTAATAATAATTAACATTTATTTATACATTTTTTATTGAGTATTTGATTTATTTTGAATCTAGGCTAGTTAATAACTTAAAAATATGAGAATTATTTTTAATTAAAATTTTCATTAATCATTATTAACTTATATCATCAATATTTTTAATAATTAACCCATTACAAGTGGTTTATTGGGTAAAATTGGTAAGATAACTAATTAAGGATGAAATTCCCATAATGAATAATGATATTCTAAACTAAAATTTTATTAAATATATAGTTTCATAAAAACCCACAAATGTGTGGTTTGAAAATCCATACACACAATTAAACTCTTTAATCATAGAAACACAACCAGTACCACAATAAATGTTCAATTTATTATCATTATTTGAGCTTAGAATGAAACCTCACTGGGACATGTAGTTTCATTAGAAATATATTTTGGTTGATTTACTAAAAATATGCAGTGAATCACTAGTTGATAATCAATATCAGTATTTGGAATAATAGAAATTTATTAGTGGGTTAAATTGATTTCGCATCCCTTGAATGTGTATAGACTCATTTAGAAGTAAGTAGATTGGTCCTGAATTTTATGTTATGTGAAATATATCCTTTTCCCATTATATCCCACACTAATCACCAATATTTTTCCAATTTTCTAAAAAAATCAATGAGAACACATTTACCAAACATATCCTTCACGTTAAATTACAAGATACTCAATCTCTATTGTACTACACTGACCATGTTCACTGGAACGAATTGTGCATTGTGTGCTAATCATTTGCCCCATGCAACAACATTTCAATATTTATATGGATTTATGGGTCTCAACATCAGATTATAAATCCATAATGTTTTTATATGGATTTATCTCTATATGGATAGAGTAAACTAAGGGTAACCCCACACATGTTTGTTTATGTTTTTCCCCACCAATTCACTACCTTGGGAGTTTTTCGACACGTTGTATTTGATAATTTTCATGCCTTCCATGAATAAAGGATAATATTGATTTTTTATTGTTTATTATTTGTGTTTGAAATATTTATGACTTGTATTCATGGTGAGTAATTATATATGTTAAATGTTGGTGATTTTTTATTTCTATAATAACTTGACGAATCCTTTTATTATTATTTTTGATATATAAAAATTATACCTCAATTTAATAATGTGAACTTAGAAATAAATAATAATTTTTTCAATAGTAGTATTCCCTTCATGAATTAATTAAATCTCAATTAAATTTTTTATAGATTATACTTATTTTTTATGTGACATAAGATTGTTTATCATTATAAATACTTGTTTTTAATATTTTAAAATTACCGAATACAGGATTAATTATATTTTGAAATGAAAATGCCTTTTTTGTGTATTATAATAATATAAAGATATTATATTTTATTTTAAAATTCATTCATGGTTTGATCAACTTTTTTATAACGGAAGGTACTATTTTTTTTGAGTTGTATGATTTTGGTTTTTTACACATATAGATCACCCATGATTAATTATGGTAAATTAAAATATAATTTACAAAAATGTGAGAAATGAAATGTATGATTATTTTAGATTTATTTAAATTAACATGAGTTGGAGTTTAAGTACTGTCACATGAGTTCTTTTATACTATATATATGTGTGTCTGTGTGTGTGTGACTCCATGGAATCATTTGGAACCTAAGTTGGAGTATAGTGAGAAGTAAATTATTATAACATTATTTTTCTCCAAGAATCTTCACCTAGTAAAAACATTTATTTTTCTTTTAGTACATTGGTATTTTTTAGTATATTATTCTATTTAGCTCTTCAATGGGAACACCACTAATAATTATTATTATCTAGATTGTGGAGTATAATTTATATATGAATATGAATATCCTTGATTATCCATTTATAATCTTTGAGGGACAATCCCAAGATAAAAATATAGATTATTTGGATTTAGTTTATAAATTATATGTGTATGTGTCTTAAAATGTTCTTTTAATTGTTTTTATAAATCTTTATCATTAACTATATTTAAAAATTATAGTGACATGTGAAATTATTTTATATATATGATTATTATTTAATTGAGATTAATATGTTATATATATATTTATTTATTTATTTTCAAACTATTATGACATGTTTAAATTATATAGATATATATATATATATGTAAAACTCTTTAGTGTATTTTATTAGGTATGTTTACCTACTCTCTCCTTTCATTTACACTCTGATGGATATTACTCTGTGGTTTTTTTTGTTTTTTTGTAAATTAATTTGGTTATTCATCATGCTCATTATTTGATGGAATGTTTCACAACATAGATCTCATGTATGGTGTCAGTGGTAGTCCATGGAAGGAATCTTCTCCCACATTGATCTCGAAGATGGATTCAATGGTAGTCCATGGAGGATATTGACCACCTAGTTCTTGAGTCATATTTTTATTCATTTTTTTATTTTGATAAATTGAATTATATTTATTTAAAGTATATTGTTTTTTATTATCAGTTATTTATGCTCTAATTTTAATTTATTTTATAATTTTAATGATATTTAATTTAAATATTAGTGTTGTTTATTTGAATTTATTTCCCCACAGTTTAAAATTACACAACATTTTTTTAGGGGACTCATGTAATTTGGGAGAAAATTCAAAAGGTGAGTGGTGAGATAGCTTAGGCTTAGCATTAAGAATATTTTACTACTTCCAACATCATCAATAAGTTGAAAAATCTAAGGTTGGATGACTTAAACCTCCTATTTATGATCAATGTTATGTAATTTTTAATTGAAATACAATTGAGATTTCATACATCATCACTGATTGGTGATAGAACTAAATATTCTTATAGTTTCATGAAATCATATATGAGTATATTCCTCATAAATATAATCATCAATAACTTGAGAGTAACCCATAAAGAATAGTATTTTTTTACCACATTACCAATTTAATTATGTTGTTTTAACATCCGTATTATTCTGATAACATTACTATATCTCGGACTTTGAACCCACACCAATGTGTTATTTATCTCATTCTGATTTAATTTTTATTCAAATATTGTGTCAAATTATTATGATTTAATAAATTATTGACATCCATTGGTTTAAAATGTGAAATCAAATAGGTGTGAGTTTTTTCCTCAATGATATCATTCATTGAAAAATTTCATTTTGAACTCGAATGATTCTATAAGCCTCATCATTTTGATCAATCTTGGATAAATTGATATATATATCTTCACATCACTTGAAAAATTTGAATATTATTCACATCTTCATTAAATTTCTCATCAATATAAATTTAATCTTCTTCTAATTTAAAATTCATTGTTTATTAAATTTAACACCCTTTTCATCATCATCCTCAAATTTCACCTCACATCAACACTCTTTAAAATAGAATCAAAACTCATATAAAACATCAGTATTGAAAACATTTCATAATTCCATATTATAACAATGGTAAACTATTCCATTTGATTAATATAATAAAAAATCTTCCTTCAACTCCATGAAAATAACATTTTATTGTGATTAATATTTTCACTTTGATTATAAATGTGATTTACAACACCAAAAACTATTTCACCCTGGGGGACTTATAATAAAAAAACATATATTGAAATAGGTGTACATCTAGATTATATAGACACCGATTTTAATTATTAATCTCTAAATGAATCAATTACTTGAAAATGAATTAGGTATTATATGTAAACCATCATGGTCCATATCATCTCCACTAAATTTTTGTTATTTCATTAAATAATAAAAAAATTATAGAGTGTACAGTGTACTTCACTCAGCTATAATTCTAAAATTATTCAAATATGTTTTTGATATTTTTTATTATATACTATATTCTATTATCTAATTTGATCCTCATTAATCAATAATGAAATTCATTCTCTATACTCATTTATAAAATCATTAATCTCCTTACTGAATAATAGTTATATAAAATAAACACAAAACAAATTATTCATGTGTAGTCATAAATAAATGAGGTAAAATTCTTTTATTAGTGTGTTAAATTCCTTATAATCAAACAACAGATATCATAGTGAATTGGATCCAAGGGCCAAATCATTTGAATCTCCACTTTCTTATGTGAAATATTAACTATATTCCCTCTTATGCATCTAGAAATTGTCCATTATTTCTCTATTTTCAACATTATAACTTCTTAAAGAACCATTTCATGATATTAATGTAGTATGTTCCCTTATCCAATAAGGAAAATTCAATGATGACACAAATTTCATTATTCTTTAAGTCATAAATGGAAAGAGTATTTTAAATATCCCACTTGAAATAAGGATTGTCTATTTCATTATACTATTGTTAAAATCATTCCAATTTTAATAACATGTATATTCATGAAGGTACATATTATTAATTTTTCAATTTTAATTCCTAAAAAAACCTAATATTTTTTCCCAATCAATCCAAGGAGATCATGGGTGTGTCAGAGTCTTGTTCGGATCTTAGATCCCTAAAATGGGAAAAATGGACTCTGCTACATTGTTTGCATGAAACCAGGAGACCCATGGTGCATGAGCATTAAGGTAGTTGTAGGTGTGAGACATAACCATTTTTCATATTTTTCACATGGTCACTCAATCTGTGTTCCTAACTATACAATGTTCTCCAATATAGAAATGAACTTAGTAGGGTTCGTTCATGGTTTTTCCAAACCATGTGGCCAAACCATGCGCCTTTGTATTTTGAGGTGAAATTAACATTTTGACCATAAATTATGTTATATTATATTTTCCCTTTACCCAATTATCCCTATAGTGGAAAAACACTCCTTTATTTATATTTTGATCTCAAGAACACTTTTTGATAGGCATTGAGAATGCTCTAGTGTCTGGTGTTGGATCCTCGATCATTTAGAAGTGTTGGATTTGTATTGGTATTCTCACCAAGTCTCTTAATTGACATATATGTTTATCTAGACATCCATAATTCTATTTATGTGTTGTATAATTTTCCCAATTTTTAGATAATTGGACAAATCCTCAGATCTCTTCCAACCATCTCTGAATCTGTGGTCGATATTGAGCGAGGAGTCATGCATGGCTTTGAGTTAGGTGGTCAAACCATTTTACCACTGTTTATTGATTTTTTTAATTATGATATTTCTCCATACAATAAAAAAATTTTTAGTGTCCCCTTTATATTTACTTATTCTTATCAGTTTGAAAAGTTCACATTGATATACACCTATTTATCCTTGCATAGTGAGTTAGAGGATGTCACCATGGGTGTTCCACATTGAATAGGCCCATATAGTTAATTTCTAAATTTTTTGGAATACCTAATTATCTTCCAAAACGACCATTAAATTTAATAACCATTTAGAAATGATTCATATATAGAACCCATGGAAACACTTTGGTGATTGGACAACGTATGCTTGGAATTTTCCATGTAGGAAAATTCTTTCATTCACCATGTAAAATTTTAATTGGATCTCTATTCCCTATGAATTGAATTTCCATATTCAATTTAATTTAATTGAAGGGAATAATCATGATACCATTTACTATTTTAAATGAATTGAATATATTAGATGAACATCTCATAAAGGGTGGTGAAACTGTGCCTTTTTTGTTTTGATATATCTAAATGGTATTTATGAATTGAAATAACTTCTATGTAATTGAACAAGTATTTCATGACACATGAGATGTAATGACTCATGTATTAAATTATAAATATTATTGTGACTCATTTATACCAATATTGGATGAATGAACATTATGTATGGGAGGTAATTCCCAAATCTAGTTATAAATATAAATCACCTTTATTGAGGAAGCACCATAATGGTAAGGGATTAGGTGAGAATTGTGGAATAATGCTCCCTTATATTGGGTGTTGATTATGACATCTCTCACTAGTGATAAAATATGGGTGTTGGGATTTATGAACAACATTCATTGATTAGAATGTTTCCATAATGGATCACTCTATATCCCAAGTGTTTTTTCATGAAATCTAACACTGTTATTAGAATGTAGATAATTCTCCCTATTCCTTGAGATTATAGGATCTTTAGACTGGTCATTGATGTATGAGTTATGCCTATATTCAACTAGATTGTTTTATTCCATGTACATGGACACTTATGTCATCACATACATGGTTCATATTGTAGGATATAATATATAATTAAACTATATATATTATGACTATATAAATAGTAACATATTGGACTCCCATCCCGATAATCGGCCAAAGCTGGTAGGCCTGTAAGGTGTCTAATAGGAACAGGAGTGGGAAGTTATTTACTTATTCAGCTCTTCTTATTAACTAATTCTACCAAAACACCTTTTAGTTTTGAGAACAACTATATTAAAAAGATACACCATTGGTGGTGGTCTACTATGATTTATCTTTCACACCGTACTCGAGATACCTCTAGTAGAAAAAAAATCAATTTGATTATAGTTATTGATATTGGAAAAGACCCTTCTTCAGGATGTTGACATAGTTAGCTTATAGATGAAGATTAGAAGAATAACAACAAACATTCAATAAAGATTCTAGTGGGGAATATTTTATGTTCTTTTTTGTACAGAATGAATGTATTCTTGTTCCGAAGTTACCCTTTTTTTATATCATCATTCCATGGATCATGTTCTAACACATCCATAGAGGCTTTTTATTGATATAAATTTTACAGTTTTTTTTCAATTCTACACTATTACATTTTATATTTTATATTTATTCGTACAAAATATTGTTTTTACAATTGTTATAGTTTATCTATTTTTTCACTCTAATATTTGTGTATAGTCTTCCTAGGGTACCACCTTCACACGCTTGCTACTATTCAGCAACCTCTGACACACATGGAGGTGTGCTTGAGGTTGTGTGACCTACTGCCTCATGGAACAAGTTAAGTGGATCCCAGGTCAGGATGATACAAAGTAGTATTAGTGGTTTGTTTTTTTCCTTTGTCCTACTATTTGGAAATTATAAAAGATAATATGTGTTAATGGGATAGTGAAATTACTATATTCATTGACGTATCTAACATATGATTAGGGAAAACCCAAATAATCTAAGATGGGTAATTGAGATTATTGATAACTTTTTTTATAGTTGATATGACATCCCCATTGGGTGACTCACTTGAGTTATGATGTTATTGATATTGGTATTATTGAAATGATGATTTATTCAACTAGACTCAATGAAATAAGGTAAATTAATTTGATCATGGATCATCATTAGGAACACTAGGAAAAATATTCCATGACCCACGACATTCCATGCATAATTTTAGTATGAATTTTCCTATTCTATATTATTTCCACCATGTATTTACATACTAAATTTTGATGACACTTCTTATAGGGATTGGAAAAAATAATTGATACATAAATGGAATTCCTTAACCTAATATTGATTTCTTGAATAGGATAATGTATCCACCTTAAGCACTAAATTATGGAACCCTGAGCTATGGACCATCATTCGTATGATTTGGAATGTGTTAGGCTTTGGGTTATGTAGATTCTATATTTTATAACATAAGTATTATGTGCCCATATGGATTGAAAATGGTAATCCAAAAATTACAACAATTTAGATATGTTTATATATGTTTAAACAGTCACAATTTCCAAATGAATATGACATATAACATGAAAAAATCCTTCTTGAATATCTATAATAGAGATGTAGACCTGAATGCGACCGTAGTAGTAGTTAGTGGGTATCTCTTACAATCTAGATTCCCATTGTGGCCTATTTCTATAGTCTATTCCTGGCTTGTTGAGTAGGAAGAGATGCATGATCCTTATTATAGGTGGTATTTATACCTATCTTAATTTTCTTAATTACAATCATTACAATTTAACAAATCACTTTGTATGAATTTATTTGTTATTTTATAATTATTTCTACAAGACATGCTGTAGTCACACACCCCAATGGTGGTGATGACCATGTACCCGAGGTGGCGGGCATTGAGCTGGCGGTGATTCCTCCTACAGACCCCCCTATGGATCCTCTTCAAGATATAGTTATGGTAACTAATTCCCAATTATAAAACGTTTTTTCGGCATATTCTTCAATCTATTCCTGGAGTAATCTTACCTACCCCATTCATTATAAAGTGGACTCGTGAATTTTAGATGTAGCCTCCTCCCACCTTTTGGGTGGATAGAGGACCTCTTGATACAAAGTCTTAGATTGAAGAAATTATTTCTATATTCGAACATTTGAAGAGGCCTCCGGAGTGGAGGATCAAGCTAGCGATGTATATGGTATCAGATTCAGTCAGGTAGTGGTGGGATGCTATCACCTAGGATGATCAACATCATAATATGGTCTGGGAAGATTTTCAGACCCTCATGTACTACTACTTCATTCCATGATCATGGAGTGTTGATAGACCTAGAGAATTCCTGAACCTATATGAGGGGAGCATGTTTGTAATGGAATAATGTGCACATTTTACTAAGCTACATATGTTCTCACCCACTCTAGCTGCTAATGATTTGATGTCTACATGGTGGTTTGAGGATGGATAGGTTTACACCATTTGATCACTGGTCAATGTCTTCAGGTTGACTACCGTTTCTAAAATCTTCCACTATGCCCAAATTACAGAAGAAAACATGTGGGATAATGAAGGTGTGAGTTTGGGAGGTTTGGGATGCAGAGCTACCAGTGTTTCTTATTATGGTAAAATGATATCATTTAAGGATCCTCATAGGGGTAGATGTAGTCCGGATCCTGACATAGATAGTTTTTTTTATCTATCACTTTTGCGGGATGCTGGGGTAGATGAATCCCAAGTGTCCACGAGATCTAGTCATGTATAGAGGCTGTAGTGGGATAGGGCACATCCAAAAATTATATATTACATTCATTAAAATTCAAATAGAGTGGGGATCTGTAAACACTCCTTAGCTAATTAGTATTGGGTCTAGTGGGATCCTCAATGGAAGGAATCTAGAACATGATAGGTTGATTTTGGCAATGTGGCGATCTTGGAAGAGGTAGTAAGGATTATGATTCTCAGTGCATGCGGAAGGGAGATCCTCATAGAATTCAGGTAGTGACTCAGGGTCATGGTATAGTCTAGTAACGTGTATTCCATCCTATGCAGAATGTGAAAAGAATTAGGACATTTAATATAGTAGAAACTATTCCAGTCACCTCCACTTTGGTGTCTAGTATATTTGACAAAGGCGCGTCTCACTCATTTATATATATGTTAATAAATGAGAGTCCCGACCTCAATATTGAAAAATTCTATGATGGTAGGACACTATAAACACCATTTGGTATCCATTCAGAGGGAATTATACATTTTAAAAATTTCCCTCTTGAGATCTAAGATAAAATTTTCACAGGGAATCTATTCATCCAGGATATAACAGTGTATGATGTAATCATCAGGATGGAATTGTTAGTTCGATATCATTACCACATATATTACTCTCATTAACAGGTGGTGTTTAAATATCTATAGGGTGGAAGGAACGTGAATAAGGGTGAATTGTATGCTACTGAAGCATGAGAAGGACCTGAGAAAACAAGATTTGTCCGTGTTTCAGATCAGATCGCGGGTCCTATCCTAGATGACTAGGGGTTACGACCCACTATTTTTCACATATAGTGGAGTTCTTTAGACACCATTTTACTAATAAATTATATATTCTATCTCAAGTGGGAGATGTGGAGTTCACTTTTGATTTTATTCGAGGAGTAGAACCATTGACCATTCCTCATGATAGGATGGAACCTAAGGAGGTTTTGGAACTGAAAAATCAATTGCGGTATTTAGAGGTTATAGATTTTATATACCCAAGAACTTCTAATAGGGTCAATGGTACACTATGGCATCCTATGGAATATCACTATTCGAACTATCTTAAAGTGATGAGTCTATATCCACTTCCTAGAATAGATGTCATCATTGATCTACTCTGAGGAGAGAGTGTGTTTTCAATGATTGTTTTGAAGCTAGGATATCAAGAGTTGTTTTTCATTACATAATACATAAAATGTACATCATTTTAAATTTGGTATGCAGTCAACTTATAGATATTTATTTTGTTTGGACTCATTACCATACCTTAAGTCATGAAGGCTCTATGAATCGGGTATTCCATCTATATCATGTTTTATTTGTTATAGTATATGTTGATGAAATATTGGTGCTTTAAAACTATAGAAACTACCATTCAATACATCTTGATATCATGATGAATATAGTAAGAGGGAATCATCTGTATCCAATGATTATTAAATTCCACTTTTGGATCAATAAATTCCACTTCCTGGGCCATGTCAAATCCGATTTAAGAATTTCAGTAGACCTAGAGAAAGTGAGAGTTGTTGTTTCTTGTTAGAATCCCAATAACATATTTGACATCCATAGTTTATTGGGGATATGTGTATATTAAAAATAATTTATATAGGATTTATCATTCCACAGATTGACTCTTACGGGCTTGAAAAAAATTGTTTGAAATTAGGATATTCAAACGATTCTGAAGAAGCCTTGCAGGAGTTGAAGTAAAGGTTGAATACAACACTAACAATGATTCTACTAGAGAATGATGGAGATATACATTATACTATGGAACATCAGGTGTCATGGTTAGAGTTTTTCAAATGTACGATTAGTGATTCACCATGTATGAGTCTCATCAATTAAGGCATCATAAGAGGAATTACCCAATGCACGACCTCGAGCATGATGTTGTTGTTCACACCGTATTCTATTCGAGACACTATCTTATAGGTGAGAAATTTTGCAATTCACATAACACAAAAACCTCCAGTATATATTTACACAGTTGGATCTGAGTCATAGAAAATTTTGGTGGGTTTTGTACCTGTAATCATTTGATTTTGAGCTTGCCTATATTCCTGTAAAAGGGAACTCAATGGACAAATCTATGATGCATAAGACTCAGACACATACAGTTTATGAATCCAATAGAATATAGAAGCATATGTACTTATTCTTATAGAATCATGTGGAGGTTCTATAGGACCATGTTCAGACTATCCTTCCAGACTTATTAGTGAACTCTACTATTAAATAATGGATCAGAATGCAACAGTTATCAATGCGTGAAAGCCTTGTCATAATGGAAAGTGTCTCAGCTAATGATACATCTTCATGTTGGACCATGGATGGGGACGAAACCTTGTAGTTCCATGGGTTTGTATGCTTACTATCATACATCAGATAAGAGTTTATGTTTGAATTATAAACCTAAGAATGGAAAGTTCAGACCAATGTCACCAAAATGTTTCAATATATATGATGCCAATATTAGTGTCCTGGTACGAAACATGAGATTTTTGGCTTCATCACTCAGTTTTCCACCTCTCAGTAGTTGAAAGTGGAACATCATTGTTCACTAAGGACATTACATCCATTTTCCATTCTGGAGTGGAAATGGGATGGTGTTTTGATGGATTTCATTACTTTTTTAAATAGATATTATCATGGAAATGATACGGTGCAGGTTTTCGTTGCTCATTTGACAAAGTTCACACAATTCATACCAATGTGAGATACCTTCAAGGTAGAAGATAAATTAAGGATGTAAATTAAGGATGTTTTATATCATCATAGAGAAAGTCATTCTATCATTTCTGATATAGATTCTCATATCATGTCATGATTCAAGTCGGTAATACATAATTCCATAGGTACACATGTGATTATGAGCAAGGCTTACAACCCGTAGATTGATGGACATATAGAGAATACTATTCAGGTGGTAGAGGATGTGATCCATTCCTATGTCCTTGAAGTTGGTGGTTCTTGGGAGAAAAACATTAACCTATTTATGTTTTCTTATAGAAATAACTTTCTTTATACCATTGAGATAGATCCTTATGATACCGTATATAGTAAACCATTACACCCACATCTCATATAGTTAGAGGTAGTGGAATTTTCTCTTTTTGAAACTTGTCTTTTACAGGAGACTATAGAGTAGGTCTAGATAATCAGAAAGTTCATGGTGATAGATCTGTCTAGATTACAGTCAAATTCCAATAGACGTTGGTTATGTCTCGAGTTCAAGGTCAGAGACTGGGTTTTCATGGGAGTCTCTCCCAGGCTGGGGAATATACGTATTCAAAAGTAGGGTATGATCTCTGAAAGGTTCTTTGGATTCGTAGATGTTGTGAAACAAATCAAACTATTGTATTTCAAGTTGTAAATTCTTTAGAGATACTATCCAATGCATGATTTCTTTTATTTATCATAGCATTGGTGATTCAATCCAAATCAGTCACATGTATTTCATCCTCATGAGGTAGAATATGATGTCAAGGCTTCCTTTGAGGATTATCATATTCATATTGTTGATTGGTGTATGAAGACACTATGCCAAAGGTCAGTTCCTTTGGCATGGATACTATGGTAACACAATCATATATATGACAATACCCTAGAATAAGAAGTTTATATACATTCCTAGTGGTTGGAGATATTCTCTAATGATACCCCACAACCCTAATAAGGCTAACTCAAGGATGAGATTCATTTAAAAGGGGAGGTTGTTACGAACCATATTTTCTAAAATGTAAAAATCAATATTTTTCAAATTTCAATTACTTAAACAGATCTACTATTGATTCCTAATCAAGCCCTGGTGGTCATAGGTTCATTTGTGGAATGATTAGAGCTTGGAGCTATGAAATGAGAAGAAGGGACTGGGCTGTCTAGTTTTTCTGCAACCGTTTAATCCTTGGAACACGACTATGTTGTGGGTGGTAGGTATGTGACAGATTAAATTTTCATTATTTGGGTACGATTAGTCAAACTATGTGCCTAACTGTGCAGTGTGCCCCAATGTAGTGGTTAATATAGTACGGGTTACACACCATTTCTCCAAACCGTAAACCTATGTATTTTTAGTTGAAATTACTATACCCACCCTCACATACATTATATCTTTTTTATTACCTTCCCTTATTATACCTCTAGTGGATGGACAACCCTCTCATCCTTTTTTGAGCTCATGAACACCTCATGCTAGGCACATAACTACCTCTTGTGTTGGGTGTATGATCCTCGATCAGTTACATTCATTATATTTTTCTCGGTAAGCTATGATAGTACCATTTTTTTAATCTACGTTTATCTTAACATCCATATAGCTATTTAGGTATAGGATAATTTTCCATATATTTATAGTATTGGACTATTTTTCATATCATATCCAACATGTTATGCATCAAAAGATGATAATTAGAGAGGAGTCATCTCTGACTATGAAGTAGGTGGTCACATCATTTTCCTGTTGATTTTCTATGATATTTAATTATTTCATTGTGTTTTATGCATAATGTTTCTAATAATACCCTTGATATTGAGTTATCCAAGTTATTTTTCCCATTTAACATTTAAATATAGCTATTTATCATTTCATAGAGAGTTATAGGATGTCTACCATGTCGATGGACACCCTATGGTCAGGCAACATGAATTTTCCCTTATAGATTATTCTAAATTCCTTGGAACACCTATTTATCATCCAATATATCCATAAATTGTAACACTACAAAAAACAATGCTTATAAAAATAGAAATTCAATGACATATAACATATCTTTTGGTAAAAACAATTATTTCGAACATATATCAAGACTTGTTGGTATTATTTTTAGGTACTGACAAATTTTTTTACAATCAACCATATCTATTGGTTTTAATCATTCAATACCAAAAATAATTTACTAATATATAATTTTTTTCTTGATAATATTATAAAAAAAATTTGTTTTAACAATAAATTAATCTATTATATTAATTATTATTACTAAAAATATTAACCATTAAAATAAATTATTGTAATAAATTATCCCATATGAATATGTCTTTTGTTAATTATTTAATATATATTTGTTTTTTAGTCACTTATAACATGTATTTTTAGATAAAAAACAAGTTTATATACATTGAATTATAATATTAATAATTCAAAAATGTTTCATGAAATAAATATATAATATAAAATTATTTATAAATGATAAAAAAACAATACCAACTGACAATTTATTATATTTAATATAAATTGGATGAAAATGATATATATATATATATATATATATATTTTAATTTATATATTTTGTTATTATTCAGAGTTATTTATTATCTATATTAATTCAATGGAAATGAAGAATCGTACACCTCTTCCAACTACCACCTAATATCCTCCCTAATTCGATAAAAAAACCTAAAACCGTAAACTAGGGAGAGGATGTCGAAAGGCTAACATTGGTGTTGGAATTCTTTTCCACCACCTACTTTTGTTCTCCAACACTCATCTATGATGAAGGATTCCTTGAAGGGTAAATATAAAGAATTAAGAAATCATTATCTCCATGATTTCTATCAGTGGTAGTTATGTGACACTTCACACATCAATATAGATTCCCATTAACATAGCATCGAGAATTTCAAGGACATTGTTGAAGGGGTGTGATTTTTATCTATTTGATGGTTATAGACCACTGGTAAAAGATTTGAATTTTATTTCTAATAAGAATCCATCAACAATTTTGGGTTTTTTAATTGTATCTTGGACACTGAAGCTTGAGGAATGTTCCATTTTTTTAATGAATTTTATATTCCATTTATTCATTTTCCATCTCTGTTTGAAGCTAGATGTGATGGGTTATGTTGAAGATCTATAGTTCACATGCTTTGAAAATGGGGATTGAAGGCATTGCTTGCTAGTCCATATAGTAATAAAGTTTTTCCTCTATTACACGACCCATCCCTTCCAAAATAACATGGTCTACATCAATCGCATGTTAGCAAAGATCTTGTGATACACTTGTTAAATAATTAATAGGAAGGACATTTCTAGGATTAGCAATTAAATGTTTGGATGCATCAACCCCCATAAATCTATCCTTTTTTAACCATCATATTTGTTGTGATGTCAATATGTTCAAGGTTTGTTACATAATTTATAGATGGTAGAACATTAGCTGTGAAGACAACCTGCATTCCATGCCGCAATATTTCTCTATCAATTAGAATGACACTGAGAATGAAATCCACTCTAGAATTATCATTGAAAATTACTACATTCTTCCAACATTTCCTTTCCTATATTAATTTAATAGTGTCCAAATCATCAATTTCCCAAGGTTGATCAACTAAACCATAATAGCTAGACATAAAAGGAATCCCATTTTTAAAAAAGAGCTCTACATGCTTTTCATAACAAATATCAAAACAATTTCTTACAAAAATTCATCTAATTAAGTTTTCTACTTTCTTTGCGGAATCATAAATTACATCCTTAAGATGGACCATATCCTCAAATAGAGTAATATAATTGGTGTTTTTTATCATTAAATATATTAAATATATCCCTAAAACCCAACTATCTTTGAATATAATCACAAATACTTCAAATAATAGTGCAATTAGGTGGTCCACTATGAATTTTAGGATCACATTTTAAATTTATAGTATCTCTTAGTACCTTTGAGACAAATTCTGCTTCAACTAATGCATTAATTACTAGAATCACACTCAAATCATTTCCTGAATGAGGGGATTGAATTGAGAAAAATGATCAATATAAGTAATCTCAGTGGGACTAGGTTTACAAGTGTTTTCATAGAATAATATGAACTCTATGGAATATTCTCTCCATGTCGATTTGATTGGAGTCACCAGCAAAGGAAAGGGTACCATTTCAGTGGAGCTCTCCATCCCTCACCCACCTCTCTCTCCCCCATGATCCCTTATATACTATAGGATAGTTACGATATAAATTAAGGTTACTCAATCTAATATTCAAGTTAAATTATATCCATTTCATTCTACATTATAAAATATGTTTAGGACCTATTATGAAGAGTTCACATCTTGGGGACCTTTTGGCCAACTATTTTATTTGGTATTTTCCCTCTGTTTTAACTACATTACTCTATAAGATTATGCTTTTATGGGGTTCATTATATGATTTTAATGTTGTTCATCTACACAAGTTTTGTCAAGGCTAATCTTCCATAAACTATAATATATTCTTGTCTATCTAATTTCTATATGGATAGACAAATCCAAAACTCTCGAAAACACTTACCTAACTATACTTATTAAATTTCTTGTTTCTATATATCTCTTTTTATGTTTGTTCTGAATAATGAAAAAATTTTTTGTCTAGAATTAAAGAATCATCTCACACTATTATCATAATAGTTCTATGTATTCTATTAAATTCATATATAATGGATTGAGTTCAGAAAATGAGTGTAAGTTATAGGAACCTTTATTCACAATTGAAGTTTCAGGTTCTTGACAATATGTCCTGATAATAGGGTGATCATATTGAATCTTTTTGTTTAGAATTTTCTAGACAAATAAGTTATCTCACATTGTAACTGAATTCACTCATTGTGATTGTAGTGAAATATTCTATCCATTTATCATAGTGATATACAAAATAATTGAATTTGTATTGTTTATTTGATGGATTAATAAGTGATTATCAAAGAGTAAGCAAACCGATCTTACTGATGATGTAATCTCTTTCACTCCCTTGGATTCTCCTCCCCCTCTCCATTTCAACATGTATTTGGGTGGTTTGAACCCTATAGTAAGGGTGAAGTGGGTATTTTTTAATTCATAATGACACATGTAATATACATCAGTCCACTATCTCAGAAAAATATCAATACACAGTTCATACAGTCGGACAAAGTAATGATCACAATGGATGATAAACTCAAGGCATGCTTTGAATTGGTAGGTGATGAGACTGTATCTATTCATTTTCAGCTATAAGATGAGGAGTATGATGAATTTGATCTAGGTGACACTATCTATATATCCTACTTTATTTTTACATACAATTAGAACTCCTTGGTGATGAGGTCTAGAAAGGAGGGTAATGTGGAGAAAATCATTGAGTTCACTATGGAATATGTAGATACCCCCAACATGAGTTATATCACATGGGTTGTAGACACAAATAACTATATGAAGTATATTCAGGTGGTTGTTTTGTATCCCTACTCAATGATCTTCCCTCCATTTCCCTAAATTTTATAATGATATAAAAAATAAAAATATTGGTAAATAATCTATCATTAAAGGTGGCAATGACCCATTAGTTGTCACCGAGTGGTCATCCTCAAATTCATGAATTGAAATTCTATTGATTCGTAAGATATGTTTTTCACATGTTCATCATTTTCAAGTAAAATTTTCCATTTGAGAGATAAATAGGCAGAAATCCTTTCTATGCATTAAAGGTGGGATTAATTGATTAAAAATCTAGGTTAGGTCATTTTTATTCTCTATGGTAATTTTAACTCCAATTTTTAGTGTCTTGCATTCATCATGTCATTATATTCACCCATATACATTTTATATATTCTTTATCATTATTTTGATCATTATTCTCTTGCATTGTTCTCCATGGAGGTTGTTGTAGGACCAATATCTAGAATTTACAGGTCTTCATGTTACTAAGATCATAATATTCTAGCTTGAGAAGAAAAATTGATGCTTGTTTAGGTGAGTTTAGGGCTACCCATTTCATGATTTTTTACCTTCAAATATATGGTTTTTATTCATATTTATTTATTGTTTTTCTTAGTTTCAATTAATTTTTTTAAAAATCATATTTTTATTCTCATTTCTTATAACCATTTGGGAAAAAGAAATAAATTACTTAAGAAAATTTGTTGTTTTCATTTTGTTACATGTTCTTTTATTAGTGATTATTTATATTGATTAACTCATCATGCATGGTGATAAATGATCTATCAAGAATTTACTATGTGGAAAATATTATGATGTGGATTAATATTTTCCTCTAAGGGGGAATCAATATATGTTTTGAGAGGAAGTCATGGTAGTGTTGTTGCAGCATGGAATATGCATGAGGAGAAGATGCTGCAATGGACACTCATGTGTGGGGCTATCATGGCATGGAGGAGTCCAGGGGATCATGTAATGGTGGAGAGGTGGATGATTACTACATTCATGGACCCACATCTATTGTAATCCTTGAATTAAAAATGTTGTTTGAGAGTTCAGAGTTTCAAGTAATTATTCTTGGAGTTCAAAGACTTTTAAATATATTTGAAACAGGTTTCTTACACCTTTATATCATGTTTGAAAATGATCTTGTAATCTAATTTTGTAATATGTATATAATAAGTATAATACATATAATATATATATAATTAACCCAATATATATAATATAGAATTTTTAAAAAAAATATTGGAATACCCACATATAATATTTTATTCAAAATATAAATTATAAATAAATCTTAATAATTGATATTGCTTATACAAAATGGAAATATAAATATTGATAATATTATTAATAGATAAATTTGTCGTATTAAACTACTTCTAATAATTTTTACCAATATATATGTTTTCTGTTGGCATTATTAAAATTCCTACAGAACTATTTTATCTATCCTAATAAAATTTAGCATCCTAGTTTTTAATATCAATTTTGTGAATGGACAACATTTGATAGTAAACACTTTAACTAACACATACACGTCTATTGGAATGAATTATTTATTTTTTTGTGTATTTTACCTTCAGACATGTGTACTAAATGGAATCCATGTAACCACATAGGTTATTAGTCATGTTATGGTGGAAATTTACCATATAGGAAAAGTTTTTATTTACCCATGTAACCATTTAAATGGATCCTTGAGCCTTATGAATTGAATTGTCCATTTTTTCTAAATTGAATGGATTGAACTGAAATGAAAGTAATACTCATGTTGGATATCCCTATTTAAAATGTATTAAATGGATTAGATGAATGAGAGATAAAGGATTCTGAAACCATGGCTGTATATTCTTAATCTATATAATCATTATGAATTGAAATGAATTGTATGTAATTGACCTTTTATATTATGGAACATGAATGTTAATGCATCATGTATTGATTTATAAACATGACTATGTGTCATTTATATGTATATAGTCTCAATGGACATGATAGATGGGTGGTAATTCCCCAAGACAATTATAATTATAATTCACCTTTATAGTGGATGTAAAATAATGGTACAGTACAAGTTCATCATAGAGGCATCATGCTCTATTATATCGGGTTTTGAGCATAGCATCTCACACTAGAAATACTATATTGGTGTTGGACATTACATTTCAAATCCCATGATTAGAGTGTTTCCATGATGGTTCACTCACCATCCAGAGTGTTATTGCATGACGTATCACACTCTTCTTGGGATGTAAGGCATGTAACCTTTTTCATGATCCTCTAGCCTCATTAGAATAGTCAGGGATATATGAGTTTCACTATGATCTATCCAGAAACTAGCATTGCATGTAAATGGCCACATACATGCACACATAATGTTTTCATATTGGGGTATGAAATATATAATTAAACTATCTATATATTATTAGTATATATATAGTCACTCATAAGACTCCCATCCCAACCATGAGCTGAAGCTTGTAGACCCGCTAGGTGTCCTATAAGATCCTAAGAGGGTGTTTATTTATTTATTCATCTATGCTTATAAATTAATTGTATTTACACACTATTTAGTTTCAAGAACTGCTAGGATTACACGTAGACAACATTGGTGGTGAACTACTAGAGTTTATATCTCACACCCAACTCGGGCTAACTATGGTACTCGAGAAGAATATTTTACTACAAGTACTGATAAGGGAAAAGGTCTGACTTACTGATCTTTATACACTTAACTTGTAGTTGAATATTTGGAGCATAAGATCATTAATTCACTCAGGATGATTGTGGATAAGCATTTTGAACATTTTTTACTTCTTATATAGAATAATTTTATTAATGTTGACATGATCCCCTTTTGTATATCAGCATTCCATGCATCATGTAATGACACTACAATAGAGGTTTTTGTATTAATATAAGTTATTTATTTTATTTTATATTATGAAATTTCCAGTTATATCAATTATATTTATTCTTATGCTGACATTTTATATTATCATTTATATTGTATCTGTTTTTTCAATATGATATGAGGGTATAATATCCCCACGATACATCCTTTACTGACAAAATAATAGTTGGTTGCCTCTGATATATGCGGAGGTGAACTTGATTCCATGAAACCCACCATCTGAGGGCATGATTTAAGTAGATAATGGGTCGGCACGTTACACAATTTTTAAATTCCTCACCAATAATCCAACCTTTCTCATGATATCTTCATTTATATAATTTCAAAGCTGAGAAAAACTTACTAATTTATGATTTCAATCATGAAATATAGTGTTATATTGATTTTATATTTCTTCCATTTATATTAGTTGGAAAAATACCATTTATATAATGAGATATAAATATAAAAAATTAAATATGGCCATATTTTAACATCTCAAAACACTTAGAAAGCTTCAATATCCATTCAAGTCTGAGAAACAACTTTTCCCAATATATAAGTATGTTTCCTCTACATGTCATTCGATAAAATGTTAATAACATAAGACATCTTATCCATTTTCCTATTATTTTGAATCAAATATGAGTTTTTCTCCATTTATTGTTATATTTATAAGATAGTGAAACAATTTTCTATAAAAACCCCTTATTTCTTACAACTCCTAAAATGTTAATTCAATAATTGAAATTGATTATCCACTATCACATGTGAAGTTAATGCTTTATTTTGAATTATTGTTCACAAAGCGGTTTTCCATTACAAAAAATAATGTTATATTTATATTTTACAATAATTTTTGTGTTTCAATTTCACAAAAAATACTTACCACATGACCTAATAAAAATAAAAAATAGTGATAAAATGATATATTTCTTTCCGGTACCTCCCTTAATTTTTTTATGAAATATTTTTAATTTTTACTTATTTTCAACAAATTCTTGACTTAATTTAGAAATATGAATTATGAGATTCCATATAATTATCAAACTATGGTGTAATCTTTTTTCTCAAAACATTATCAACATCAATCATAATATATATTTAATCTAAATTGGAATTTATTGATAAAATAATTTATTCACTTGGCCTTTTGTTGTTATGTTATTTATTAACATTATATTTTAATGATCATAAACCCTATTCTTCTCAAATTTAATGAATGTTGATTCCATATAAAGATGTATTTTTTATCTATATAATAACAAAAATACAAGGATCTTTTATAGGTTTTTCTATTTCCCACTGTACTTTCAGCAAAATATTTCATAGATTTTTATGTCAAACTAAATAATATTCAATGGATTTTAACCTCTAAAATATTTTGATTAGTAATATAACATTCGTTATCATTAAATTATATTTTATACACCAATGATTAATTTGAGTTCTTTTCTTTGGAAGGTTTGAGTTTTTAACTTATAATTTTCTTCACCAAACAAAACTCACTTTCAAAATGAGTGTTCTAAATGAAAATTGATGTTTGAGATACCATCATCATATTCTTATTCTATTTTTAAAATTTGATTATTTTAAATAAAAATTCCAAAAATATTATTTTATCATGAATTCTGTGTGTTTTTCCTCTTCATACTTACCATTAGAAAACCCAACGTTAATTAATTTTGTAATCATGAACATTAATTCTTGATCTAAAAGTGTTAAACATATCCATTTTTATCTTCATCTATTGTGGATAAGTGAATTAATTTATTAATTCCATAAATACATAATTATTTTACTATATAAGAAATGTTTTATTTATTGAAATGTAAATATTAATTCCTAGGAAAAGTAATTAATAATTCACATATCATTATCTTCAGATTTTTTGTTTTAGGAAATATAGTATAAAAGTAATAATCTACTCCATATTTGAATCATTTTAATGCAATCACACTATGATCTTTTACATTTACTTTTAAAAAATATTCTTCATGATAATTGATATGATTTTTAAAACATTAAATCTACAAATTCTTCTGAAAGACCACCATATACATTTTTCACTGAAATATAATTCTGTCTTATCATTCTAAAACAATTTTAATTCTATTTCATTCTAAATATTACACATCTTAAAAGAGACACCATTTCTCATCTCATACAAATCAACACACTATACATGTTATTCAATGATACTTAATAAAAATTAATATATATATATATATACATATCTCTGTGTGTGTGTGAAAATGTAGTTCCATTAAAGGTATAATGAATGATAAGAAGTTTATTGTGAATAACTATGAAAACATTTATAGTTTATCCAAAACCTTATTCAGGGCTACCAAATTTATAAACTCCCACAAATAATTCATTTAATATATTTTCATGAACCATGTGAATATATTTGAATAATAATTCCAAATATTTTCTTTAGACGATTAATCATACAATTCATTATAATATAATCAATAAATTATCAAAAAATCATTCAATAATATCATTACATATAACATTAATTAATTATGTTCCTAAAAATGATACGAAGATAACAATAACTACGTGACAATCATTCTAAATATTATAATTTTTCATATTCCAAATTTGTAATGCCTTATATAATATGATTAAAAAATATTTGTTACAATATCTACCTCATCCATACATTATGAACAAAAATTGGATACATTTCCCCTTCTATGATACTGTAATATTTCTTATTTAATATAGGAATACATTTTTGAATGGAATTGATATTATCAATTATTTAAATATTATCTCCAAATTACCTTGTCTTTAAATAAAAAAATCTAAAAACTAACAACAAAAAATTGAAATTTGGACCAATCTTATAAATATTATGGTGGCTATAGTTGAATAGAGCATAAAATTATTAATCCAAGAGTGTGGGCTGGTGGTAAATCAATGAAAAATTATTCACATTCATTCATTCTTGAGTGCCTATTCCCCAGTTATTAATTTTCAATATTAATTGGAAACAACATTATATTTTTCATGTAATATAATTAAACAAAAATGAAAGAAAGAACTAATCATTTACATTTTTAAACGATTATAAAAATGAAACGATATACTTAACATATATTGAATGTATCCATGCTCACATACTTCAGTAGTAACATTTGGTGAATAAAACAATACAATATATAATCATAAAATCATTATAAATAGAGTCTCTTAACATGTCATGTTCCCCAAAACATATAGTCTCACACTATTAAGTCAATAGTTATGATGCACAAGACCCACACTAATGGAATATCTTGAAAATATACACCTTTATTGCATATTATCGTGGAAATTTAAATAAGTGACCCAATTTTAACCTTAAATAATTATAATATAACAAAAATATATTTATTCAGATACATTTGATGAAAATTATACATTTATAGTTTAAAAGAGCTGGGCGAAATCAAAAATTATAAAAGCCCATGTGTATCTCTTGAAATGAAAAAATTTTATGCTATATAATAATCAAATAAGTCCATAATAATTATTCCATATATCCAAAAACAATTATATATATAGTAAGCCAAGATTCTCATACATCGATATTAAATGTTTTTTTGATGAATATTCAATAAATTACACAAAAACACACATGAGGAACATAATAGTTTAGTTACTGTGGATACTAGGTACTCAATCGTCTAATTGGGTGAATTCAATTCAAATTATCCTGTAAATATATTCCCTAGTAGTACTCTTCAAAAAGATACACTATGTAAAAATTTTCCTCCTAACATGGGTAAAAGAAACATAATAAAGGGTGTGATGAGATCTTGAGTAAGGGTAAACATGGGAAATATGTAAATATATTGTGAGAATAAGTGTATGAGAACATGATCATAATATATGAAAACCATAACATGCAAATCATAATCATGTTTAATGGCTTGAAGATTTGAAATTTATAAGAAATGAATAATAGGTAAATAAAAGAACATGTGTAATTATATGATTTAATTGGATTAAGAAAATTATTTATGGAATAATAATCAGCTTATATCAAAGTGAAAATGTATAAATAGAAATAGGATCACTCATTCAGTTTGGGACATGAAATAAGGACCTCGGATAAAATTATGGACAAGAAACCAAGTCCACACATAACTTTATAGACAAAAAATAAAATTCAATAAACAAATCTATGAATATTTAATAAGGTAAATTAAAAAAATTAATAATGTGTAATCATGTTTACACATAACATTTATAACAAGTAATTAGGTTCGCGCAAAAAATATTTACTCAGGATTTATCCAACTTTACCCAATTCATTAGAGGGAGATATAGGTCCCAGATATCACCAAATGAAATAACATATATTTGTACCAAAAGTTCATATTACATTCATAATATCATAAACCAATAAATTAAATTTATTTTATTACCATTTCATGATATCATAACCTATAAAAATGGACACGTTTTTAGTCTTTTTATTATTTCATCATACCAGAATCCCTGAATGAAGGAATAGAAATGATAGGAATTTGATCATTGTTGAACCTACAAAAGATAAATAGGTTTTATAAAAATATATTCTTGATAAAAAATTAAGATAATGAATAATAATAGAATCCTAGGTTCATATTCCATTCAAATCATTAGTTACAACAAAGGATTTCATATTTTTTAGAGAATGATTTTGGATGATCACCTGGATCATTTCACGAGTAAAATAAATTTTCATTTAAAATTACTTTTAGAACTAAAAATTCCAAAAAAATTTAAAAATCATTTTCATTAAAAATAACCTTGATTATATATAAATTAAACATCAAATAAAATAATGTTCATGATAGAAAAAAAATTCAATTCATTTCTAGCATGTTAAAATGGAAAATCCGTTAACATTTTGAGTAAAAAACTAGCATTGATCAGAAAATGAAATGAATATTACATTAATTTTTAAAAAAAAATTGAAACATGGGAAAAAAATTATTTAATATTTCATATAAATAATATAATTTTTTTTTAGAAAACATGGTTTTGGGTGAAAAAGATGGTTTTACCGATGAGAGATATATAAATGATATAACATAATAACTATTTCAAAATTATATTAAAAAACATAGAGTTATGTAATATAATTTTTATTTTAAAATAGCTTGAATAACTAGATTATATGATATTTATGATAATTATTGATAGTTAGATCCTAATATTTCAACAATATCAACAAAATCATAAATAATCCTCACAAACGATGTGTTTGTAACACCAAACCATTGATGTGTTGGTAACATTTATATTATAATATCTTACAATGAGATGTAATAAAATGCATATTAAATACCCATAATATTTAGTATATGCATGATAAAATACATCCAAGTGTAGTATATACACTACATAAAATAAATAGGTGGTGAATATGACATGTGTCTCACAGAATTAAAAAAGTAAGATGGAAATCCCTTACTGATTCAGTAATATTTTTTATCGCATGTACCGATAAATAAAAACAATAAATGAAACAATAAATTTGATAAATATAATAATATTAATGATATAACATATGAATTTGGTAGTATATATACCACATAAATAAATTAGTGGTGAATTTGAAAATTTTTACCTTAAATAAACGAGGGACTATAAATCCCTTACGTTAAGTCCAAAATTCTTTCATACAGATTCTAATATACAATATAAAAAATATGAAATTATATAAATATATAATATATTTATAGAAATATATATTATAACATATATGATTTATTTATGACTATTTATGTATCATTGAAAATTTTCTCAAAGGTAGAAACAATTAGTTTTTAGTTTAAATTATTTTGTTGAGACATTATAATGTTTCCAATAAGATTAAAATAGGTCTTAGTGGTGTATGTGGATTGTAAAAAACCTAGTGCCCCATAATTGAAATACGTTGACTGGACCTCATGGTTAGTAGATGCTGTGTTTCCAGCCCACATTACTTCCCTAAATCATGTGACTCCAAATGTTAGGGGAGTTAGGGGCCACATGGTTTGTCTAAAACCATGTGACACCATGAAGACACCCCTACTAGAAACCTTCAATGTTTATTAATGTAATTATTCTATGTGTATCCATAGTTAACACAACCAATAACCTAGAACATGTAAGGGTCCTCTTGGGAAGTGGAAAGTCTCATGGTTGGTGCACTATTTAGCCAAGAGTGTGACCAAAATATTAACCCCTACATATGTGTGTGTTTGTGTGTGTGAATTTATGGTTTTCACCATATTAATCATTTTAACAATATTACTCTTCTCCCATTCTTTCTCTAGTGTGTTTTCCTCGTCTCCCATGAAAAATGATTTCATCTCTCCCACTCATATCTTATTTGATTTCTCTTTCACAAAGAAAACAAATGAATTTCAATTTGATACATCAGAAAGATAGAGTTACGCCCCTCAATCCTCTCAAATATATTTATAGTTTTCATTAAACATTTTTTCACTATCTAGGTGAATGAATATTTTAATTATTTTCACAAAAATTGAATATTTCTCTGATATCTTCTATTCTATCTAGAATCAATTTGTAATGGTTGATGAGTGATTCACTAAGGGGATAAGGTATATGGTCTAGGTTTTTTTCAACCTATTTCATTTCTTCCTATGTCATTTTTTATTGTGCAAAAATAAATTCTTTCCTAGTGATGCCTCATAATTTATAACTAATTTGAATGGAAAGATTTACCATTCTGAATGAGATACATCCAAGTGAAAAATCACCCACTAATGTTGATCACCATGATTTATGCCACCACAATGGGCATGATCCAAACTAGAGGCCTAGTTTTCCCATTGTTTTTATTTTCATAACACCCATTTGGGGTTTTTCCTATCATATATTCCCTAAATTGATAAATTGGTTTGGTTAGGGTGATAAACCATTACTTAGGTTCTTATATCATATTCCACAAATGAAATGGTGGGACAATATGAAATTTTCAAGTGCATATACATTACCCTTGTTACATAAAAGGATTTTTTTTATCGAATGGATTGACCAAATATCCAACTATGATATAAATATTTGATTAAATAAATTAATATTATCAATATAGGTGATAAATGGGGTTACAAAATAAGGAACCATTTGAAGAGCTCAGCATGCATTAATTAGAATTTTTGAATTACATAATAACAAAATGGCGGAGAAACTAGTTATTCCTGGGATGGGATCACCATGTTTTATTCCTTTTTACATCCAAACGAGTGACACCAGTTCCCTTGGGAGACCGAATGGATATGTTTATTGGCATGATGGTTATACCATAACATGATAGAGAATGAGTCCTCAACATGAAATACCGGTTATAGAATCAGATGATAGATCATGTTGACAATATACCATGCATGGAGGGAACATGGGATCTCATTCTTAGGTCATATAGATTGGAATTCCATTGGACTAGATGTATATTTATCTCCTAGGGAGATACATTTAATTCATTATTAATTGTTAAGGATATGTTCATGGTGACTCATTATATTTGTAAATAGGATAATTGGAAAAAACATTAAGTGAATGTTTTAAAATTAGAAATAATCTATTAGGATTGGAAACATAGGGATGTGTTTGTGAAGGCTAATCAAAAGATTATAGACAGTTTATCTTCTAAAAAATTATATCACTCACATTACCTTTATTGGATCCCCTGGTTTATACTCACTAGATTAGGTTGAAGTAGGTAGAATTTTATAGGAGTATTATTGGTGTATATTCTTCGTTGTTTATTTTTTTTATTTTTTTATCTGAAATTTAGTATTAATGTAACACTATTTATTTTTTATTTCTTGAAGTGTATTAATCTAGAAACCATTGTTGGTTGCCTAATCGGATTATATCTCACACCATTCTTAGGCCTCTTTGACACCCATGAAGAATTCATGATGGAAGGTATAGATAATGCAAAGAATCTAGCTTCTACAACTTGAATGAATGTTTTCATATGGAGTTTGGGAGTAGAGGACCAGACATACTCTCAAGATTCTAGTATTAGATATTTTGCCCTCTTTCTATATTTTTAGTATATATTATATGACTCTATCTCCTACCCCTAATGTGTAACTTTATATAGTAGATGAAATTTCAGCAACATCATCTTTATATATTTATTATTCATCTTCTGCTTATTATTTGTTTCACATTAATTTTTTACTTTTATTATTCCCCTAGTATATTTTTATTGTTATTTCTTCTACTATGTAAGGATACTGGTATAGTTATATAGCTTCTAGTTTTAATATTTTTTATTATATATATATATATATATTATTGAACTACACTCTGATCAATGAAGCCATAGTCTCTCCATAAATACTACATAGGCCCTCATTACTAGTTTGTAACCTCTTTTGATCAGGGAGGTGAGTTTGTGGCAATGTGGCCACTGTCTCGGGGAACCATTAAGTGGTATCTAGGGGGATGATATAAAGTGGTATCATTGTTTCATTTTATTTTATCTTTTTTATTTAGAAATTACAAAGGAAAACATTATATAGGAATTTGGAAATGATCCTATTCATGGGAGTATCTTACCCCCATAAAGGGAAACCCAAATTACCGGGGGTGGCTAAATGATGTTATTGTTTACTTTGTTACCGTTTCATGGATTTCAACATTGTGTTACATAGTTTCCTAGTATTTTTATTAATATTTTTGTTTTTAATGTTGTTATTTCAACCTTGGATTGATAATTTTAGGGAATGTAATTCAAGAATCATAATATGGACTCTAGGATTTATAATCCATGCATTATTCCATACCATATCTACTTTTCATTGTGAATTTACTATTTCAAATATGACTCGAGTATGTGGATTGATTGTTATGACATGCATTGAATTTATATATATATATATAGAAATGTTACAATTTTTATTATAGGGCTAAGACAACACAATTGGCACTTCATGTTTCTTCCTTACCATAACAGTGTTCTCCTACATAGGTTAAAGCAGGCACCTTAATTCTTCATTCAAGACACATCCACCCATGGACCATTAGTCACATAAGAGGAAATGTGTTATGGATGGGATTAAATAAATGACACTCTCTGATTTATAAGGTGTATGATCCATTAGAAATTATCATTTTTAATCCATCTGATTCATCCATTTAAAGGAAATTTAAACACATAAATAAAATTTAAATTAAACATAAAATAAACATTCAAAAGAAATTGTGGCCTTATATGAGAAATACAATACCTTAAACCTTACCTGACCTAGTAATGGGAAGTATATATTGTCTCCTAAGATAGTTATGTGACAATATCATATCCTATAGACTATGATAATAAAGCATGTTAGGGGTTGTAACATGCATATTGGTGGGAATAATCAAGAGGTGATGGGTCATGAGCCACCCGTAGTACCTCCTATTGTGCCTCCTGAGGAACCTCCTCTAGATCTTGCATTCAGTACTGATTCATAGTTCTATGATTTCTTTTTTATGGTTCATGAATAACATTCAAGGTTCTCCTCGGCCTACACCAACTATGTCATAGCAGACTGGAGAGTTCCAATAGTAGTATCCTCCCACCATCTCATGGGATATAGAACCTTTGGATACTGAGTCATGGCTCATGGCCATTCCGTAGACCTTCATGCATATCGATACACCATTATAGTGCAGAGTCAATCTCACAAACTACAGGAAATGTGACTCCATCATTCATTGGTGGGATATTCTGACTCAACCCAGTCGACATCAAGGTTTGGTTGGGGTGGACTTCTAGATAACCTTATTTGAATACTTATTTTCTTTGACATTGAGAACATACCATGCTAATGATTTAATGCACATTCAGCAAGGCGACATGTCGGTGATGGGTTAGTAATCCCACTAAACTAACTTGTAGTGTTTCACACTAATTTTTTTGTTGACTAAACAGCTATTGTTAGGATATTTGATTATGGTATTTCATAAACCATTCTCTGGTAGTTGAAAATATTTTGGATGAAAATTGTTTTAGAGATAGGTAAAAACTCCCTCATCACTATGAAAAATATGATAGAATCATTTGACATGAAATATGGTTTTTTATCATAAAACAACAGTAGTGTATTATCCAGTGGTGAGAAGAGTCATTTTGAGGGTACATGTAGGGGTAGTACCATTAAAGTGGAACACATTGAAAATATTGTAATGTTTCATTAGTGTGGTAGACTATACCATAAAAATCCCCATTATACTTGGAACCTAATCAACTGCCAGGATTCTGGAAAGATATTTCACCTCCAGTGTTTCTATAAATCCATTCTGTTGAAATAACATGTATGTGTTCCAAAAGATCATATTACATTCATAATATTGTAAAAAATAAAATAAATTTATTTTATTACCATTTAATGACATCATAACCTATAAAAATGGACACATTTTTTAATCATTTTATCATTTCATCATAGTAGAATCCATGTAATAAGCAATAGACATGATATAAATTTCATCATTGTTAAACCTAAAAAGGATAATTAGGATTTACAAATAGATATTCTTGATAAAAAATTATGATAATGAATTATAATGTTATCCTTGGATCATATCCCATACAAATAACCAGTTACATCAAAGAATTTCATATTTTTCAGAGAATTATTTTGAATGATCACATGGATCATTTCATGAGGAAAATAATTTTTCATTTAAAATTACTTTTTAGAACTAAAAATTAATTTTTTTTGAAAATACTAATCATTAAAAATATCCATGATTAAATATAAATTACTCTTCAGATAAAATAAAGTTCCTGATAGAAAAAAAAAATCAATTCATTTACATCATGTAAAAATAAACATTCCATTAAAATTTTCAGTAAAAGAAAAACAAGCATTGTTTAGAAAATGAAATGAATATTACATTAAATTTTTTAAAAAATTGAAATATTTGTATAAAATTATTTAATAATTCATTTAAATAATGTCATTTTTTTAGAAAACATGGTTTTGGATGAAAAAGGTGGTTTTTACAGATGGGAGATAGAAGAATTATATTTCATAATAAATATTTCAAAATTATTTTAACAAACATAGAGTTAGGTACTAGAATTCTTATTGGAAAATAGCTTGGATAGATAGATGATAAGATATTGATGATAATTAATGATATGTAGATCCTAAAATTTAAACATTATAAACATGATCATAAACAATCCTCACAAACGATGAGTTTGTAACACCAAACCATTGCTGCATTGGTAACATTTGTATTATAATATCTTACAATGAGTGGTAATAAAATGGTTATTAAATTACCATAATATATATTATATGCATAATAAAATACATCCAAGAGTAGTATATACACTACATAAAAGAAATTGCTGGTGAATATGACTTGTGTCTCACCGAATTAAAAAATAAGGATGGAAATCCCTTACTGATTCAGTAATCCTTTCAATCTTATGTCTCAATAAATAAAAACAGTAAATAAAACAACAAATTTCATAAATATGATAATATTAATTATATAACATATGAATTTGGTAGTATATATACCACATAAATAAATTAGTGGTTAATTTGAAAATTTCTACCTTAAATAAAAGAGGGACTACAAATCCCATACCTTAAGTCCAAAATTCCTTCATACAGATTCTAAAATACAATATAATAAATATAACATTATTATAAATATATCATATAATGGTAATAATATATATTATAACATATATGATTTATTTATGACAATTTATTTAACATTGAAAATTTTCTCTAGGTTAGAAACAATTAGTTTTTGGTTTATATTCTTTTGATGAGACATTATGATTTTTCCAATAACAGTCAAATAGGCCTTAGTGGTGTACGGGGACTGTTCAAAACCTAGATCCCCAGAATTTAAATACGTTTACTGGACCACAGGGTTAGTAGAAGTTGTGTTTCCCATCCCACATGGTTTCCCAAAACCATGTGACTCCAAACAGTGGGAGAGCTAGGGGCCACATGGTTTGTCTAAAACCATGTGACCCCATGAAGGCACCCCAACTGGAAAACACCAATGTTTATTAATGTAAGTATTCTCTATGTATCCATAGTTAACACAACCATGAACCTAGAATGTTTAAGGGTCCTCTTTGGCATTGGGTTGTCTCATGGTTGGGGCACTTTTTAGCCAAGAGTGTTACCAAACAGTTGACCCTTATATATATATGTGTGTGTGTGTGTGTGTGAATTTATGGTTTTCACCACATTAATAATTTTAAAAATTTTATTCTTCACCCCTTCCTTCTCTAGTGTGTTTTCCTCCTCTCCCATGCATAATTCATTAATCTATCCCACTCATAGATTCCTCGATTTCTCCTTCACCATGAAACCAAATCACTTTCCATTTGATACATTAGAAAGATAGATATAATATCTTAAATCCTCTCAAATATATTTATAATCTATATTAACCATTGATTCACTATCTTGGTGAATGAATATTTTAATTATTTTCACAGAAATTGACTATTTCTATGATATCTTCTATTCTATCTCTAATCAATTTCTAATGCTTAAAGATTGATGCACTAAGGGGCTAAGGTACATGCTATAGGTTTTTTCCTCCCTATTTCATTTCATCCTATATCATTTTTTGTTGTGCAGAAATAAATTCTTTTCTAGAGATTCCTCATAATTTATAATTAATTTAAATGGAAATCATTACCATTCCAAATGAGATACAATTATCTGTAAAATCACCCACTTATTTTGATCACCTTGATTTATGCCACCCCAATGGGCATGAACAACCCTAGAGGCCTACTTTACCCTTTTTTCTTATTTTCATGAAACCCTATTTGGTGTTTTTCCTATCATATATTCTTTAAATTGATAAATTGTTATGGTTAGGGTGATAATCCATTACTTAGGTTCTTATATCACATTCCACAAATGAAATGGTGGGACTATGTGAATTTCTCAAGTGCATATACGTTACCCTTGTTACATAAAAGGTCTTTTTAATTGAATGTATTGACCTACTCTTCTACTATGATATAAATACATGATTAAATCAATTCACATTATCACTATGGGTGATACAAGGGGTTACAACATAATTAACCATTTAATTAGCTCAACATGACTAATTTTGAATTTTTGAATTACTGATTAACAAAATGGGGGAGAAACTAGTTATTCCAGGGATGGGATCACCATGTTTTTTTCCTTTTTACCTCAAAACGAGGGATACTGGTTCCCTTGGGAGACCGAATGGATATGTTTATTGGCATGATGGTTATACCACAACATGATAGAGAATTAGGCCTCAACATGCGATACATGTTATAGAATTTGATGATAGATCATGTTGACAATACACCATGGCTGGAGTGACACATGGGATCTCATTCATAGGTCATATAGGATGGAATTCCATTGGAATTGACATATAGTGATCCCCTAGGGAGATACATTTAATTCATTAATAATTGTTAAGGATATTCTCATGGTGACTAATTATATTTGTAAATAGTATAATTGAAAAAAAAATTATGTGAATGATTTAAAATTAGAAATAAACTATTTGGATTGGAAACATAGGGATGTGTCTGCAATGGCCAATCAAAATATTATAGAAATTTTATCTTCTCACAAATTATATCCCTCACATTACCTTTTTTGGATCCCCTAGTGTAGACTAACTAGATTAGTTCAAAGTAGGTAGAATTGTATATGAGTATTATTGGTTTATATTTTTCATTGTTTATTTATTTATTTTTTATCAGATATTTAGTATTAATGGAACACTAATAATTTTTTATTTCATGAAATGTATTAATGTAGAAGCCATTGGTGGTGGCCTACTCAGATTATATCTCACACCATTCTTGGGCCTCCTTTGACAACCATCTAGAATTCATGATAGATGTTATAGATAATGCGAAGTATCCATCTTCTGCAGCTTGATTGAATGTTCTCATATGGTGTTAGGGAGTAAAATACCCTACATACTCTCAAGATTCTAGTGTTAGATATTTTATCCTCTTTGTATATTTTTTAGCATATGTTATATGACTATATCCCCTATCCCTGATGTGTAACTTTGTATAGTACATGAAATTTCAGCAACATCATCTTTATATATTTATTATTCAGCTTCCTATTATTATTTTTTAGCATAATTTTTTTATTTTTATTCTTCCCTTACGATCTTCTTTTTGTTATTTCTTCTTCTATGGAAGGATACTAGCACAATCATATAGCTTCTAGTTTTAATGTTTCTTATTATATATATAAATATATATATTTTTGAACTACACTCTTATCAAAAAATCCATTATCTCCCCAAAAACACTACATAGGCCCCCATTACTAGTTGATAACCTCTTTTGATCAGGGAGGTGACTTTGTGGTCATGTGGCCACTGTCTCGGGGCACGATTAAGTGGTATCTAGGGTGGCTAATATAAAGTTGTATTAGTGCTTCTTTTTCTTTTTTCTTATTGTTTAGGATTTAGAATGAAAAATATGACATAGGAAATTGGAAATGATCCTATTCATGGGAGTATCTTACCCCCACATTGGGGAATCCCAAGTTACTTGGGGTGGGTAAATGTTGTTATTGTTTACGTTTTTACCATTTCTTGGATTTCAACATTGTGTTACTTAGTTTCCCTGTATTTTTTTTAATATTGATGTTTTTAATGTGGTTATTTCAACCTTGGGTTGATAATTTGAGGGCATGTAATTCATGAATCATTCTAAGGTCTCTAGAATTTAAATTCCATTCATTATGTCATACCATATCTACTTCTCATCTTGAATTTACTATTTCAAATTTGATTTCAGTATGTGAATTGTTTGTTATGAATTGCAATGAATTTATTTTTATATATAGAAATGTTACAATTTTCCTTGTGGAACTAAGAAAACTCAATTGGCATGTCATGTTTCTTCCTTTCCATAATAGTGTTCTCCTACATAGTTTAAAGCAGACACCTTTATTACTCATTCACGACACATCGACCCATGGACCATTAGTCGCATAAGAGGAAATTTTTTATAGTTAGGATTAAATGAATGCCACTCTACGATTTATAAGGTGTATGATCTATTAAAAATTAGAATTTTTAATCATTTGATTCAACCATTAAAAAAAATTAAATACATAAATATAAATTAAATTAAAGAAAAAAATCATTCAAAAGAAATTGTGGCCTTATATGAGAAATACGAGACCTTAACCCTTACATGACTTAGTAATGAGTAATATATATCATCTCCTATGATAGTTATATGACAATATCCTATCCTCTAGACTAGGATCATGGAGCATGTTAGGGGTTGTAACATACTTATGGGTAGGAAATGTAACTATCGTTCCTTTATCTATTTCTATATCTATTAATATCATAACTGAGGTGTCTTTTTGGAAATTTTATATCCTTTCCACCATGATGAACACATGATATATGAAAATATAGTTGATATGGGAATAATCTATAGGTGATGGGTCAAGAGCCACCCGTAGTACCTCCTGTAGTGCCTCCTATGGAACCTCCCTCAGATCTTGCATTTAGTGTCGAGGCCGAGTTCTATGATATCTTTTTTTATGGTTAATCAATGACATTCAAGGTTATCCTCAGCCTACCCCTGCTATGTAATAGCTGACCGGATATTTACAATAGTAGAATCATCCCACCATCTCATGGGATGGAGAACTTTAGGCTACGGAGGCATGGATCATGGCTATACTATTGACCTTCATGGATATCGATACACCTTTACCATGAATATTCAGTCTCACAACCTACCTGAAATGTGACTCCATCATGTATTGGTGGGATGTTCTGACTCAACACAATCGACATAAGTGTTTGATTGGGGTGGACATCTAGATATCGTTATTTGACTACATATTTTCTTTGTCATTGAGAACATATCATTCTAGGGAGTTAATGCACATTCAGTAAGGTGACATGTTTGTGATGGGTTAGTAATCCCAATATACTATCTTGTAGTGTTTCACACTGATATTTTTGGTGACTAAATAACTATTGTTAGGCTACTTGATGTTGGTATTGCATAAACCATCCTCTTGTAGCTGAACGTATTTTGAATGGAAATTATTTTAGAGATAGTGAAAAAGTCCAACAACACTATGAAACATATGAGAGAATCTCGTGACATAAAATATGGTATTTTATCTTACAACAAGAGTAGTGAATTATTCAGTGGTGGGAAGAGTCATTTTGGGGGTACACATAGGGTTAGTACTATAAAAGTGGAACACATTGACAATATTGTAGTGTTTCGTCAGTGTGGTAGACTATCCCATAAAAATCCCCATTGTACTTAGAACCTAATCGAGTGCCAGGATTCTAGAAAGATACTTCACATCCAGTACTTCTTCCAATCCATTCCTTTGATGCCATGTGATCATGTTTCTATTTCAGAACCACTCTTTGGTGCAGTATCACCAAAACCACTTCAGGATGTAAGCTGGTCTTCTATAAGCTCTTTGGTCAGAGATGGTGGTCGTCACTAAGGCATCCAGTCCTTTGAGTTTAAGTGTCATTAGAGTGTAAATTCTTATCCCACACAATAATTATCTCTGGGATATAGTTTGGACCACATCTATGTGGTTTATCCTATGCCAAAAGATTAGAGTCTATACCCATCTATGCTTAGAGGTACTATTCTGATAGTCTCCACATTAGTATCTTCTTTGTTTTATAAATTTTCAACACACTCTTTTCTGTCTTATGAAACAATGGGATGTTTGGGAGTATTGATAGAGTACTCCTATGGTGTTTAGAATCGTTACATTCCATTAGATGTTTGAGTTACGGGTATACATCAGTTCATGGAGTTCTCATGGAGATAGGTGGGTATCATTTCATGTAGAGATTCTTCATCCCTGATATAACAGGTATCAACCACATTCTCATTATAGATTAGATTATCCCCTACCAAGTCCATGTGGATTTGTATTTCCACCATATTTCATTCCTATAATCTGCGGGCATAACATATATCCATAAGGGAAAATGAGATATACAAGAGAGTCGAGGAGGACCAAAGTATATTGGGTTGGGAAGAGTGACAATCCAGATGTTCAATCAACTTATGAGTGATTGGGGGATATAATTTGGGGAATTACCTGCAATGTTGGATCATTTTGTGAATGTATTAGATAATTATTTATATAGCATACCTAGGGAGAGAGTTAAATATTGATTCCCCCAAAGAGCTTATACAATCTACTATACTATGGTCCATTCCTCCCTATGTGATGGCACGAACAGAGCTCCATCAACTTTATAAGGATCTTGATGATCATGGGGATATGGTTTTATCTAACCCACCACATCACCAAGTGGTTCAATAGTCCTTTTTTAAGAAGGAAGGTGGTTACCTTATATTTTTTGTGGATTACCACTGACTAAAAATGCTTACAATGAATATCTAGTATCTACTTCCTCATATAGATGTCCTTTTTTCCAACACTGAGGTGAAATAGTTTTCTCCAATATATATTTGTGGTTGGGATAACATTAGGTGGATTTGATACCATCATCCACACCACCTACAGTGTTAAAATGAATGTACAACTAGTATAGCTATTCAGTTATGCCAGTTGATTTGATGAACGCACCATCTAGCTCTATGGATCAGATGAATTATTTTTTCCACCCATATCTTGATTCCATTGGGTTGATCATCATTTATGACATCATAGTGTATTCCTAAACCATACATGACCAATCCAATCATCTTGAGATCATGCTCACTACACTAATATAGAACCATCTACATTTGAATCTCCATAAATGACACTTTTGGATCAGGAAGTTTCACATACTAGGTCATCTCATATCTGAAGATGATGTATTGGATGAACAGAGATGTTTAGTACTATGGTTTCTTAGGAAAAGACCATGAATGTGTACTATATTTGTTGTCTCCTTGGAATGGAAAACTATTATAGGCAGGGCATATAGGATTTCTAATGCTTGGTTGCACTTTTTATGGGATTGACCAAGAGGGGTGAGAAATTTGACTAAACTGTAGCATGTAAGATATCTTTTTAAGAGAAAAAACGATGAATAATATCTTTACCATCTGAATTCTTCAAGTGTTTGGAAGATGATATAAAGTCTATTATGATGCCTCACATATTTTGATGGGATTAATTTTGATGTTGGTTGGTTAATTCATGTCATATAGGTACCACTAGTTATGGCCTCATTAGTAGAACTATCCTACACACAACCTCAAGCTAGATGTTGTGGTCCATGATCTACATTTTTGGCGATACTATTTGTTGGGATAAGGTTTAATTGACTTAATATATCAAAAAAATCTCCAATACATTTCCACATAGAGATACTTGAATATAACACAGCAAAGGTGGGAGGAATACTTAAAATTGTTCGACTTAGTGATGTCTTACACATCCAGAAAGGGTAATGTTATGGGTTATTCCATTAGAAAGAAGACATAGGCCCAATCCTATAAGGAGGATACCTATGTGTGATAGATTATGGTAAGGTTTTTTGAGTTTCACCTAGAGGTTTAGTAATAGCATAGACAAGAAATTTTATAAGCTTTGGTAGTGACATCCTACTTTATAAATCTGGTCCAAATGGGGAAGTTATCTGATTATTAGGGCTCATTTTGAAGTATATAATCACATGAGAGAACCTACCTCAGGATTGGGTTGTCGATGGAAATGATAATTTACTCATTTTTGGTGTGTTTGAGTGCCTTATGATATAGAGGAAGAGTTGATAAGGCATTATCACACCTCCATTTGGGAATTTCACCCAAGTCTAATGAATATATTTTTAGACATGTTCCATAATTATTTCTGGCTTGGTATGAAGAGGTAGATAGTATGATTTATCACATGGTGCTTCACCTATTAGTAGGTGAAGGTAGAGAACTAGTGACCTGATATCCTTCTACTAAATATCTCTATTATTAAGTGGAAATAGAATGATTTCACCCTAGATTTCATGACAGACATGTTGAGACCCCATCAAGATAGTGTTTCAATATGGGTGATAGTAGTAATTTACCAAGGATGTGCACTTCCAAAAGATTTAATAGATTTTATATATTGATGATCTAGAAAGTCATCACATCTGTGAGATTGTGAGACTTAATGGGTTCCCCGCTAATTCATTTTGGACAGAGAAACCTATTTCACATCACATTTCTAGAAATGTTTATGGAAGAAACTATGTTCAAAGGTACTCTTTAGAATGACATACCACCCTCAGATTGATGGTTAGTCTGAGTGGATGATACAAGTGTTAGAGGATATGCTTTGGGAATAAATCCATGATTTTCAATGTTCATGGGAAAGCATATTCCTCTAGAATATTTTTCAAAATCAATAACTTTTAGGAAGTAATTTTGTTGTATATTTATGTTTCCCTTTAGATTAAGTCATTTTATTCAGCCATAAGCTGATTGTAGGTACGTGAGACAACTTTAATAGGTCCTCATATCATTATAGAGTCTTTTGAGATAGTCAAGATGATTTAATATCATATAGATATATGTTAGTCCATGAATATGTATTATACAGATCATCACCATGGATGTCTGAATTTTGAGGTGGGACATCAGCTCTTTCAACGTGTGTCACCTACATTTGGTCATATCCAAATTTGAAGACAAGGAAGATTGTAACCTCATGATTTCAGGCCATTCGAGATGGTGGAGAGGGTTAGGAATTTAGCTTATTGGTTGTTTTTAACTTATAGGTTTCATTCTAATCGTGATAGTTTCCATTTATCATAGCTTAAATGGTATCATGTTGACCCATCTCATTTTTTAACCATAATGATATTGAGATGGTGGTGGATGTGTCCTATGAGGAGAATCTAATATGTATCGATGAACATAAAATAATGTCTCACCAAGGTAGGTCATTTTATTTGGGCATGGTACTATGGTATCGTGTATTCTTACAGGATGATACAAGGGGGTAGGATTTAAATTTCCTTGTCAATTTTCTGGAACACTTCATGGATGAAATCTCACCACCCTTGGAAGGGAAGCTTAGGGATGAGTTGTGTTTAGTCGGGTAGGTTGTAATATAAAAGATTATATCAAAGGTACTTCCCATTATATTGTTTGTTTTAATTCATTTTGGTCCGTCATAATGTTGTTTAAGGGAGTCAAGGAGGTCTCATGGGTGTACATGGATCAATTGAAGCATGGAGCCTTAGAATTTAAAGAAGCAGACTAGGCCACAAGGATGGTAGAAATGGTATTGCCCAGTCCCCACAGTTTTCCATAAAACATGTCACTTTAGACTGAAGGGGTATGGTTGGAAAACTATTTTTCTAAAACCATGGGACCCCATGAGCATGCTTGTGTGGGACACTTATAGTTCTTATACTTTTCAATTTTCATGTGCTAAGACGATTATAAAAACCATTCCACTAGCTATTTTTAGGGTTCTCATATGTAGTGTGATGGAACATTGTTTTTCCAACCATGTGTCCAAAATTTGAACACCTGTATATGTGGTCTAATTTATAGGTTCTACCCTCATTTAATATTTTAACCCTTTTATACTTCTTCCTTTCATTATCCACTAGGTGTGTCCAACTATCTTGTGCGTGAAACATTATACTATCCTCATCTTAAGTTATATTCTATTTCCTTTATCTAGAAACCAAATCACTCATCACCATAACAAACAGAATTCTAGAGTTAATCTTCTTATTCCTCTCACTGCTACTTCTATTATATCTTGTATATTTTTTCTCTATAATGGTGAAAGTTGATTTTGCCTATTTCTTGGGACTTGGATTGTTTCTCTAATATCTTCTATTTTATATTAAATTAAAGGACTATATTGGATTAGGGAAGGACTATGTTGATGAGTTATGAGGTCTATGTTCTTTTCCCTTTTTTCATCGCTTCTTATGTTCTTCAATGTTGTTCCACAAGCTAGATCTTTCCATAGAAACCTCGTATTTGATAATTAAATTAATTAATAATCATTAATATGATTAATGAAACCTAATATAGAGGATAATATACCCCTTATGTTGATTTCATAGATTTATGTCACCCAAAGGACTATAATCCCCAGTGGAGGCCTAATTCCCCCTTTTTCATAATTTCCCTAGCACCCCTTAAGGGTGTTTTCCAATAATAAATACTCTTAATTGATAAAATTTTTGGGTTAAGGTGTTTATCCACAAGGTATTCCATTATATCCCTTTGCAAAAATGAACTCATAGGACTAATTGAATTGGTCATGTTATTATACATTACCCTTATTACATAAATGTTTTTTGAAAAGAATTACTCATCATAATTTCCAACTATGATATAAATTCCTGGTTATATACATTCATTTTTTCATGAAGGGATATGCAAGGAATTCTTCCATAACTACCCCTTGGATAGGATCATCATCCATTAGTTAGAATTTTTTTATTCCTTATAGACATAACATGGGAGACAATTATTTTCCAACGGATGGTCTCTCCATGTTTTACTCATTTCTAAAACCAGACGAGTGACATAGGTTCATGTAGGGAAACAACATGGAAAAGATCAGTGGAATGATGTTTGTTCTAGGATAAGAGAGAAAGACTCGGGCCCCTATACATGGTACATGGTATGGAATCATAGGTTAGTTCATTCAGATATCACACCATGAATGTTGTTACTATTGGGATTTCATTATTGGGTCCCTTTAGATGGAATCCCTAGTTCAGACTCATTGAAATTGGCCGAAGTATGTATAATTGGATGGGAATCCTATTGGAACCTTGTCTTATTTTTTTAATTTATTTTTGTGGTGCATTTAGTATTAATACAGAATTGTTCATTTTTATTAAAAAATAGGATTGATCTAGACATCATTGGTGGTGGCCAACTAGAATTATATATTACCCCCTACATCTTCCACATTTTTAAACCAAGCAGACTTTGTGAATGCAGCAACAAATAAATGAAAGTGACTAGTTTTCATGACTTGATTGATAGTTCTATGATGGAGTTCAGGGGTAAAAGAACCATTCCTAGCAATGAGACACTAGTACTAGATTTTTTTGGAAATTTATATATTTTTTAAAAATGCGGCATCATATTGTATCACTTATACCTCATGAATGATTTTTATAGTACATGACTTGCTCAAATCATCTTCTATATCTATTTATAGTTTAATTTTAGATTATTATTTCAATATATGAACTATTTTTTATTATTATTACAGAGTTATATTCATGTTTTATATACATATGCTATAGTGGGTCACTGTTCTGGTCATATAGAATCTACTTTTTCTATTTCATGTTATATATATAAAAACTATTTTGTTCCACTATAATCAGTGAGTTTTTAGTATGCACAAAGAACCACCCTAGGCCCTTGCTACTAATTGGCTGCCTCTAGCATTCAAGGAGGTATGTTTGGGGTCTTTTAGCCACCATAATGCGGAAACATTAAGTGGAATTTGAGTTTGGATTCTTTAATCGATTACTTGTATATTATAATTTCATTGTTAATATCATGTTTTAGAGTAATAAGATCTTTTTTCATATATGTTTTGATTTTTTATTTTTAATCATATTAATTTGACAATAGTTCCACCATCTGAAGAATACTAATTAAGAAATAATAAAAATATTTATACATAAATTATACATTTAATACCAATAATTAAAGGTGGTTTTGAGAAATGAAGTATATTATGATCATGGAGATGGTAGACCATACGTACACGTGAGTAACATTTCTAATTTTTGATGATCACTATGTAATGAATTTCTATAAAAACAATTCTATCCAAAATGATCATAATAGCATTAATAACATATTTTTTTAATAGATATAATTATAAATATCTTCCATCTTTTGTGGTGATGAAAACAAAGAGTCATATCACTTCATGATGGCAATATTCCACACCTACACAAACAACATTATTATCTACCAGTGACTGAAAAGGTAAGATATAAAATAATATATTATATTTTCTGAATGATAAATATCTATTTAATATAATAATTATTTTTGAAAATCATTTATTCATTTAATTTACCCTTATTATCTTCCATGTAAATATTTAGTGAAAAGAGAAACACATCACCTTGTGAGGATGTTGTTTTCTGCACACATGAGTGACATTATCATATCATATAAAAAATGAAATGTAAAATATGTATATATTATATACTAATTGAATAAATATAATTATTTTAGAAATATAACATATATAATTTATATCGATATTCATACCCAGCCATGATAAGTCTTAATGAAAATATTAATGACATCAGTTCTTGAGTAGGTAATCCACTGTACACATGAATGATGATTTTTTTAAACATTTGATGGAATTGGAGATGTTTTTATGTGATGTTTATAACATAGTAAAATATAAGTATATATAATGTAATTATTATATTATATTATCATGGTTTAAAATAAAATGTCTAAGTTGAGGGATGAAATAAAATAAAAACAGTCTTTAAAGAACACACTCTATTCTTAATGTAACCTCCTTAGGATTGCACCAAAAGATATCAGAGGATGGATATATACAAAATAGGGCATGTAGTATAAGCTGGATAAATGTGGAAAGTTATCTTTTTTTTCTAGAATTGGATGAACAAAATGGGTATGAAGTTGTAAAGAGGAAAGGAGATTGGTGACCTTTTCCATGCGAAGTGATTGGTATACTTGTAAATATTTTAAATGAAAAGGGTATACCCATGTTTTTCATGCCAGAAAATGGTAAATATTGATTTTTATGAACAATTAGAAATTATAGGGTCTATATATTTCATTAAAATATATTGTAGAAATATTTTAAGTTATTTTATCCATTATCTTTTAGTTTAACTGCTGATAAACCCACTTTTACATTAACATTGATTTTTTTTAATATTTTCACTATTCATTATGGTAATAAATTATGTAGAAATTATTTAAATATATATATTATGATAATTCAATATACGTAATCTATTTTTCGAAATTTTATTCACCAAAGTAAAAAATTTTAATTTAAAATTAATCCTATAGATGCAACAGGATAGTACATTTTCAAATAGAAAAAGATTAAAAGATTTCCACATTTTTATATCAAAAATTAATTTATTAATAACTAAAATTAGCTAAATTGGATTAATGGATATATAATTCAACAAATTTAAATTTAGAAACAAATTTAAAACCCAATTTATATTTTTAAATAATTAAAATGAAATTTCAAATTTCAATTAAAATCTTGAGTTTTTCACTATGCATCAAAAAAATATTCTATTAAAAAATATAAAAAATTCATTCTAAATAATTTTATTATATTAGGTTAAAAATTTAAAATTATTTTCAAAAAAATTAATAAAAAATGAAAAATTATTTCTAAAATAATTCTATTAAAACAAGAGAAAACATCTCTTTCCAAAATTACAATTTTTTTCCAAACAAATATATTTATTCTTATTTCTTTTATAGAAAAAATATATCAGGAATGTTAAAAAATTGGTCGAATATATAATATTTCCATTTCATTAAAATTATGCATAAAAATTAATTTATGTAATGTATTGAGATAAAAACTGTTTTAAGCATAAAAATACGGTTCTCAAGAAAAAGATTCCCTAATTTTTATTTTTATTTTTTATTCAGATCAAATTAATTGGTCACCATAGGTTTATTTATATAGACATGTTTAAGAAATATATTTTCATAATATACTTATTCCTATTAATACCAATCATTTCATTGTCTTTATGATAATTGTAATATTAAATTATAATTTCTTGATAGTATGTCATGTTTTGTTTAAACTTATAATTTCATGTAACATTAGATAAAATAAATAATGTATGTAACTCAATATAAAAGTAGAGTTATGTGAAATGAAAAATATAGAAATGTTTAAATTTATTTTAAAAATATCAGGGTGTTACATTCTACCCCATTAAAATGTTTTCCCTCAATATTCATCACTTTGGCTTTAAAACACTAAAATTACAAAATATTGACATTATATTTGATAGCGTGCATGACAAACAATATAAAGATCATATGGGAATAAAATATCTTGAGAATTTATTTACTATATTAAATAAATCTATGATATAGCATATAATGCACATGATTCTGAATTTTCGTACATTGCACACAACAACGAGTTTCTGCAATGTCTTGCCTTACACGGAAGACTGAGATTTACGGATAAATATTATAATATTAAAATATTAAAATTTATTATAATATGATTTATCCTCGATGTTAAATTAGAGGTTATGAATAGGATTAACTATATAATTAAAATATTTGATTTACAGAAGATTTAAATTAATTCATTGGTTACTAATTTGTTATAAATAAAAATATGAACCAATTTGATATAAATGGAATCTTTTTATAGATATTTATTTTTTTAATCACAATGGGTTTTTATATTAAAAAATTATATTAATTAAAAATATTGAATGATATTAATGAAGTATATATGTTATATATTAAATCTAATATTTTTGGTATTCATCCAATATAGTGTATATGAATAAGATATGAAAAAACAAAATAATTTTCATCAAATTAAATATTTTTATAAAGGCACTTTTATTGGATTTTAATAGGGAAACCATTTTAAAACCAATTTTGGAAAAATTTCATAAATTTTATACATAAAAATAAATTTAATCGTTTAAAGGGAAACATAAAATTTATTTTAGGGAATTTTTCATTAATGATTCATATTTTTGATGAATAGTTAAAAATATTGAATTTATATTTAAAAATGCTCTTTGATCTAATTTATTTATTTGGTTAAATTATATTTTAAGTTGGATTTAAAGTGAAATTATATAAATAATACAAAAATTAAAACACGTTAGGTCATTTTAATAAAACTCAATTTGAAATTTGATACTAAAACATACAATACTTATTAGCATTTTTTATTTTAAAACCCCATTTTTTCATCCCATTTGCGAGATTAAGGTTGAATTAATTTCTACCACTAATATTATTTGAATTTAGAAAAAAAGATTCCATATTTGGAATCATCATATTTTATAATTTCTAATAAATTTAAAATAGTTTTCTACCAAAAATATTTTTGAACGTAATTAAAATTAATTACAATGATTTAGTGGAAAATTAGATTAAAAATGGACTAAAAATTATACATAAGGGCCAAAATTACAAAATAAATTGGAAAAAATCCATTGGATAGACATATATATCAACTATAATCCATTGTATATACATTTATCAATTATTATATCCACATTGAATGGAAAAAACAAGAGTGGAATTAACTTTTACAAAATTTACAAGAGTGCCACTCCTCTGCCACAATAAAAAGGCACTCACCCTCCCACTTTTTCACACCTCTTGAGACACATTTTATCATCTCTACTAAAAACGTATATACTAAACATACATTATCTCAAACTAGAAGCCAAAATTTAGTCATAAATATATTCATGTAATCCCTTTGGTGAAAACCAAATGGAGTTACCTAAATAAGAGGTAATATATTTCCTTAGTATCTATAGAATTATTTCCATTATCCAAAAAATTGAATAACATTTTTAAATCATTATATAACAAAACAATCATCCAAAATATATTTATATTTTTTTAGGATATGTTTCTTAATTATGCATACACACAATTATATCTAATGGGTAACAAACATAATGTCTAAATACATCAATATAATATATTATACAAAAGTTTTAAGTCATTTTAAACCTTATATTTTCTATTTAATCATATGTAAATAAATTTTTACATTAACAAAAATGATTAATTTTTACTATTTTCACTATTATTTATGTTCAAAAATTATGTTAATTTACTTTATAATATAAATTTTTATTATTCCTAATGTGAAATAAAATTTTTCATATTAAATTCACATAAGTAGAAAATTTTAATTTACATTTAATCTAGTAGATTAGAAAATAAAGAGGGTTTTCAAAGATAAAATGATAAAATGTTCAAATAGTTTTTTTTATCAAATTTTAAAATAAAAATGATTTGGAAGACCTAAATTGGAATAATTGATATTTAATTTGAAAAATTTTAATTTAAAAACAACATTAAATATAATTTTAATTTATCAATAACTTACATTAAACATTAGTTTTCAATTAAAAATTATTAGGTTTAACTATTAATAAAAATGTAATCTTTTTAGAAAAAACCAAAAAAATCACCTTAATATAACTTTTATTTTCTTATTTACATAATTTAATTTTTTTTTCAAATAATGTTTTCTCAAATATTTAAAAAAATATTTTAAAAATAAGTTCACAAACAAAAAGAAAACTTCTTTTAGAAAGATTTAGTTTTTAAAAAAAAATTGGATCCATTTTTATATATTATCTAGGAAACATATAAGTTGAATGTAAAAACTTCTTTTGAATATATACTAATTTTTTTATTAAATTCATTATAAAAATTATATTTATTTAATTCATTGATATAATTCATTTTTAATGTGCGAAAAAATTGTTTTTTATGAAAAATATTTCCTTTATTTTCATATGGTTGTTATTTAAATTTCAAATAAATTTGTCACTAATGAATTAATAATATAAAATTATAAAAGGAATTTATTTCGAAATTTATATAACCCAATTCATAAACTCCATTCCAATGGAAAGGTGATTACTAACATATTAAATAATAATTTCATAACATTATGTCACAATTTGTTTGGAGTCGGTGTTATGTGTAAAAAAATCAAAACACACTGTAGAATTTAACTATATATAAACTTGTTTTTGTGAGTAATTTATAGTATCAAAAAGATTATATTTATTTGAAAAAAAATACATTTCCTAAAATCTCAGGGTGTTACACTCCACACATGCTAAACTTATAGGCATATTTTGTGTAATAATATTCTTTATAACTAGGTGAAATCCAAAAAAAAAGAAAAAAATCTCAAATGATCAAAATGGAAAAGGAATGTAAGTATATATAAAGTGATTAAATTGGAATATAAAATTTGGAATGTAAAAAATGATAATCAAATTATTCCAAATAATTAATCAATTTATATTATAAAAAATTCATTTTTAATAATATAAATAAACATATAGAAAAAACATGTTACATTCATGGTGTTGAAACGAATGATGCGATAAATATTTATAATTACTATCAAGGGATTTTACAGGACATTATTCAGTTCATCAAGACACAACTATGAAATAATTTATACCATCAAGGTCAAAATCAAGACATCATTCTTGCATTGGGAATGCATAAATCAAATACTAAATCCTTAAATCTCTTGTGATCAACTGATATATCAAGGGGATATATAATATCTATCCCCACCCATAACATTTTTGGGTCCAATGAATTAAAAATATAAAAGATATTAATAATAAAAATAATTATATTAAATTTCATTACTCATATTTCATATGAATTAATAATCAAATATACAGTAAATATAAAATTTACATCCAAAAAATATTTTATCCAAATTATAATTAGTATCCTATAATAAATTACATAAATGATAATTATTGAAGGGTTACATTTTAAATCACTAATAAGTCTTATTAGTAATTTAGCTACACTAATTTATTTTTTCATCAATTCCTTAGTATAAATAAAGTATTTATTATTTATTCATATATTTCATAATTTAGATACATAAATTTTTTACCAGCTAATTCTATGGATAACTGTTAACATCTTTGTAATGGTCCATAGTACTTTATTGTTTGGTGTCCCGTCTGAAGCAAGTAATTAAACAATTTAGTTTTGAAGGAAAATTTAATTTATGAAGTTATGGTGTTACAATCATTATGGGTGATCAAATTTTAAAAATTCTAATTCTCTTCAAAAATATATTTTTAATGGTCATCACATACTAAAACATTAACTCATAGTGAATCTGTTATTCAAATTAACCATCATGAACTCCCGTGGAATACTTTTTTCATGAAAAAAGATGCCCTCTCTCTCATTAAATGTGAAACCTTTAATATAAATAAAAATTTATCACCCTTAAATAATTAATATTATGATGTTAAATCTCAAATAAAATAATCATACCTTCTTTATATCTCTTCTTATGTCAGCAAACATATCTCACAATAGTAAAAAACCCCTATTTCAAATCTTTCTACTTTTATCTATGAATGTTTTTCCAAAAAAAAAATATTGATTATAAAAAAACCATAATGTAATACCGTAAATTAAGGAATATTTTCAGTGGGTGGAAAAATTCATAACCCGACTAAATTAAAAATGATTATTATTAAAAAATGCTACATAATAAAAAATTCATTTATAATGTTTTCTCTTAATTAGGACAATTTCACCTTAAAATTTCAACATATTGGATTCTTTTTTTTAAAAAATTTAAAATTTTCTTCTTCAATAAATTCTATCATTATAGTGATATAAAAAATGTATGTGATATAATTCAAATTATCTATAAACATTTACAATCAATCCAGGATATAATTTCATTTTGGTATAAGTTTGAGAAACCTTAATAAAAAACACAATTTATAAACATGGTGTTGTTTTTTTCTTATGTCAAACTGTGCAAAAATCATCAACAATTGTAGTGAAGTTAATATAAGATTTTAATTAATTTTTTTAATGAAATAATATCTATATAAAAAATTTAAGAACATTGATTTAATGGAATATAATTCATATATGTTTTTCACCACAATGCCCAATCATAAAAAATCATATCCTTATTTACTTTTATTTATACCCAAATCTTAATCATCCTTTTCAAAAATGTTTATCAAGAAATTTTGAATAAATTAGATAATGATTTGGAAAAAAATATAATAGTTCTAGAGATTCTATATTAATATCAATCCTTACTTAAACACATTATTATTTATTTTCCCATTTAGTTTTAGCTTCTTCAAATAAGAAAATACATGTTGGTAGTATATTATTACACACAATGATTTTTTATCCATCCATAGGTCTATCTTCTTTGACTGTACCATTTCATTTATTGAAATCATATCTACCATATATTAACATTAATATCCAATAAATAAACAATCCATAGTTGTAAAATTCTATTAATATAATTGTCATGGTTAATTAGTTATTCTTATTAATGATTTCCAATTGTTGAAAATGATCAAAAACAATTAATAAAATAATTTACCATTCATTACAAAATTATCCTTTTATTTTTTTTTAGTTCTAGGTATACTATCAATATATCATATCAAATTTCTAATTACTTTACACTAATTTATGATCCTAGTTTTCTTCATTTGATATAAAATCCAAAAACAATTAATAACAACCCAAACGTTTAACATGCTCTTGATTTTTTACTTTATCTCCATAGACTCATTAATATTCAAATTCAACATCATCTTCAAATATATATATTTCAATATAAATCACATACCGGTTTTTATTCAATAGTATAAATATAACATCAATTATTTTTTAATTTAATTAAATGATTACAAAATATTATTGATTTTATTTACTAATATACATTTCTATAAGAAAATTACATTAAAATTGTAATTATTTTAATATTTAATTTTGATGTATTGATTATCATTTATTAATGTAATCAAATTAATTTTAATATGAGTAATTTATGATTAATTTATTATAAATTTTATTTTTTTAATTTGTTACATGGGATTTTTATCAATTTGGGGATTATGTAATAGTGGGATTTATTTATGATGTTTTATTTTTAAATTATAGGCATCGAATTTACATTTTATTGATTTATAGGATTAATAGGCTTTTTTATAATGAATATATTTTATGGAATCATAGGATTTTGAAAGAAATTTGATTGGAATTTTTTTAAACCAGAATTAATTTATGGGATATAATGAAGAATAATTATAATGTAAAACAGGTGATAAATTATGATAGAGTATAATTTAATAGACTTGACCAAATTAATGGGGAATCTAAACATGATATATTTCTAATGGAATATAATTAAATATTAGTTATAAATGGAGGATAGTCACATTTTAATATACTATTTGATATTTCTTTATATTTTAATGTAGAAGTTATAAATGTATTTACATGTGGGGATTTAATGGTAGTTGGTTGGATATATTATTAATTTATTATCAAGGAATTATCCAAAAAATATATAGTCATTAAAAAATGATTAAATTTTAAATAAACTCATTATTAGGCCTAAAATTTCTATTTTTACATTCAAATATTTATATTTAATTAGAAACATATTTTTGAAATTTGGAACTAGACTGTTAAAACTAAAATGAGGGTCCAACTACTTTATCTAAATTTCTGTCTAACCATTCTCCTTAAATTACTTGAATAAATTTAGTTAGAATGGTCTTTCATAGTTTAGAATGGGTTGTTAAACCAGTTAGAGTACATTTAATCCAAAACTAAGAGTCACTCTAGAGTATTAAAAATTCAACATGTGGAAGGATGGAATTTAAAGGATCCATAAAAAGATAAATGAAATGTTATGTCTATTAAATGATGATAGATAAATAGGGACTAGGGATATTTTTTTTGAAAAGACATTGTGGATTAATATTTTATGGTCATCGAATCAAAATCTAGAGTCGATTTCAAAGGAAATCATCCATGATTTGTCTATTATATTCTATAATATGTTATTTATGATTCCAAATATTTTTATTGAAGTGAAATTCTACTTATTTATTAAATTTTTTTATCAAATAGTTTTCTAAAATTGATTTGATTCACATAATGAATTAATTAAACTATGAAAAATATGGAAAGTCATTTTTTAAAGAAATTTATATATATTAGATTTTTAAAATCATGTGATTATATTTTTTTTAAATTTTTTTTATCTTTTAACTAAAATTGGTATTTAAATTTATGATATGATGATTATGTTAATTATGAATAAAAATTAATCTTTTAAGGAATATGGGATATTTTAATGACTATTGGGATTTCAAAGATCAGTAGAAAATATATAAGAATGGTTTGTACTACCATGAGTTTTTAGTCTTGTCTAAATGAACATTGAGTATAGGGGAACGATAAAGAACATCTGATTTGTGGTTCAATGGTTACAATATTCAAGTGAATTTGACATAAAAATTATTTACACTTGATCTTTTTAGGAAGAAAGTATCAATACCTATGATATTAAGATCATTAATTGGTTTATTATTAAATAATAATTTCTATTTTCAAAATGAAAATACATTAGTTAATATATTTAAATTGTATTTATTGTCATAATAATCATTTAAATGTTGTTGGTTTAATTTATGTATACATTAAATAATTAATATATAATTAATGAATGTTTACATTTAAATCCATATGAATTATATATCTTATTAATTTAAATTTTTTCAATTGATTAATATCATTTTATTTAGAATGGTTTTTATAAATCTTTTACTTTTTAAATAATTATCATTGAATATATCATGGCTCATTTTAGTATGGTTTTAGGATTGAATGAAGAAATAAATACTAATATTAATTTATAGAGAAACACATTTCAACATATAAAGGATTCATATAGATGCTTATGAGGTGAGAGATAATGTGGTATTATATTACATTAACAACACTTATTTGTTTTCTAATAAATTAATTGAGGTAAAAAAACATACATAAAATTTAATAAGATTATTGATTCCTTAAATAGTGTTCATATCATTTATGAATTGTATCTTGAACTGGATTTGAAACACCATTTTAAGGATAAAATGTGTATTTCCTCATTTCTGAGAGAGGTAGTTATAAAAGTGTTTAACAACTCACAATAAATAGTACATCCGTGGGAGATGAATTGGTATCACGACATAATAAGACGGTGTTTGTGGGAGGGACTACAGAAAGATACAGTTGTGACTATATCTCTATAAATGATTTCACAAGAGGTGAAAAATTAATGTTATATAAAAATATTGATTTTAGAACAATTTCATATGATGAAATAAAAGTTGAATAATATTATGAGGGATTTTTTAGAGTGTTAACATTTTGCTGCAAAATTATGATATTTTTTTAAATATAGAGCAAATAATAAAATTGGATCAGTTTTTAACAATTTTAATGAGATATCAACTATAAATATTACATATATTTTTGAGAATAAAATAATTAAATTATATTGAGATCCTTCAAAAATTATATTGGATATGAATATTTAGTTTATATTAATTTTTTAGAGTAGTTTGGAGAGGTCGATCGATGGATATGTGTACATCATGTCCTCCTTTGATGGGGAAGCATTAAAATAATATATAAATAATTTCAAGGATATTATTTGATTATATGTAAATCATTATGATATATTATGGGAGGAATATATGAATTAAATTTAATAAAAATATAATGATTTTTATCATACAAAAATTTATATAGCTCGCTTGTATGTGTTATATGGAATAATGTGTCTATAACCATTATGATGAGTTGAAATGGTAGAGAGGTCTCTCTTGGGAGTGAGTATACCATATGAGATAACAAACCATATTCATCTATGTTTAATGTTCTAGGTCGTACTTCGGAATTATTAAAATTTTAATATAGACTATTGATAGTTATCATTGGATTTTTTAGATTGTAATCATGTAATTTTATGTGTATCACCATGATTTGGTGATTAATAAATTACAAATAAATAAAAGATAACACCTTTGTATGTAGGTTTATTCGAAATCATATAATTAATTGGGAATATTTATCATTTATAGGAGTTTCCATCATTTTATTTTATAGGGAATGATGTGTCTCATGTTTTCTAGTTGAGAATATTTCTTACAGACCCACCTCAGTTTCTTTAGTGAGGCTTTGTTTTTTTGGAATCTGATATGTGATTTTTCTAAAGGCCTATGAGGATTATTGAAATTCATAATAAGGGAATGAGAGTAAATTTAAATCATTTTATATTAGTAATATGGAAAAAATGTTTTTAAGATGAATCATGGGAAAGATAAGATCACATGAAATAGTAATTGTTAGTTTTATTTAATTAAAATATGTTGTCGAAACTTTTTGGGCATAATAGGACCTATATTGGGTACAATAATTACATCATTTTTTGGATTTCAATTTATTGATATTGATATATTTTCATTTATTAATGTTTTTTCAATGGAAAAATTATTTTATACAAATAATGATTTTAATATTTAACTATAGTAATTGTTTTGGATATATTTAATAAATGAATATTATATTTTACATGAGGATTATTATATAATATTACTAATTAATTAAGAAGTAATGTTTTTTGACATGAAATTTATATGAATTTTGATATTTATTTGAAATAGGGAATTAATTGAAAGATTTTATTAATATATAAAATAATGGAATTGAAATGTTTTTCTTGTCGAGGGTGTATTATGATGTTTACACTATGAATATATTTTTTAGAAATATATAATTATCGAAAATTTTTGATTGGAAATTTTTTTTTCTTCTACAGAATTATAGGAGAGAATAAAAATTATTTGTTATAGAGAATTAAAGAAAAATTATAATTTATGTGAATTAAAGATACATCCATAAATTTTAGTATAAGTTACCCATAGATAATAGTTATAAAAAAATGAAGGAACATGACTTATATATAAAGGGGATTCAAATCATTTTTTCCACACTGATCTCCCTATATGTTAATCATAGGTAGTGGTGGATGTCTTAGCATGGGGTGATTAGAGGATGGTTATAACAACTTAGGTTATTATATGAAAAATAGTTCCTTATAATTATATAGTAATAAATTTTTAGGCCTTTAAAAAAGTTATTTCTTTAATAATTTTTTGTAATTTATAAATGAATCATATGTAATGTGTAAAAGAGTAAACATCATTTTTTATAAAAAAATGAAAAATAAACGATTAAAACTGTCAATAAGATCATTATAATTTTTGTGGAAAATAAAAACATGGAAAAACCATTAATTAAATATATTTTACAAGGTTCAGGATCTCTTATGAATACCATAACTATGAAAAAAAGTCTGAATATAAAAAAATTATAAAATAAATATATTTTTATAAATTAAATATATAGAAAATTGTGTGAAACAATTATTTATGAAGAATGAAGAAATTAAGATGAGTGGTAAGGATTATAAAGAGTATATGACCATTAAAAATTTATCAGTTAAAATACTAACATGTCTATTATAGTAGTAACCTAATCCTTACAATATCATATTTATTATTATTATAGCTACATCACCAGCAGGTATACTAATGATGTAACCTTACATGTTATGTATGTATAAGTGAACATTTTTAGTAAAAATGTATTTTCCATTATTTAACAAAAAAAATATTTATAATAGAAATAAATTAAAAAATTTACTATTTTAAAAATGCATTTTTATAAAATTTATTAATTTTTTAAATCATTGCATTGAAATTGGATAGGGTAGTATTTTTGGGAAAAATATTAATTAGTGAAATATGAATATTGAATAGTGAAATATGGTATTTCATGCTAAAATATAAATTCATGATTATGTAATGTCAATATTTTTAAAAAAAATTAGTTTGACCACAAATGCATCGATTATGGTACTTAATAACAATATTCTATTCTATTCATACTCATTAGTAAAAGTAATAATTTAATAAATATTTTATTCACAAAACCACATTCCCTTCATCTATAAATACACTACAATCCACTAATTTATCCTCACTTATAAAACTTCTTTAATTACAAAATATCAAAAAAACTCTATTAATATACCTTCATATATACATTGGGGAAGTTGGAATCTATCAATAAATTTTTTCATAGAACCCTTAATGTATTCCCTAAATGAGGTAAGTTAAAGAGGAAAAGTAAATTCATTATAAAAACATCATTCAGTAACGTTTTCTTTCGTAAAATTGCACATTAAAAATGAAAAAATTATATTTAAAAATTTAGTAAAGTATATAGTGCTATAATATTAATAATTCATTCATTATATACTAAATTAAATCTAATCCGTATTTTTTATGACAATCATCCGATCATGGTGAAGTTACATCACCGACATGTAACATGAAATGAATAATAATTAATCACAATACATGTATGTTTTTAAAGTGTATTTCATGAATAATTTTAATATATATGTTATTTTTAATATTAAATAATAATAAAATGCATATCTTATAAATTATATTAATAATATATAATAATGGTAATTTTAATCTCAAAAAACAATTCTTCCATCAAACACTTCTTGGATTCAAACAATTTCTGGACTATATAATGAATATTTAACAACATAACACTATAATTTAAGGAAGAACAAAATTTTTATTTATTGAAATAATAGATCAATCAGAAGAATTCCATTGACCATAACTGTTAAACCATGGAATCATTGGATTTGTGGACTGAACAATCCCAAATGATTAACGTATGAAGGATCAATCTAAAAACATAATAATATATTATAATAAATGAATTTTAATATATAATATAAAAGATAATAAGGTTGTATATTATTAAATTCCATTAAATAATTTTTTAATATATGAGTTTCTAGGATAATCCAAATAAAATTGGGACTTGAGGTAACATGACCCTTTACCTTTTTGTTATCATTTAGCTTATATATATATATATTTCTCATATTTTATGATATATTCAATATATTTTATTTACTTATTACATTTTATTTCATATTTCCTTTATTTTAGATAGATATCCATGAATTTAAAGTTCCCTTTAGATTCTCTTACTTCAATCAAACCATATAGATTAGAACATTTCAATTTCTTCTTCTTTTTCATGTATTATAATTATAGAGACTACTATTTTTTTTAATTTCCTAAAATTTGGCTATGGAAACATAAAAAATTCAATTTCATTAATTTTTTTGTTAAAATATGTTCTTTATTCTCTATTATCTATTTTTACCCATTTTCAAAAAAAAAATTGATAAAGGGCTACATTTACATAACTATTTCTTCATACATATTTATAATGTTTCCTTAACCATGAAATATATTTTAATGAACTATGATTATTTATTTAATTATAAATGAAAAATATACCTTAATACCTTATTTTCATGTGAAATTTCAAGATACCATTATGATTTATGTTTTGTGATATTATTATGTAGCCCAGATACTTTTCATGGGGTTTTCATGATTATGTTGTATGTATGAATCATTTTCAATGGGGTACGCATATTCCTGAAATATCGTAATTTTATGGGTGGGTATGTAATTATATATCCATATAATTGATTTTTTAGTTCTTACATATCATAAGATACTATGTACGGTTCATATGAAATTATCCTTGAACGTTATGTCATGATTTCTTTGATGAGAGTGTTGAAAAATGATTATGCTGAAATGTTTTATGCTTGTTCAAAATGATTTTTATTTATATGTTCCTATGACATCATTAATAATATGAAATTTATTTTCATATAAATATTTACGATCCTCCTAATTTATTATTTTTTGTTATGATTGATACTTGTGATATCCAAAGTTTATATTTTTTCAAATTATCCCCAAACAGGTATGTTAATCCAACCCCTTCTTTTATTCATTTCATAGAGGAATCCAATGTAGTGGTCAGAGTATTGTGATATCTACAAGTATATTATGAATAAAGAAATAATAGATTATATAGTTTATTTAAAAATATAGTATTGTGCAGCCAATAACTTACAGACATTGGAAAAAATATTTTTTATAATGCTATATGGATATTATAATTAAAAAAAATATATTATATATATTAGATTTTGGGAATTATATTTTGATTTAGAGAATGTTATAATTATTTTTATGGTTATGTTAGTGAAAATTATTTGACTTAAACAATAAATAACATAAATTTAATCATATTAATAAAAATACTAGGATATACTATTAATTTACGAGTTATTTTTTATAAGAAAATAATTTTCGTTTTAGATATTTATTAATTAGCATACTCTAACATGTTAATTTCCTTCAATGCTGTAAATATCGAGAAATGGTTGTAATAATATCAACACAAATTATTATGTATAATGATATTATTTGTCCAATGATATGGTTAATATGTTGTGATTGGGAGTTGAAAACATCATGTAGGTACATACTTCCTTGAATCATATTTTGAATATAAATTTAACAATGAGAAGTATCACACTTCCCCAAAGGATAAAAAGATTGTTGTTGAGCTATTTTTGGGACAATGGTCACCCAATTTTATTGATTTTCAGATCTAATAATTATGGGGATATGGATAAATTACATTGATAATATATAATTTGGTCCCCAATGATTATATAAAGACAATGTGATCTTTGTAATATATCTTATAGAGAGAGAATATGACTACTGATAAAAATAAACAATACATTGACCAGGGAACAAATTGAAATAATGAAGTGAGATGAATTTGAGAAAATATTTGTAACATATTTTTTCCATGGGATATCCATATAAAAATGTATATAGAATTTTGAGATATATGTAAGGGGACGAAAAATTAATTAGATCATATGAAGCTAACATCACAAGCCATGTAAGGTTTTCATATATCTGAGTCATGAACAATAACATTATGTTCAACTATTTAATTATTGTAATAAATCCAATGATTTGAAAATAATTAAAAATTAAATATATTTATAGCTATGATAAAATATTCCAATTTTCACTTAATATGGTTATTAATATTAGTGAATCTTAATTATCTCATGGGACCACATATGATAAGAGAAGACTATAGTTTAATTTCACTAGTTCAACTGATAAATATTATAGTGGGAAGATGACTTACATACCCATATGTAAAATGTGTTGTGAGAGGAACATCATAAATAATAATACAAAAATTATGATATGTTTTTACTATTTGATAGGCAGTAACCAGGATCAAGAACACTGAAGGGACATTTCCAAGAAAAGACTAGGTCGACCCAAAACAAGACACCTAAGCTAGCCCATGGTAAGGTCCAAATGAAGTCCCCAATATCTACGGGATAAAGAAAATAATCATGGATTCACAAATAAATAATTGGGGATGATTTCTCCCAATATAAATAAACATGACAAAATTGGAGGAAACAACCAAACCATTGTAGATAAATCAAAGAAAATAAGTAAACCAACTGCAATAGAATCATAGAAGATCTAAATGTAATTAAAAAAACTAAAACCCAAATATATTCAAATAATCTCAATGTGACCTCAAGGTCACCACAATCCTCAATAACTACACTCTCTATGATATAATTTTAATGAAAACCTAAAAATGAAAAACATATCGTGTATACCATCACTGTGTGGAACAATTATAGAATAATCATATGGAAAATTAAAAGGTAAGAACCATAAAATCCATACACATCATCTTATTAAATAGTCTATACAAACTAGTGTGAAAATATAGTTGTCAAATATTTTTTATCTTTAAAATAACCAAACATGACATTCCCACAATCCTCTTTTGAAAAAAAATTAATAATGGTTTTGTTTTAAAAAACAATTTCTTTTTTAAAACATTGTTTTGGAAACTAAATTTAAATCATAAAATCTTAGACTTGGTAGGATAAAAAAAGGGGGAAAATCTAAATAAATGAAGAAATTCATAACGAAATAATAATGGGAAATTGAAAGGAAGCAATACAAATATAAATTGGTGCACATAAATGGGGAAAATGAAAAGGGTTCCACAAAATGATATAAGAACATACAAGATAGTAGTCATTGGAATGTACAAAACATCCCTCGAAGGGACCATAGATATACTCATTTTCAAAATATCTATTGAAATATAATGTGATCTATAGTCTTTTATAAAGATGGATGCTCTAATAGTCAAACACTAGTTACACTCTAACTATTCCATTCCACTACCATCAGGGTTATAGTCTTTATCACTAGCAGAAGGATAATGACTATCCCTCAAACCCTATAAATGAATTTTAAGATCCCATAATAATATTATAAAGGATCTGTTAGGAGGTCATCACATGCCTGACACTAACACAAATGTTTATGTGCATGCTTTCCTACTCCCCAACTTTATCCCTAAAGACACACTCTATAACTAGACTACATCCATGGAGATTACAATAAAATCGAAGGAATTTTAAAGGTACAGACATGGTCTACACATTATAGGAGTCCAAATAATATTTCAATGAAACATCATAATGTTAAAAACTAGACTTAGCATTTGAGAATGAAAACAATTTAATGGTAAAATTATTTCTTTCCAATACCTTTTCTGAAACCAAGTAAATTTCCAAAATAAAAATACGTGTTACCAAAAATTACCTTTAATAAATTCTTATAAAAAACATATAAAGCAACATTTCAGGGAAATTTTGAAAATCAGAAATCATTTGGATAAAAATTAGAAATCCTGAAAAACAAATTACATAAATACAAGGTTTTGGGAAATAGAAATTCTATATAATTTGAAATTAAAATTAGTGAACATTCCTATTTTTGAACCTATTGAAAATATTAAGATTCAAAAATCACATTAATATATATATATATATATATGGAAATATAAAATAATTTAAAAGGATCAATTAAATAATTATAATGGGGAATTACAATGCAACATAAGAGGTTTCACATAACACCAAATCCATAAAGAGTATAAAAATACACACAAAAAATAATTTGATTTCCATAACATGTTCATAAAATATAAACAATGTAACACAACATTTTAAAATCTCTAGCAACATTAGAATATTCACTTATCATTTAATCTAACTAGTTACATACATTTAAAATGGATTCACATAGGTATGTTATGGAAAATCCTTTGAAACACCCTTTTTCCATCAAACCAAAAACATATAAAGGTAAAAAAATCACATAAAGAAAATGAATGATTTATGAACACAATTAAAATTAATTTTAGAAAGAACATTAATCACTTGTTGTGTTTTAGAATGGAAATTGAAAAAGACACTTATGTCAATAATGTGAGAACATGATAAATATACAAGTATTGGATTAGGAGATCCCAGGAACCAAAAGACACAACCTATATCAAAATAAAACACTATATATTTTCACGTACCCACGTCATGGGTTTGTAATATAGGGATCCGATCCATGAAATAAATAATAAATAATATAAGAGGTGTAGAAGAGAATGAATTCAAGCCAAAAAATGAACATGACAAATATCAATGGAGGACCATGAATGATTTAAGGGGAACACAGTGAGAAGGGTTTGGGAGCCACACTATGTGAAAAAAATTAATGTAGAAGGAGATTCATGAATTAAGGGTAAACCATACGAAGGGAAAATCAGGAATTTCAACTTTTGGAAAATCTGGGAAAGATGCAAGGTTATGTTTCAAAGTTTACCAAATTGTGTCCATATGATTGGAGTAGATGGATTCCCTATACAGTTTGGCTACATGTTCTGGAAAGCTATGAAACAACTATGATAAATTCCCCTAACAAGTCGACAAATACCCAAGAATAATTTCCACATGGTTTACCCAAACCGTGTGCAAGTCATGTTGGATGTCTCATACACCAAAACGCAGCCTCATTTATAATAATTTTTCATTCATGGTTTGGACTAAAGAGTGTACATACAATGATTGAATAATTATACATGATAAAAAGAATAAGAAATGATCATTTGGTTAGCCATACACATAGTTTTACTCGAAATTATAAACACTCATTGTGCACTTAGAAAAAAATATACCAAAACCTATGAAACAAAACAATTTCACCGTAGATAAAAAATGAAAATAAATGAAAATATAATGAAACATGAAATAAGTTTAATTATATATAAAACCATGGTTAGGGTGTGAAAAGTATTAAAACCATAAAACATCTACCCCATAAATACACCAAGATCTAAATAATAACAAAAATACTATCAACTTGAAGGGAAGAGCCTTGAAAACGAAATCCTCAAACTGAACTAATAAAATGACTAACCCTTTTGTGAATCATATTTCGACAAGTCAAAGGAAGCAAAAAAAATAAGATAACAACATGAAGGCCCATTGTGGGTATCTCTACTATTTAAGAAACTCAGTTTCATGAGAAACTGAATCAAAATTCCAATTCAAACCCTGATTCATAATTTCCTAAAGAAATATCTATCTCCAATTTTGAATTAGACATCAAATAACCAATGAAAAAAATGGATCAAATTTGATCATGCAACAAAAGGGGAAAATGAAAAATGAATGAATGAAATTAATGGGTACCGTAAAATCCAAACTAAATTGTGTTTCCAGGACCTAAAAGTGAGCTAGAATAATTTTCCCTCTACTAATGTCTCACACTAGTGAATTTATAGTGATATACTAGAGGACTACACTAATGAAATTTCTTTAATGTATTACTAAAATATTGCTTATAATTACCAAACTAAACATACCCAATGCACTCAAACAAGTGGTACATCACAGGATAATTATGCACCAACCATGATGGTTCTATAATGATAGGTTCCTCCATTTTAGACTCCACATGCAAAAGTGTTTTTTTACTATATTCATGTGAGGTTGTGATACCCACCAACAAAATTCTACCGTTGAAAAAACTCTGCTAGAAATTCCTCATGGACCAGTTTTCAAATCCAAATATTTCCAGATCAAAAACCACAATATTTCATATATATATATATATATAGACAACACACAAATAGACATGGTTTTAAAAGATAACTGGATTTTGTTTTTGATGAAAAGGGCCCCAACTCCTGGATGTTTTCAAAATATACATTCATTTTCCATTGACCATTCCTAATACCCCAAACCTCTTCCAAATTATCCTCATTCACCTCATCAGGTATAAACCAATGGATGAAAATGTAATTGTTGAAGTCACATGACATACATACTTTCATTGATCAAGGAGTGACCACCATCAACTATTCCAAAGTAGGTCCCTTAAACAAAACTAAGACAACATGAACCAACGAGGCTTATAGTGTTTCCATGGTCTTGATGATATTTTCAATTTACTGGATCCAACATATAGCTTCTTGAGGGACTCAATCAATATGGAAAACATGAAACAATCTAGATGAATGTGGCTTCACTTATCTACTATATGTATTGTAAGGGAAATCAAGTGGAAATTAACCTTTTGAATCCTTTAGTAATATACTAGTTAAAATACTCTAAATAACATGAAAACTAAAATCAAATCAACCCCAAAAAAATTTCAACTAAAACTCGACTAGGATACCATGTTCATAAACCAAAACATTAAAAACAAAAACAAAAAACCCCTTTCCAAACACACTATCCACCAAAAATTTGAAATCACCAACCACTAGATAAATATTAAACAAGGATTTTGAGTACTACATGGAATGATACACTTTGTAAGTTCACTATGTGACAACAGCTAATTTCCATTTTCATGCAACAATATATGATCCCCTGAAACACAATGAAGCACAAAAAGTATAAAACCATAAAAAAAACTCAAGTCCCATTTGTCCCTGGAAAATATTGTTTATTACGATCTGTGGGGATAAGGCACCGATCCAAGGCCTACCTCATCAACAATAAAAATTCAATATCCAATCTACATAATAACCGGAATAAAAATGGATCATATGATACTATTTTTCACAAACTAGAAATGATCTACCCCATATAAGAAACCCAAGATGGTTAATGTAAATTCTATAAGGGAATACCTATTTTAGATGGGATGATTAAATGCATTAGGAAGTCACTGATTATTTTTTGGGGATGATTTCTCCCAATATACATAATTATAAAAAAATTATAGCATTTAACATAAACAGAGTACATAAATTATTCTAAATAAATAAAACTACTATAATAGAACCAATAAAGATCTAGATACATGATACAAAAAATAATTACTACCAAACCAGAACCATACACAATATAAATGTGATCTCATGGTCAGCACGATCCTCAAGAAGAACTAACTCTCTCAAAAAACATGAAAGATAAGTTGAACCTAAAAAAATGGCTCTACGATATTTAGTGGATCATATTTGGTGTGATCATAAACCAAATGTTTCTACGCACCATAGAATAAATAATTTTTCTTTTAGGAAATATTTATTAATCATTAGAAATAAAATATAGATTGAAAATAGTTTTTTGTATTTTAAACAACCGAACAAAACAATACCAAAAATCCACTTTTATAAACCAATAAGTTTTGGATTTAATTAAAAATATATTTTCCATTTCAATACATTGGTTTGGAAAAAAGTTACAATTAGAAAACCAAAAACCATGTTGGATTATAACAAGATAAAACAACATAAATAAGAGTAGCTTGTTATAACTGATGAAACATGCTAAATGGAAATTAGTAAGCTTAAATACGTGATGGTATTTGTAAACCATGCAATGAAATAGAGTGAAAAAATAAGATATAGGAACATACATGATAATAGTAATGGTAATTTTCTAAAGATACACTAAAGAGAGCCTATATATAGATTGTTCATAACTATCTCCCAGTGTATGATTTAATCAATAGTCTACAACAAACCTGGCTACTGAACTAGCACAATAACAGTGATACTCCCCCAATGTCCATTCTCTTACCATGAGGGATCACGTCCATATAATTATAAGGTATATTGTAACCATATCTCAACCATAAAAATGATATCTAGGATACCATTATTATAGTACAAAGTAAAATTTAGGAGGTCATCACATTCCTCACAAAAACATGAATGTCAATGTACATACCTTGTCTACTCCCTAATACCATCCATATGGATAATATCTCTAACTACAAGATAAATACATGTGTTACGATAACATGGAATACATATAAAAGGGTTCAACTTTTCCTAAACCACATTGGATTTCAAATCATATTATCATGATCCATCTCAATATATCAAGAATACATTATAATTTGAGACCAAAAACCATTTAATGGGAAAACCTTTCATTCCAAAAAAATTTACCAAATCAACAGAATTATATAAATAAATTTCCAGTTTTTAAAAATGGTTTCATTAATAAATTCTTAGAATATAAAATCAAAAAAATTATTTGGGAGACTTTTTAATACAAATAAACTAATTGGAAGATATTTATAAATTTATAAAACCTTAAAGGGAAAATCATGATTTCAGAAAAAGAACCATGATATGTAATTTTCCATTTATATTCATTCACAACTATATATGTACCCATCATTCCCATATGGATATTCACATATAACATAGAAATATATATGGGAATCTATATGAATGAATTTCTTTTTGATTAATGGAGAAAAAACGAAAATTACAATATAAAAAAGACATCTCACAAATCTCCAAATCAATATAAAGACCAAAACACATGTAGATAATAATACCCCTTTCCATCCCATGCTCGTAAAATAACAGAATGTCCATATAGTACTTTAAAAAAAATATTAATCAAATAAATTATAAAATTAAAAATTGGAAACATATAGAAATAATATGAAAACCCTATAAAGGCCCTTTTTTCAATTAAACCACCCACATATAAATCCATAACAATTAATCATAAAATACTAAAAGAATGAATAGCACAATTGAAATTTATTTTGAATATCATAGGAACAACATGGTTTGTTTCAACATGTAAATGGATGGAAACACCAACAACACCTGGTTGAAAATGTAAAAAAATAAAAAAAAAATGGGATGAGGGGAATTCAATAAACAAACCACACACCCTTGATCAAAATGTAACACATTATAAATATGATCCCCTCCAGTAGGTTTTTACTAAGAGGGAACCAAGATAATAATGAAATATTAAACAAGGGAGGAGGAGGAGGAGAGAAGGAAATGATCCAAAAATAAAAGTAATTACTAAAGTTCAGAGTATTAGAACAAAAGATTAAAGAGGAACCATGGGAGATGGTTATGAGAGCCTAAAAGTGTATCAAAATTTAGTCGGGGAGGAGAAGGTAAAATTAGGGTTAAAACATAATAGGGTGAAACTTGGAATTTCAAATTATGTATAATTGAAGAAAGACACGATATATACAAAACTGTGCACCAACAGTGCACTCTCTAGTAGAGTAAAATGATTCCTTACACGATTTGGTCACATAAATTTGAAAAAAAAATACAATAAACATGCTAGAAACAACTAATCATTTTTAAAAATTCCACACATTATTTCTTCATTGGGTTACCTAAACAAGAACAAGCCATGTCCATGACTAAAACACCTTAATAGGGAAGAAACATTACTCCTTTATCTCCCATGGTTTGTATAAAACCATGAATTTACAATGAATAAATAACTTTTCATTGACACAATGAACTCTAAATACTCATTCGGTTATTTATCAACATGGTTTTCTCCAAACTCATCACACTAACTATGAATAGATATACAAATAGATTAAAACCATCGATACTGACAACATCTTTGAGGATTCTGACTTAATACCAACGAAAAGGTCACAAACCATGATATAAGTAAAATAATAAAGAAAAATGAGGTTAGAGAGTGACATACATGGAGAATACAATTAATATAATAAAATAAAGTAAGGTTCCACTCATTTCTCCACCCATAGTCTATGGTTTTGACTACAATTAAAAATGAAAATATTAAAATCATCTCACCATGCCAAAGGTCATTGAGGAAATATGAAATTAAAAACTGAGATGACCTAACCACAACATTAAATCATATTTCACCATCATATAGTAATATTCATTACATATCACTATAATTTACACCCTAAAAACTATAGTATTATTTTCATTTATGTCTAGATGCAAAAAAAATTATTTTACAAGTATTCTTCAACATCTCCTATAAAAAATCATTACAAATGATAACGTTTCTGAAATATCACAATTAATTATATTCTTAATTTCCTTGGGAATGAAAAAATATAAATGATGAACTCAAACACCTAGTAAGGAGTGATTATAAAATATATCAATCAAAGATCCTGAGAGACCCTAATATGAACCTATGGGTATGAGAACATAGTAATGGTTTGTTAATAAATCAAAATGAAATCATACACAATATGAAATGAAATATAAATAATGAATTATAACATTTGTATTATAAAAAAACATAGAAATGATTCATTTAAATAGAGAACAATAATAATCATAGAAAATCATTTATTTTGTTATGGTTCACTGCTAAAATAATAATCACATTTTGGATAGACTCCCACCATGTATCAGGTTCACACCCCATTCCATTATTCATTAAATCATGTATTATAAATCAGTAACCAACTCATTTTAGAGCCAAATATTCTACTAAAACCCATTTTATAATGAAAAACCATATATATATGTGTGCTAAATGAATTTAAAAACATTAATAATTTTTTTTATTTTACTCATTAAAATATTAAAAAGAAACCCATTTCATGAACATTTACATAATAAATGAACATATTTCATCTAGAGAGTTATTTATATGGTTTATTAGAGAATATATCCATTGAATGATAAGAAATATTAATGTATACCGATATAGATGGGAAACACATTACAAATGAATTAGAAAATTTATTTTAAATTTATAATGAATTAAAGACTATATTTTTACGACATTAATTTTAATAGGGAAGATTTTATAAATTTTTTTATATAAAATGATAATTTAAATAAAAAAATACATTAATGAAATGTGAAAATATGGAGATAAAATATCATAATGAAAATCAAATAACATAATTAGAGATAAAGAGACAGTGATAAAAATATTAAAAAAGATCCATTTCACTCTTTTTTAATGAATAACCTGGTCAATATAAATTGATTTCAATTAATCATAGAATTAATGATAAAAATATATAGAATAAAATTAAAAACATGTTTTTAAAGGTGAAATTTTATTTACTGAAATGAAGTAATAAGGTAGGATCTACATACTTGCATCATTTTAGTTGAATTGTGAAACAAAGGGATTAGAAATAGTAAAGACATAGTTATACCCATGAATGTCCATATGATCAGAAAACATATTTTTTTGTGCTTATAGAATATATAATTTCTCTATGATGTACATTTATTCATATATATTTTTTATTTCAATGTATGTTTTATAAATAAACCCTCACCTTTACTCTTAATTTCCATAGATATGCCTTACCTCATGTAATATAAAGGAATCATTATTAATCAATTTTTCCAAAACATATTGATATATATAACCAATAATAATAATTAACTATTGTCATTTATTACAAATATATTAATTTTTTATTGATAATTTTTATTATCTGATTTTAGGAATTTGTATTGTTTCATAGAGTTTTATTATTATTTTGTAGATCCTCATCATTTGACCACATGTCCATCAACCCTATATAGGTTATGTTAGTGGAATAAATATATTATACTTTTTTAACTTTTTCCCACGTTTATTTTAAAGATGGAATGGTTATGATTACATTAATGGGATCTGTAATGAGTATTTGTTAGTTAATTTAATAATACTGACAATTTATTTAATACTTTTTGGCTAATATACTCTTGTAAGCGTGTATTGAAAGGAACCGACCCCAGTTGCCCAGAGCTGGTTCCTTATTTTATTACATTGGCATACAAACCAAAATTAATCATCCCAAAGGATAAAGTAGTTTGGTATTATTGGAAATAATATTCATACATAAGTTAAACATTATAACTTGGAAAGAAATACAACATATAATCTCCTTAGAAAACATAAATAACTCATAGGTTATTTAAGAATGTTATTACTAATAAACATCTTCATGTCATAAGAAAGTGAAACATAATAAATGGGTGGGCTCAAATTATCTTTAAGGGTAAGAAATAAAACTGAATATTATATAAACATTAGACACAGTGAATAATTGAAAACACATGCCTCTAAAAATAAACTTGAACATAATATGGCAGAAAAATGAGCTGTGTACATATTTTCATAACATGATATATTCATGGATATTATACTAGTAAAATAAACACATGAAATATAATTATTATTTTATTAATGAGGGTATTCATAATATGGGGCAACAAAAAAATACAGTCAAGGCTTCGTGCCAAGACCATTAATAATCATTTTGTCAAAGCCTTGTGCCAAGACCGTAGTTTGTCTCATGAGACCTACCGATGCCTCGAGTGGCTATAGAAGGCCCCACATGAAACTTACTATGTCAAATGCGATCTTTATATGAATGGGGATAAACATAAACAACATACACATTTATATTGAAACTAATATATGAAATGTAAATAGTTTCCCCCAACTATTAAGAAAAAACACTAAAAATTCAAAGTAAACTGATGAATGGTTTTAAGATAGAACAACAATAGAAAATATAATCATAAAACATTAAATTAAATATGGTAGATGATAAAATGTAATAATAATCCCAATAATACATAATAATCAACAAGAGAGTTGAAATAAATGAAGATACTCTTATAAAATCTTTGAGTAAATCTTGAGATAAATACTCTATTACTTTGAAAAGAAGTGTTCTTTTGGAAAAAGATTTGTATAAAAACATAAGTTAAGTAAGATTTTATTTTCATAATAAATTGATTGATTTTATAATGATAATGGTTTCCAGATACAGATTATAGAGTTCCCCTTAAAATAGGTAAGAATTAGAAAAATTCCATTGGATCGGGCATGTATTTCGTAAACAATTTTGTAAGACCCCTTTAAAAAGTTTAACTATCCAAATAATAAGGAAGGGTTCTAGTTGGTAAAGATATATGTAAAACTCACACATATTATATGAGGATTACTTAACAATATACCAAAATTTAATTGAGGTTATTAGACAATAAATGTATCCCAAATGAAAATGGATGTCTGGGTGGAAAATCCCTTACCTTAAATCCAAACGTGTTCCGCTGCTGAACATAATTTCCAGGAATATGAAATTATACTTATTAATAAATTATTTCAGAACCTATAAGACATGTATTTAATTTATCATTTTCTATTTTAGTTCATTTATGCCATTTTTGATAAGTTATTATATTGAATTTTATTGTTCTAAAATGTTCGTTTTATTTATTTTCATAATTTTTTCACTTGTTCTTAACTAATGGAGTTCATGTGGAATGAATTTAAATATAAAGAATTGAATTCAGATATTATTCATGATCATCCATAGGTGATCTTGGTCATTTATATTACTTTGTTACATGGAATGAGGATGAATTGTTATATAGAACTTTAATGATAACTATTTCGGTTAATTTGTGGGTTTTGATTACAAAGAACTCATTTTTTTATAACAAAATACCATTTGTACAAAGGGATTACATTACCATAATTACAGTATATTACATATATTATAATATTGTTCAATCATAACAAGAATGGTTTTATGCCTATAATTGAGAATGATAATTGAAATCGATATCCCATCATCCTTGAATGTTGTAAATTGACAAGTCTCTGATGGTGTTCTTGCTACTAGTATAAAAGAAGGTAAACGGAAAAGATGATGACAAATTCTTCCAATTTCATAAAAAAATTACGGTGCATGTAAGGTACTAGAGTCATCAAAACATTTGGATATGGTGAGGTAATAATAGAAAAATAAAACAAATGAACATGAAAGGAAAAAACACAAGATTGAAAAGATGAATTTACCTCTTGAACCAAACATCTTGGAGAGCAACCTTAAGGGGGAGGTTTTGGTATTTTTCCAGAAAAAGGCATGTTGGACATGGGAGAGGAGGTTGGTAAAATACTTGGATAGAATTTTGAGGAGGTACAAGGCTTGAGAAGCATGAAGTGAAGTGGGAGTGATGGGGTGTTTTATAGTGGAAGGGAGAGGGGATTTCACAATTTTATATTCATTTATTTATTATTTCTCCACAAGATATGGAATAGTGACTCTTCCCTAAAAAGGTATAGTAATTCTATCATGTGAATCTGAATCAATTGGGGTTACATCATCAGAACATCATACATGACACTATAATTAGTGAATTTAGCTTTTTTTTGTAAATTATATTATTTCACTATTCATAAAAAAATCACACATTTAAAAAAAATCCCAAAAATTCACTTCAAATATTTTTCTATGTGTGGAATCCAAAAAATGGTGTCCCTTCATTTAGAAATAATTTTTAAAATATGATTAATTCAATATTTAATTATAATAATAATTTATTAAAAAATAGTTTTAAAATAATTATTTACTTATTCGAAAATATAGGTATATTGTACTTCAAATTGACAGTTATTTATATACTATCATAGGTAAGGTTACTATTCATTAGGGTATATCACTATTAATATGTGTATGTTACAATTCATAAGGGTAGGTTCCTATTCACCAAAAATTAATTTTTTATTATCGGACTCCAATAAACAAACTTATCACATCCGTGTATGTCAGATTTTTGAAATTCACATCACAAAAGTGACAAACATATGTTTAATGGTAAAATAGAACTTATTAGTTCATTATGTTGTCATTTTAATGTTATTATGACATGTCTATAAGAATGGAATGTCCATTGAAAAATATTAGGTCATTATATTCTCCTCTCCTTACAAAAATTCTGTCCTCGAAATTAAAAAAAAGTTACCTAAAAAGATTCGGTTATGTCTTCAACATAAGCTCCTCAGCCTACAATGTTAACTCTTCCATATTATGGTTCCTCCAAAGAGCCGGTACCAGGAGAGTTGTTTTATTTCTCAATACTTGTTCACTGGTATCAAGAATCTTTATATGCTCTTCGCAGTAAGACATATTGAGATTATGTTTTATTTCTTCATAGGTGAGTATATGTGTTGGGTTTGGCATCTATATCATTAACATTGGAACATGAAACACATTGTGAACTTTAGAGAGACTTGGAAGTATTGAAAAACATTAATATATGGCTCCAATTTGATCCGGATTTTCAAAAGGTCTGATTGACCTAGGACTTAATTTTTCATACTTACCGAATCATATAATACCCTTCCTTGGAGATACCTTTAAGAAAACATGATCTCCTACATCAAATTAAAAATCATTTGTTCAGTTGATAGCATAGTTCTTTTGCCAACATTGATCAATATTTATATTGGTTTGGATAATCTTATCCATTTCCATTGTTTCCTCAACAAGTTTTTGTCCTACGAGATTTCTTTCACCAACATCATCCCAACAAGTTGGTGTACGACATCTCTTTCTATAAAACGCTTCATATGGTGCCATCTAAATACTTGAATTGTAACGCCCCGACCCCAGTTACCCAGAGTCGGTGCATTATTACATAACATTGGCATGATCACAAGAAAGATCAAATCTCGAAAGACAGATTGGTTTAGTAGCCTTGGAAACACTAGATATATTCATAAGTTTTACATTACATCATAAAACGAAAAACTACTAAAACAACATATTGTCTCCATAATCCACACTCATATCCCCACATAATATCCCTGCAGGTCATTCATAACTTAAATCTTCACTTCCTGTGAAAAATAAAACATAGAAAAGGGGTGAGCTCAAATGCCCAGTAAGGATAAAAATATAGCGGAAACTTTCATAAATAAGAATAAACATTTAAGGGAATGAATAACTAAAACAAAAGCCTTTCAAACATGAACTTTCATCATGGTATGGCATAAATAAAATGAAATAATGCAATTTACTTATTCACATGGATATTCTACTAATCGAATAATCACATGCAAAAATCAATAACCACTTTTATAATGTTGGAATGCATAATGCTAAACTTTAATTTCGTTGTCAAGGCCTCGTCCCAAGACCTTGGGGCTAACTGTAACCGGAACCCAACCCGGAGTGCCTCTAATAACCGACACCAACCCGGAGTGCCTCTAATAACCAGACACCAACCCGGAGTGCCTCTAATAACCGAAGACCAAACCGGAGGGCTTACTTTTACCAGTCCCCAACCTGGAGGGCTTACTTTAACCAGTCCCCAACCTGGAACATACTTGTCCAACACATTCATATGAAGTAAAGGTTGAAATATAACATAAACATTCTTATTGGAACTAGAATATGAAATGTCAATACTTTACTCATAAACCATGAATGCTATATAAATGACACATCTACAGTCAAACATATCACAAAACTTCATTACAATATGGAAGTTTTAAATCATAATAAATCAACTTCAAATAATCTAAAAATCCATCAAAGGATGTTGACATAGATGAAAATGTTTTTTTTAAATTATTGAGAGAAATATCCCTTTTTCATGAAAACATTTTAATGTTACACAATTTAGAAAGTAAGGCATTTAAATACAATTTTGAATCAAAGTGTCCCATACCACTTTGAAACTTTTGGATGGAATTAACACTTTTAAAACATTCATTTTCATATAAATAAATCCTTACAAACCATTTTGAAAACGTGGATAAAAATGAGGATGATTTAGAAGAATAAATATTTAAAAAATTTAAAATGATGTTTTAGTAAAAGTTCCCTTAGAAATAATCCCTTTGAAAACTCTTTTATGAAATACGGACTTGGATAGTAAATATGTCCCTGTAGATACTTACGTAAAGACAACCTCGGATATTAAAGAGATTGTGAAGTAAACCCTTATCAATTTGGTAACTTATGAAACATACAACCCATGAAAGAGGTATCATACAATGAAAATGTAAACACACATAAGGTAAAGTGTATTACACAAAGAATACAATTATGGGCAGTACATACACCACACAAAAGATAATAGTGGAAATATGGCATGAATCTCACGGAAATAAAGAGTGATATGAAAACCCCTTACCACGTTAATCAACTGAGTCGTATGGCCAAAAGTTAATAACCAGCAAACTATTTACAGAATAACATGAATATAAAGATAATCATGATAATATATATCAAATGCCAGAACATAATACACCACTTTCAATAATTTAGTGGCGAATAATGGAAATCTCACGGAATTGAATGTGAGATAAGAAAATCCCTTACCTTGTACTTTTAATTGGTTGGGGTAGGTTAACCTCCTGTATTATATTGAAATAATTGCTATTAAATTATACAAGAATCATATATGTTAATGTCATATCATATATGATCTTTTAACTTTTCTTTGTTAATAATTTCTTAGTATTAGCGTTGTTTCGGGTGTTAACTTAATCGTTTTCATTTATATGTTTTATTACGTAATCCATGTTTGTAATGGATAGGTTGTATATTATTCATATCCATAATGATATCAAGTCCTTAAACATCATTTTTAAATCAGCAAATGATAATTATACTTCAATGGATATGATGGAGAATGAATCTCATCGCGTTCGTGGAGATGGTAGTCCGTACGTACGCACGAGCGACAATATCATTCTTTTGATATTAAAATAATATATAAATGAATGGTATATCATATATATAGAATCACTAACATGTTATATTTATTATTTACATGAGTTACACATCATTATTATATCCATCCAAAGAATAATATATTGAATAACAATTACACCACGACGTGGAGACGGTAAGCCGTACATACGCACGTATGGTGACATGTTATTCAAAGGGTGGATAGAATACTGAATATTGTTGTACCATATTTATAATAACATCACAGTATATATATGATACTGGATTTATTATTTTAGAATGGTAACAACAAAGTAAGAAGAACTGGAAGAAGAAGGAACTTGGAAAAAGGGTGGTGAAATCATTACCTCTTCTTCGGGTTCTTCCTTTTGATTTGATCAAAAGGGCTCCTTAGGATGGCTTTCTGATCAAACTAAGGCCTCTGGGTTGTAGTGAGGGAAGTTGGGAGAGTATTTTGGTAGAGTTTGGCCGAACCAAAAGGCTTGGAAGGTGTGAAGAAATGAGAAGGAGGAGTGCCCTTTTATAAGAGGGGTGAGGGGCACCTTTGGAAAAGCTAGAAATATTAATTTATAATAAATTCATAATCGGTTTACAATGGCTCCAAAGTTGACTATTCAAAGGTTAAGGTGGGTATGGGTCGAAAACAACTCAACCAATAGAAGTTTGACAGGTGGGGATACTTATATTAACCTTATCTTTAAGTATTAACTCTAAGTTAATTAGTTTCACTTTTACAATGTCTCTTTGTATTTTTATATAAAATGGTTAATAAACATACTATATACATCCAAGAGACCCCCAACTGGTCCATTAATGATGCACCTATCATGATATAAGTCGCTTGGCTGAACCTTAGATTTTTAGGAATTTAATATCAATTAATAATATAATATTTGTTTTAAGAACTCTTTTATGTCAATTTTGACACTATTCAATAGTTGATTTTTGTGAAACTCATAACAGATTGATTACTTCGAAAAAAGTCAATTAAATCAATCCTAATATTTCATATTATCCTAGAAAATTAGTTTAATTCATTAAAAGTTTCATATTATATTTATTTGGGTATTTATAATATCAATTATTTTAATTTTCACTATTATAGTAATTACTGCATCATCATTGTGTCATAAATAAAATAAATTATTTAATGTCTAAATATTATAAATAAAATATCATTATGTAGGAAATCATTTTTTCTTTCTAATGAATATTTATAATCTAAAATCCAACATATATAATTCTATGTAACAATTGTTTTGCTAAACGATATATGCTTGTGTCATTTTTGTATTCATTTTAACTTAATTAAAATAAAGTGTCATTATCACTTACAAGTGGATCCATGGGGTCCCAAAATCAACCCAAAGATTCCCATGGTCGACCATGTATCAAAAAATAGGGTTAAGACACGTTTCAGCGTAATTTAGTATTATTATAATATTATTTTTTTAACCCTTATTTACCCGATTTACCCTTAACCATGGTAAATAAAATATTTACCGCAGTAATTATTCAAAATGTCTAAAAATAAAAGTTACCTATTTACACAATTTGAACATCCTGATTCCAAATATTGAATCCATTTTCCTAAATTCAAAACACAGAAGTGGCAGAAATTAATTTAAAATTAATTCCCGCTGTCAAAACAAAAAGCGTGTTTTTAAGAGATAATAACTATCAAAAGATTGATACTTGTTTATGTTCGGTTCAATTGTAAAATTATGTCCAATGACCAACATTATATTAAAAGGTAGAAATATATTCTAAATATACTTTAAAACCAATCAAATTCATAATTTATCACTATTAATTATTTTGATTAAAAAAGTTGTTTTTAATTAAAATATAGTAATTTTCACTATTCATCAAAATATGAAAGTTATCCGAAATGTACCAAAATTTCACCTTAGGCTAAATTCGATATTCTGAATCCAGAAATGAAGTCCATTTTAAAATATAAAATATATATAATTTCAAAAAGTAGGTATTACTGTTCATAACGGCTAGTTTGATTGGTTGTGATGTGTGTTAAAACTCAAGGTTGCGTACAACACACGCTACTGTGTTATTCAAAGAAAGCGTACCGTGGAAGCTTGGGATGTTTCATTTTAAATTTTTTGATGTCCCCTTTTAGTCAAAAAGTTTAAAATTTTGTATTTAAAAAGGGTTCACTATTAAAAGTTGATAAAAGTGAAATACTAAAAATGAATTTGTTCTTGCATTATATCTAAGAAACTCATAATATGGATTCTAAAATTATAAGGATTATATAAAGTTTAAAATTTAGATAATACTATTCATAAGCTCTTTTGAATGGATTTTTTTTGTAAGTCATGGTGTGATTGAACTCGGTGTTGCGTGTAGTGCAAGTTATTGAATTATTTTGAAGAAATAACACATTATGAATTCTTGGGGTGTTACATTCTCCCCTCCTTCAATAAATTTCTTCCTCGCAATTTGAAATTGTTCTTCGAAAATAAAAGGTTGAAAGTAGATAATATATTTGTGGGAAAACCCACATCGAAAATTGGGTTACTAAAATTTAGTCTTAATATGAGGAAAAGAGAAATCAAAGGGTCACCACCAAATTATGATCTCGATTAGGAGAACATTGGTGGCAATTAGAGACATATAATTGGAGGAAAAACGTAAATATTTATAGGTAGTGATTGAGGTCATCAATCACAAACAAGTGTAAAATTTAGGTCCTTAAATTCATCAATCTATGATGATTTGAAATACCATCGGTTCAACAAAACATAGGGTATTAGGATAACACATTTTTGACGTTTCAAAATATCTTAGTTGAAATCCCACATCGAAAAATGAATTAATGAGGCCTCTATTTATAATAAATAGTCGAAAGAATGAAGATTACCGAAAATAACACATACTAGGGTTCCATGTAGGAAAATATGGATATGGAAGAAAAATCTAACCATCAATTATCTGATAGAGAGTGGTAGAGAACATGGCTATGAAAAGGCCAACAATCCCAAAGCCATAAATTAGTGATGATTTAAGGTACCATCTAGGAAAACATTTTTGTTCTAAGTTACTTTTCTTAATGTTGAGGAATTTATTTATGAGATTGGCTAAGATCATAAGGAGATATACTTACTTTATAATTAGAGTTTTATCCATTAATAAATTTCTACCACAAACTCATCTTTCACTCTAAAAGATAATAGAATGTAAAAAATTATATTTACACTATTCGTATAGGGTTCCAAAATAAACGAATTTATAATTAATCTAAAAGATATTTTAATAAAACTACATTATTTAATCCAGGACATCTTGTGGGCCAGTGGTAGGTGATACACCCTTGTCGCCCTTCGGTTGCGTGTTCAAGTCTCGCAGCCTTGCCGGACGCGACGGGTTGCCGCCCGACCTCCGGGTTGTCCTTTTATGGCAATCCAAAATAATCCAAACTAGAACTATCCAAAATACTTCTATCCAAACTCACAGTACAACATTTATAAGGAAGGTAAACATAATATAGATCCTTTTTACCCCGTAATAGAATATTAATACCTTCATCATGTATTACCATATTCCTTATTGATTACATTCATGCTCCCTTATTCCATATAGAATGCTGGATATACTTCATTAATCCAAAAATGTTTTAAACCCCAAAAATGATGGAATATACAAATCATTAATCAGTTCCAAGGTAGTCAAGAATATCCAATATAATTTATCCAAAAAAATCACATATTATTCCAAAATCACCACCTCAGTATCAGAACTATATTATGATTTATCATTCTCTCAACCATATATTTTCCAAAAAATTATCCTACTATTGAGTCACTTTTCTTTGTTCCACACAATCTCAAGTCCTTAATGAAATAGTACTACAGTACAATCGTTATATATTCCATAATTATTATAACAAGTACATTGTTGATACAACACTCAATTGACATAAGAACTCTAATCATTCCTCTTCATCTGTGGTAGTATCATAACTTGATTATTATCCAATAACATCATTTGCGGCATAGTCCGATGACTGGGACATAGGTTCGCGTAGTGTCCAAACTCCTTGCAAATGAAGCATTGTACATTTGAAACCATTTTCTTACCCTTGCAGTCACGTACTTTGTGCCCTTTTCCTCCACACTTATAACAAACTCCCATTCCTTTCAGGCAAGTTCCAGGGTGTTTCTTTCCACAGTTACCACATATGAGAAAATTCTTCTTTTCCCTCTTTCCTTTATCCATCTTTCTCTCTTCCATCCTTTTCGTCTCTTTCTTCCCTTCAAAGCCATAGGACTGAGTAAACTCTTTACTTATCTTATCAACACATGATATTATTTCTTCATATGATGATAATACATGGGAGACTATTTCTCTTATAAATTCTAGCTTAAGACCATGAAATATATGATCCTTCCTTCTCTTTGGATCATGTGCATTGCTGGAGTTCTCATTCCTTCTACTAGGCACCATTTCTAAACCATGGCATACACTAGATTAGTTTATGAATCAAAATACATAATCCCATACTTATAAAACACTTAACATAAATTGAACTATTTATGGATATAATCCATAATCATAAAAAAATATTTTCTTTGAGGAAGTATATACTCATAAACCCTACATAATGATTTGTAAAGAAAATGAGAGTTATCCTAAGCATATCCCCCGGGAGTGTCGTAACCAAGAGTGCAGCAAGGCCCATTGTCGTGCACCAGTTCCCGTTCGAGTCTAGCTCGAAGCGGTGTTTTCGGGTTTTACCCCTAGGTACATCTGTGCCAGAGCCGCCTCTACCTTCTCATATCCAGACAGGGATGTATTGCTCGGAAAACTCACAAAATCTCTACAATACCAAAATTCTAGGAAGTTATTCTATACTAATCCTCATAATTAATCTTAGGTATACGTGCTCTAATTAGAGTTTATCTAAATCTAGCTTCCAAGGTTTGTACTAAACTTCCTATGATACCAACTGTAACGCCCCGACCCCAGTTACCCAGAGTCGGTGCATTATTACATAACATTGGCATGATCACAAGAAAGATCAAATCTCGAAAGACCGATTGGTTTAGTAGCCTTGGAAACAGTAGATATATTCATAAGTTTTACATTACATCATAAAACGAAAAACTACTACAACAACATATAGTCTCCATAATCCACACTCATATCCCCACATAATATCCCTACAGGTCATTCATAACATACTTCTTCACTTCCTGGGAAAAATAAAACATAGAAAAGGGGTGAGCTCAAATGCCCAGTAAGGATAACAATATAGAGAAAACTTTCATAAATAAGAATAAACATTTAAGGGAATGTATAACTAAAACAAAAGCATTTCAAACATGAACTTTCAACATGGTATGGCATAAATAAAATGAAATAATGCCATTTACTTATTCACATGGATATTCTACTAATCGAATAATCACATGCAAAAATAAATAACCACTTTCATAATGTTGGAATGCATAATGCTAAACTTTAATTTCATTGTCAAGGCCTCATCCCAAGACCTTGGGGCTAACTGTAACCAGAACCCAACCCGGAGTGCCTCTAATAACCGGACACCAACCCGGAGTGCCTTTAATAACTGGACACCAACCCGGAGTGTCTCTAATAACCGGAGACCAAACCGAAGGGCTTACTTTTACCAGTCCCTAACCTGGAGGGCTTACTTTTACCAGTCTCCAACCTGGAGGGCTTACTTTAACCAGTCCCCAACCTGTAACATACTTGTCCAACACATTAATATGAAGTAAAGGTTGAAATATAACATAAACATTCTTATTGGAACTAGCATACGAAATGTCAATACTTTACTCATAAACCATGAATGCTATATAAATGACATATCTACAGTAAAACATATCACAAAACTTCATTACAATATGGAAGTTTTAAATCATAATAAATCAACTTCAAATAATCTAAAAATCCATCAAAGGATGTTGACATAGATGAAAACTTTTTTTTGAAATTATTGAGAGAAATATCCCTTTTTCATGAAAACATTTTAATGTTACACAATTTAGAAAGTAAGGCATTTAAATACATTTTTGAATCAAAGTGTCCCATACCACTTTGAAACTTTTGGATGGAATTAACACTTTTAAAACATTCATTTTCATATAAATAAATCCTTACAAACAATTTTGAAAACGTGGACATAAATGAGGATGATTTAGAAGAATAAATATTTAAAACATTTAAAGTGATGTTTTAGTAAAAGTTCCCTTAGAAATAATCCATTTGAAAACTCTTTTATGAAATATGGACATGGATAGTAAATATGTACCTATAGATACTTACGTAAAGACAACCTCGGATATTAAAGAGATTGTGAAGTAAACCCTTATCAATTTGGTAACTTATGAAACATACAACCCCTGAAAGAGGTATCATACAATGAAAATGTAAACACACATAAGGTAAAGTGTATTACACAAAGAATACAATTATGGGCTATACATACACCACACAAAAGATAATAGGGGAAATATGGCATGAATCTCACGGAAATAAAGAGTGAGATGAAAACCCCTTACCACGTTAATCAACTGAGTTGTATGGCCAAAAGTTAATAACCACCAAACTATTTATAGAATAACATGAATATAAAGATAATCATGATAATATATATCAAATGCCAGTACATAATACACCACTTTCAATAATTTAGTGGCGAATAATGGAAATCTCACGGAATTGAATGTGAGATAAGAAAATCCCTTACCTTGTACTTTTAATTGGTTGGGGTAGGTTAACCTCCTGTATAATATTGAAATAATTGTTATTAAATTATACAAGAATCATATATGTTAATGTCATATCATATATGATCTTTTAACTTTTCTTTGTTAATAATTTCTTAGTATTAGCGTTGTTTCGGGTGTTAACTTACTCGTTTTATTTTATATGTTTTATTATGTAAGCCATGTTTGTAATGGATAGGTTGTATATTATTCCTATCCAGAATGATATCAAGTCCTTAAAAATCATTTTTAAATCAGCAAATGATAATTATACTTGAATGGATATGATGGAGAATGAATCTCATCGCGTTCGTGGAGACGGTAGTCCGTACGTACGCACGAGCGACAATATCATTCTTTTGATACTAAAATAATATATAAATGAATGGTATATCATATATACAGAATCACTAACATGTTATATTTATTATTTACATGAGTTACACATCATTATTATATCCATCCAAATAATAATATATTGAATAACAATTACACCACGACGTGGAGACGGTAAGTCGTACGTACGCACGTATGGTGACATGTTATTCAAAGGGTGGATAGAATAATGAATATGGTTGTACCATATTTATAATAACATCACAGTATATATATGATACTGGATTTATTATTTTAGAATGGTAACAACAAAGTAAGAAGAAGTGGAAGAAGAAGGAACTTGGAAAAAGGGTGGTGAAATCATTACCTCTTCTTCGGGTTCTTCCTTTTGATTTGATCAAAAGGGCTCCTTAGGTTTGCTTTCTGATCAATCTAAGGCCTCTAGGTTGTAGTGAGGGAAGTTGGGAGAGTATTTGGGCAGATTTTTTCCGAACCAAAAGTCTTGGAAGGTGTGAAGAAATGAAAAGGAGGAGTGCCCTTTTATAAGAGGGGTGAGGGGAACCTTTGGAAAAGTTAGAAATATTAATTTATAATAATTTCATAATCGGTTTCCAATGGCTCCAAAGTTGACTATTCAAAGGTTAAGGTGGGGATGGGTCGAAAAAAACTCAACCAATATAATTTAGACAGGTTGGGGTACTTATATTAACCTTATCTTTAAGTATTAACTCTAAGTTAATTAGTTTCACTTTTACAATGTCTCTTTGTATTTTTATATAATATGGTTAATAAACTTACTATATACATCCAAGAGACCCCCAACTGGTCCATTAATGATTCACCTATCATGATATAAGTCTCTTGGCCGATCCTTAGATTTTTAGGAATTTAATATCAATTAATAATATAATATTTGTTTTAAGAACTCTTTTATGTCAATTTTGACACTATTCAATAGTTGATTTTTTTGAAACTCATCAAAGATTGATTACTTCGAACAAAGTCAATTAAATCAAGAATAATATATCATATTATCCTAGAAAATTAGTTTAATTCATTAAAAGTTTCATATTATATTTATTTGGGTATTTATAATATCAATTATTTTAATTTTTCACTATTATAGTAATTACTGCATCATCATTGTGTCGTAAATAAAATAAATTATTTAATGTCTAAAAATTATAAATAAAAAATCATTATGTAGGAAATCTTCTTTTAGTTCTAATGAATATTTATAATCTAAAATCCAACATATATAACCCTATGTAACAGTTGTTTTTCTAAAAGATATATGCTTGTGTCATTTTTGTATTCATTTTAACTTAATTAAAATAAAGTGTCATTATCACTTACAAGTGGATCCATGGGGTCCCCAAATCGACCCAAAGATTCCCATGGTCGACCATGAATCACAAAATAGGGTTAAGACACGTTTTAGGGTAATTTAGTATTATTATAATATTATTTTTCTAACCCTTATTTACCGGATTTACCCTTAACCATGGTAAATAAAATATTTACCGCAGTAATTATTCTAAATGTATAAAAATAAAAGTTACCTATTTACACAATTTGAACATCCTGATTCCAAATATGGAATCCATTTTCCTAAATTCAAAACACAGAAGTGGCAGAAATTAATTTAAAATTAATTCCCGCTGTCAAAACAAAAAGCGTGTTTTTAAGAGATAATAACTATCAAAAGATTGACACTTGTTTATGTTCGGTTCAATTTTAAAATTATGTCGAATGACCAACATTATATTAAAAGGTAAAAATATATTCTAAATATACTTTAAAACCACTCAAATTCATAATTTATCACTACTAATTATTTTGATTAAAAAAGTTGTTTTTAATTAAAATTTAGTAATTTTCACTATTCATCAAAATATGAAAGTTATCCGAAAAGTACCAAAATTTTACCTTAGGCTAAATTCGATATTCGGAATCCAGAAATGAAGTCCATTTTAAAATATAAAATATATATAATTTCGAAAATTATGTATTACTATTCATAACGGCTAGTTTGATTGGTTGTGATGTGTGTTAAAACTCAAGGTTGCGTACAACACACGCTACTGTATTATTCAAAGAAAGCGTATCGTGGAAGCTTGGGATGTTTCATTTTAAATTTTTTTATGTCCCCATTTAGTCAAAAAGTTTAAAATATTGTATTTAAAAAGGGTTCACTATTAAAATTTGATAAAAGTGAAATACTGAAAATGAATTTGTTCTTGCATTATATCTAAGAAACTCATAATATGGATTCTAAAATTATAAGGATTATATAAAGTCTAAAATTTAGATAATACTTTTCATAATCTCTTTTGAATGGATTTTTTATGTAAGTCATGGTGTGATTGAACTCGGTGTTGCGTGTAGTGCAAGTTATTGAATTATTTTGAAGAAATAACACATTATGAATTCTTGGGGTGTTACATGAATAGAAGCTATTATTATAGGAAAATTCCATTAGAGGTAAATACGGATCCCATGTGACTTGAAATTCATATGAACAAGAACTCATCATGCCTTCTAATGTTTAGATAGTATGTTCTGATTGTCCATATATTTGTGGGTGGTAGGCAGTGCTCAATTGAAGATCCGTATCTAGGGCCTTCTAAAGACTTTTCTACAAATGTGATGTAAAACATGGATGATGATCTGAAACAATTGGTAAGGTACACCATTGAGTCTTACAACTTCCTTAAAATATAGTCTTGCTAAACGTTCAAGTGGAAAATCTTCTCTTATAGAAAGAAAATGTGCTAATTTTTTAAGATGGTCAACAATGAAACATATCACATCATTCTTTCTTGGATTCTTTGGTAGTACCATGAAAATGTCTATTGTAATATCATCCAATTTACATATTGGAATTATAAGGGGTTTCATGACTCCTCTAGGACGTTATCTTCCAGCCTTCACCTGTTGAAACACCAAACATCTCGACACATAATCAGCAATCTCCCTCTTCATGTTTTCCCACGAAAAATGCACCTTTAGATCCCTATACATATTTTTCCTACTATGGTATAAAGAGAAATTAGAGCCATTAGGATCCTCCAATAGTTCCCTTTATAGATAAGGAATAGTGGGAACACAAAGCCTCTTTCCGAATTTCAAATTTACACCATCATATACAATGTCAGTCAACTTCCAATCATTTTTAGCTTTGATTATTTTTTTTGAAACTCCCCATCATCATCCTCAGAACATTTTATCCTTTCCATTAAGGAAGGATAGGAAACCATTTGAATTTTTTTGATGTGTTACCTTCCTTGATAATTCCCGTATCCATCTTTAACGGATCAATGAACAAAGGATCCCTCTCAACTCTAATCTTGTTCAAAACTCCATGATCCTTTATGGTCAATGCATCTTATAACTTATTTTCCTTCCCCAGGTGGTAATGTATTTTGAATTCATAATATTTTAGTATATTTATCCATCTTCCTTGTCTCATGTTGAGTTCTTTCTGTGAGAATATATATTTCAAACTCTTATGATATGTATATATCTCACAATTTCTTCTATAGAGGTAATGTCTCGAAATCTTGAGAGCACAAATTAAAAATTATAACTCAAGATCAAGAGTTCTATAATTTTTTACATCTTTTTTAGCTTCCATGATGCATAAGAAATCACATGATCATTCTTCATAAGGACACAACCAAGTCTTTTCTTTTATGCATCACTATAGATAACAAACCCATAATTCCCTGATGGTAGGGTTAGGATCAGAGAATTCACTAACCTTCTCTTTAATTCTTAAAAACATTCTTCAAATTAATTTTTACATATAAATATAATCCCTATTCATGAGATCATGGTCATTGGGTTGGATAAACAGGCGAAGTTCTGAAAGAAACGCTGATAATGACCTAATTATCCAATAAAACTACGTTCCTCAGTTACGTTCGTTGGAGTGGGCCATTCATTCTCACCCATTGTCTTCACAGGATCTACTGATATTCCATCCGTAGAGAAATTGTGGTGCAGAAAGGAAACTGATTGGAACAAAAAATCACACATTCTAAACTTCCCATATAATTTTTTTCTTCTAAGTGTATTCAGAATAGTGTGAAAGTGATTTTTATAATCATCATGGCTTTTAGAGTATATAGGATATCATCAATAAACACCACCACAAATTCATAAAGTTGTTCCATTAAAACAATATTCATCATGCCCATAAAAATAGATGGTGCATTAGTTAGTTTCTTATGAATTACACTATACTCATAATGCCCATACCTGGTTCGAAATGCTGTTTTGGAATTTCTTCCTTCCTCACAAGAAGCAGATGATATCCAGATCAAAGATCAATCAACGATAAATATTAGGATCCATGAAGTTGATAAAAAAAATCACCAATTAATGGTAGAGGATACTTATTATTTATTATAATAGAATTTATTTCACTGTAATCAATGCACAACCACATGGATCCATATTTCTAGTTGACAAAGAGGACATGGGCTCCCCATGGAGAAAAACTAGGTCTAATAAATACAGTATCAATCAATTGCACTAGTTGTTTCTTTATTTAAACTTACTCCATAATTTTCATTTTATAAGGGGTCTTTGATATGGGAATTGAACAAGGAATTATGTCAAAGGAAAACTCAATTTCCCGCTTAGGAGGATGTCCATGTAAATATTCTATAAAGACATAAACATATTCTTGTAAAATAGGTAAATACTCTATATGTACATTCAACTCCTCACCCATATTTATTTCATTCCCTTCCTACCCAATAATTGAATTTTGTAGAGCTTCTGGCGGTGAATCTAGTTGAGAATCAAATGGCAAGTTGTGTGCTTTAAACATATGGGATTCTACACCATTCTCAAAAATTTAAACTTCGTTCTTCTTGGAATAGATCTTCGCATAATAATTTGATATCAAATTCATACCATGAATTATATCATTGTCAACCTTTGGAATGATGATAATATTATAAATCAAAGCACATTTATGTGTTATGAGGGGGACTAATCAACACACCTTTATTGCAATGATACATCCACTAGGGGTTTTTATTGATAACACCTTTATTAAATCAAATTGAAAATATCTAATATTCATGGAAAACTACGAAGATATAAATGAATGCGATGATCCAGAATCAAATAATGTATTGGATATTTTCGATGAAATGATCAATGTACCTACCAAAACATCATTAGTAACATCAACCTCCACGGTTGTGACCACATAAGCTTGGCCTTTCTCCCTTGGCCTTCTTTAGGGAACACATACAAGATGTTGAGGTCATTCTTGTGCTAATTGTTCTATCTCCTAGAAATTGTATCACAAAATATTGGTAGTTTCTTTCTACCCCTTATAATCCTGAGATAGGGGGCATTTTTCTCCGCACTTATAACAGACTCTCACTCCTTTTAGGCATGTGCGAGGGTGTTTCATCCCAAAATTACTGCTAAATGGAAATTCAACTCTTCCCTTATTCCCAATATTCTTATTTCCTTTCCCAGATTCTCTAGTATCCATTTTCTTCTATTTATTTCCCTTAATGTAATGATACATAGATAATTCCTTTTTTATCTTGATGTCACATGAAACTATGTCTTTATATGAAGAGATTTTTTGGGAGGCTGGAGCCCTTAAGAGGAATTTTCTAAAAAAATAAAATAATGGATCAATTTTTCTCATTGGATTATGTATGTATATCGAAGCATACATTGACATCCTTACAATGTTGGGTTCATAATTGGGAACATTTTCATCCTCCATCTTCCTCATATTCACAAATTGCTTCTCCATATCTGATCACTATTTAGGAGAGAAATATTTTTCAAATAATATTTCCTTAAAATCCCTCCATTCCATATCTTCTATTTCTTCCTCCCCCTTTGTGTTTTGGATTAATGACCACCACTGGTCTGGACCTGTCGTTAGAAGATAAACTACAATGAAAAAATTCTCCCTTTCGTTACATCCCAAAGTGAGAAATATCTTCTCTAGGGAACATATCCACTTCTCTTCTAAAAACGAGTTTGTTGTCCCATTGAACGATAGAGGTTGTTGTCGCATAAAAAGATCTAACATAGCTCCTCTACATGGTAGATCCAGATGCTCCATATGGGTAAGGTTATTATTCATAACCTAATTAAGTTGTCATAGTATAGTTAATATTTGCTCAGCACTAGTCACAACACCAGAGCCAGCATCATTGTCTTGCATCAGTGGGAAATCCCTACAGGGGACATGGGGGATCATGCGATTTCCATTCCTTCACATAGCCTCCATATCGAAATAATGGAATACTTTATATTTTGGTATGAATCATAATGTATAATCTCAATGTAGAACAACACATAGCATAAATCAAAATTCTATGCAGAGCTCTTATCTTAATCATTAACATGGTATCTTTGAGAAAGAAATTACATTTAAACCCTTCATAATGGGTTGTAATGAAAATGTGAATTATTGTAAGAATATCCCCCGGGAGTGTCGTAACCAAGAGTACCACAAGGCCCGTTGTCATGTACCAGGATACCATGGGTCAACCCTGAAACTCCTTGTCAAAGCATTCACTCCTAGGTACATATGTGCTAGAGCCACCTCTCCCATCTCAAATCAAGACATGGATGAATTTCTTGAATGATACACAAACTCTATTCCTTACAAAAATACCAAGACGTTCTTGTATGTTTATCCTCAAAGAATATCTTAGGGACTATTCCCTAATCCACGTTTTCTAAATCATGTTTCTAGGTTTTCTACTGAACTTCCCCTGATACCAATTCTAAGGACCCAACCCCAGTTTCCTAGAGCTAGTGCCTTTCTTAATTACATTGGCCTAAAAACTAGGAATAAGAATCCTGAAGGAATGAGTAGTTTAATATTATTGGAAACAAGATTCATATTAAATTTAAACATTACAACAAGAAAAATAAATACAACATTGAAACTCCCTAGACAACATCAACAACTCATAGGTTATTTTAGTTTGTCATTCATAATAAACATTTCTTGTCCTGAGAAAATGAAACATAATAAATGGGTGAGTTAAAATTTCCAGTAAGGGTATGAAATATAGTGGTAGATAACATAAAATTAGACATGGTGAATAATTGAAAACACATGCCCCAAAAAACAAACTTGAACATAATATTGCAGAAAAATGAGCTGAGTAAATATTTACATAACATAACATAATCATGGGTATTTTACTAGTCAAATAACCACATGACCCATAAAAACTATTTTCATAATGATGAAATGCATAATACTGGATATCATAACCATAATGTTAAGACCCCGTGCCAATACCATAAATAACCATTTTATCAAGGCCTTTTGCCAGGACCGTAGTTTGTCTCATGAGACCTACCGATGCACCGAGAGGATATAGTAGGCCCCAACCAAAACATACCATGTCCAATGAATTCCTCATTTGAACGGGGGAAACCATAAACGACATACACATTCATATTGAAACAAATATATGAAATGTAAGTATCTCTCCACGAATATTAAGCAAAAACACTAACCATTCGATGTAAACTGATGAGTGGTTTTAAGATAGCACATAAATTTACATATTAATCATGAACGATTAAATTAAAAATTGTAGATGATAACATGGAATACTAATCCCAATAATACATAAGAATAAACAAGAGTATTGAAATAGATGAATATACTATTATAAAATCTTCAAGTAAATCTTGAGATAAATACTCTTTTATCGTGAAAAGAATTTTCTTTTGGAAACATATTTGAATAAAACCAGAAGTGAAGTAAGGTATTATTTTCATAATAAAATTAGTTATTTTATAAAGAAAATTGTTTCCATAATTATATTATAGTTTTCCCCTTAAAATAGGTAAGAATTAGAGAAATTCCCTTGGATAGGGAGTGTATTTTAGAAACATTTTGGAATGTTCCATATAAAAGGTGTAACTATCAAAATATTAAGGAACAGTTCTTGAAGGTAAACATATATAGAACACTCAAACATATTTTGTATGGATTACATAATAATATACCAGAATTTCATTGAGGTAATTAGACAATAAAAGTAATGAGAATGAAAATGGTTGTTTGGGTAAGAAAACTCTTACCTAAAATCTGAATGTGTTCCACTCTTGAACTTATGCTTCTGGAATATGAAATTATAATTATTAATATCATATTGCATAACCTATTACAAATTTATTTTGTTTATCATAATTATTTTTAGTTCATTTATTCCCTTATTGAAAAGTTATTATATATAATTTTTTCGTTCGGCAGTGTTCCTTTTCTTAATTTTCCATAATTGGTTCACTTGTTCATAAGTAATGGAGTTCATTTGGAATGGATGTAAATCCCCAGAATTGAATTCAAATATTATTTATGATCATCCATAGGTGTTATTGTTCATTTCTATAACTTGGTTATATATCATGAGGATTAATTATTATATATAACTTTAATGATAACAGTTTCGATTAAATTTGTGGGTTTTGATTACAACAAAATCATTTTTCTTTATAAAATAATTCCATTAGAATAAAAGGATCGCAGAACCTTAAATATGATATATTACATATATAATAATCTTTTTCAACTAGAACAATAGTGGTTTAATGTCCATAATGGAAAATGATAATTGAAATCGAAAGCACATTGTCCTTGAATGTGGTAAATTGACACATCTCAGATGGTGTTCTTGCTACTAGTATAAAAGAAGGTAAAAGAATGAGATGATGAAACATTATTCTACTATCATGAAAACATTATAGTACATTTAAGGTAATAGATTCATCACAAAATTTGGATAAGGAGATGCAATAATAGAAAAAAAAATAAATGAACTTGAAAGGAAAAAACAAAAGATTGAAAAGAGGAATTTACCCCTTGAACCGAAAATCTTTGAGAGCCTCCTTAAAGGGGAGGTTTTGGTCTTTTTTTGAGACCAAGGATTTCTAGACGTTGGATAGGAGGTTCGGAAGATATTTGGATAGAAATTTGGTGAGGTACATGACTTGTGAGTAGTGAAGATAAGTGGGAGTGATGGGGGGTTTTAATAGTGGATGGGAGAGTGGGTTTCTCAATTTTATATTCAATAATTTTTTATTTCTCCCCAAGACAAGGAATAGCGAGTCTTCCATGAGCATGAATAGTAATTATATCATACGAATCTGAATCCATTGGGGTTACATCATTAGATCATCACACATGACTCTATAATTAGTGCATTTAACTTATTTTGTAAATTATGGTATTTCACTATTCATAAAAAAATCAATCATTAAAAAAAATCCCAAATTGATTTTGACAAGTAGAATCCAAAAATGATGTCCACTCTTTCATAAATATTTTTTTAAATATTTTTAATTTAATATTTAATTAAAATAATAATTTATTTGTAAAAAAACATTTTTAATACAATTATTTACTTATTCCAAAACATAGGTATATCATAGTTCAACTTTATTATTATTTAAATACTATCATAGGTAATGTTACTATTCATTAGGGTATATCACTATTCATAAGGGTATGTTAAAATTCATAAGGGTAGTTTACTATTCATCAAAAATTATTTTTTTATTACCGGACTCCAACCAACTTACTAATCACAACCGTGTATGTCAGATTTTTGAAATTCACCTCATAGAAGTGACAAACATATGTTTAAAGGTCGATTAGCACATAGTAGTTCATTATGTTGCGACTTCAGGTGATTATGACATTTTTTTAAGAATGGAATTTCCATTGAAAAATATTGGGTCATTACATTCTCACCTCATTACAAAAATCTCATCCATGAAATTAAAAAAATGTTACCTAAAATGATTTGGCTATGTCTTCAACATAAGTTCCTCAGGCTGCAATGTAGCCTCTTACATATTACGGTTCCTCCAAAGAAACATTACCAGATGAGTCATTTGATTTATCAATATTGGTTCTTTGGTATCAATAATCTTGATAGGCTCTTCGCAATAAGACATATCCGGCTAAAGTTTTATTTCTTCGTAGGTGAGTTCATGTGTTGGTTCTGTTGTGTATTCCATTGACATTGACACATGAAACACAATGAGAACATTGTAGAGACTTAGCAGTATTACGAAACGTTAAGCTATAAATCCAATTTGATCCAGAATTTCAAAAGGTCTATTGTACCTAGGACTTAATATTACCATCTTACCGAATCATATAATACCCTTTCGTGGATACACCCTTAAGAAAACATGATCTCCTACTTCAAATTCAAAATCCTTTTTTCTATTTTTAGCATATATCTTTTGCCTAAATTGAGATAATTTTATATGGTCTTGGATAATCTTATCCTTTTCCATTGTTTCCTCAACATGTTCCTGGACTATGTGCTTTCTTACACCAACATCATCCCAGCGAGTTGGTGTATGATATCAAATTCCATACAATGCTTCATATGGTGCCATGTGAATACATGAATGTAAGCTATTGTTATTGTAAAATACTACGGGAGGAAAATAATGATCTCACATGCCTTGAATGTAATGTGGAAAAGAAATCAACATGTCTTCCAATGTTTGAATAGTCCCTTCATATTTTCCATCAGCTTGTGGCTGGTAGGAAGTGCTCAAATGAAGATCAGTATCTATGGACTTCTGAGGAATTTTCTAGAAATGTCATGTAAAACAGGGATCATGATCTGATATAATGGGTAAGGGTACACCATGGTGTCTTACAACATCATTAATATATTTTCTTTCTAAAATTCAAATGGTAAATCTTCTCTAATAGCAAGAAAATGTGCTAATTTTGTTAGACGGTCAACAATAACCCATATCGCAAAATTATTTCTTGGAGTATTTTTTAGTACCATGACAAAGTCCAGTGTAATATCATCCAATTTCAACATTGGAAAATGAAAGGGTTGCATGAATCCTACAGGGCGTTGTCTTCTAGACTTCACCTATTGGCACACCAAACATCTCGACAGATAATCAGCAATCTCCCTCTTCATGTTTTCCCACAAAAAATTATTCTTTAGATCTCAATACATATTTGTTCTACCAAGGTATATAGAGATATTAGATCTATGAACATCCTCTAATTGTTACCTCTTTAGCTCATGAATAGAAGGAACACAAATCCTCTTTCTGAATTTCAATTTACCACTTTCATATAAAATGTCAGTCAACTCCCCATCATTTATAGCTTTAATGATTTTTTAAAACCCCTGATTATCATTCTCATATCATTTTATCCTTTCTAGTAAAGAAGGTTTGGGAACTATTTGAATATGTTTTGATGTGTTACCTCCCCTGATAATTTTCATATCCATATTTACTAGATCCATTAATAAAGGATCCCTTTTAACTCTCATCATGTTCAGAACTCCATGATCCTTTCTGCTCAATGCATATTCTACCTTATTTTCATTCCCCAGGTGGTAGTGCATTGTTAAATAATAATCATTTAGTATCTCAATCCATATTCTTTGTCTCATGTTGAGTTCTTTCTGTGAAATATATATTTCAGTCTCATATGATCTGTATATATCTCATATTTTTCTCCATAGAGGTAATGTATCGAAATAATTAGAGAAATGATTACCAATTCTCACTCAAAATAACGAGTTCTATAGTTTTGTGCATGATTTTTTAGATTCTTAGATGCATAGGACATCACTCCATCATTCTTTAAAAGGAATCAACCAGGTCCTTTCTCTGATGCATCACTATAGATTACAAACTCGTCATTACCCGATGGTAGGGTTAGGATCAGATCATTCACTATCCTTATCTTCAATTATTCAAAACATTTTTCACATTCCTTTTTCCATATGAACAGAACCCCTTTTCATGTGATCATGGTCATTGGGTTGGGTAAATGGGTGAATTTTTTAACAAAACTCGGGTAATAACCTGCTTAACCAATAAAACAATGTACCTCACTTACATTCATTATAGTATGCCATTATTTCCCAGCCTTTGTCTTCACATGATCTACCAATATTCCAACTATAGATAAAATGTGGCCCAGAAAGGAAACTGATTGGAGCCAAAAATCACACATTCTAAACATCCCATATTTTATATTTCTTCTATGTGTCTTTAGAATAATGTGCAAGTGATTTTCATGATCTTCATGGATTTTAGAGTATACTAAGATATCATCAATAAAGACCAACACAAAGTCATCAATATATTCCTTGAAAACTATATTCATTAGACCAATTAAAATAGATGGTGCATTAGTTAGTCCAAAACGAATTAATGTAAACTCTTAATGCCCACACCTGTTTCAGAAGGCTGTTTTTGGAATTTTTCCTTCCTCGCAAGTAGCAGATGATATTCAGATCAAAGATCAATCATCCAAAAATATTGGGATCCGTAATGTTGATGAAATAAATCATCAATTCATGGAAGAGGATACATATTATATCATTTATTAGAATTTATTTTCCTGTAAACAATGCAAAAACTCATGGATCCATCTTTCTTCTTGACATAGAGGACATGGGCTCCCCATAGAGAAATGTTAGGTCGAATAAATCCTTTTTCAATCAATTACTCTAGTTTATTCACTATTTAAACTAACTCCATAGTGTTTATTATATAAGGGTTCATTGATAGGGGCCTTGTACATGGAATTATGTCAAAGAAAAACTCAATTTCCCACTTTGGAGGATGTTTATGTAAATTCTCTGGAAAGACGTCAACATATTCTTGTATAACAGGTATAGACTCTATATGTACATTCATCTCCTCACCAATATTTATGTCATTTCCTTCCTGTGCAATAATTGAATTCAATAGAGCTTTTGGGTGGGATCTAAATGAGAATCAAATGGCGCGGTTTCTGCTCTAAAATAAGGGATTCTACACCATTATCAAAAATTGTTACTTCATTCTTCTGGAAATAGATCTTTGAATCATGATTTGATAACCAATTTATACCGAGAATTGTAACATAGTCAACCATTGGTATAAAGATAAGATTAGAAACTAAAGAACGTTTATGTGTCATGAGGGGGACTAATCGATATGCCTTTGTTGCAATGATAAATACACAAGGGGTTTTCACTGATAAATCCTTTATTAAATAAAATTGGACACGTCTAATTTTCTTGGAAAACTGGGAGGATATAAATCAATACAATGATCTAGAATCAAATAAATTATTGTCTAACATGGATGAAACAATCAATATACCTACCCCCACATGGTTAGTAACTTCAACCTCCACAGTTGTGACTGCATAAGCTTGGTCTTTCTCCCTTGGACTTCTTTGGGGAAAACTTCCCTAATATTGAGGAAATTCACGTGCACAATGTCCCATCTCCCTGCAACTGTAGCACAAAACAATGGTAGCTTCATTCTCACACTTACAATCCCAAGATAGGTGGCCTTTTTCTCCACACTTGTAACATACTCACATTCCCTAAAAGCATGTACCAGGGTGTTTCTTCCCACAATTACTACATTATAGAAATCCAACTATTCCCTTCTTCTCCATTTCCTAATTTCTTTCCCAGATTTTTTAGTAGCCCTCTTCTTCTCTTACGGCCCCTTTAATAAGATATAGAGAATTTCTTTTCAATATTGATAGCACATGAAACTATGTCTTCATATGATGAGAAATTTTGGGAGACTAGAACCCTTCAGAGGAATGGGTTAAAACCTAAAATAATCGATCATTTTTCCCCTTGAATTATGTACGTAGTCAGCATCATGCTTTTCCATCCTTGTAAAGTTATCTTAATACTTGGAAAAACTTTCATCCTCCTTCTGCCATAGATTCAATAATTTCATCTCCATATCTTCTCGATGTTCTTGAGGGAATTTTTTTTCTAAGAATATTTCCTTAAAATCCTTCCATTCCATCTCTTATATTTATTCCTCCTCCTTTATGTTTCAGATTAATGACCACTACTAATCTGTATCTCTCGTTAGATGATATAGAACCATGAAAACCTTCTCCATTTCGTTACATCAAAAAGTGAGAAATATATTCTCTAGGGTACATATACACATTTCTTCTACAAACGGGATTATAGTCCAATTAAATGATGGAGGTTGTTGATGCATAAAGTGATCTAACGTAGATCCTATACATGGTGGATCTAGATGCTTCATAACGTTAAGGTAATTATTCATAATCTGATATGTTGTCCCAGTATAGTTAAAGGTTTCTCATCACCACTCACAACACTAAAGCCAACATCATTATCTTGCATCAGTGGGAAATCTCTACAGGGGACACGAGAATTTGTTTGATTTCCATTCCTTCCAGTAGCCACCATATCTAAATAATTGCATACTCTAGATTAGGATTTGAATCATAATGTATAATCTAAATGTAGAAAAATAATTAGCAAAAATCAAAATTCTACACATATCCCTTCTCTTAATCATAAACATGGTATATTTGATAAATAAATTACATTAAAATCCTTCATAATGTCTTATAAAAAAAATGTGAATTATCTTAAGAATATCCCTTGGGAGTGTCGTGACCAAGAGTGCAGCAAGGCCCATTTTCATGTACAAGGATAACCTGGGTCAAGCCCAAAACTCCTTGTCGTAGCTTTCACTCCTTGGTACATCTATGCCTGAGCCACCTCTACCTTATCATATCCATACATTGATGTATTTCATGAAATATCAACATAATATATTCCTTACCAAAATACCAAGATGTTCTTGTATGTTTATCCTCAAAAAATATCATGGGGACTCTTCCGTAATCTACATTTTCTAAATCTTGTTTCCATGTTATCTACTAAACTTCCTCTGATACCAATTGTAAGGACCCGACCCTAGTTGCCCAGAGCTAGTGCCTTCTTTGATTAAATTAGATTCAAAACAATGAATAAGCAACCCAAAGGACCGAGTTGTTTAGTATTATTGGAAACAAAATTCATAAATAATTTAAACATTACAATATGAAAATAAAATCAACAAAGAAACTCCTTAGTAAAAACCCATAACTCATAGGTCATTTTAGTATGTCATTCATAATAAACTTTTCATGTCATGAGAAAATGAAAAAAAATAAAGGGATGAGCTAAAATGCACAGTAAGGGTAATCAATAGAGCTTAAGATAACATAAACAATAGACATGGTTAATAATTGAAAACACATGCCTCTAAAAATTAACATGAATATAATATGGAAGAAAAATGAGACTAGTAAATATTGCCATAAAATAACATAATCATGGGTATTATACTAGTATAATAACCACATGAACCATCAATACAATTTTCAAAATGATGGAATTCATAATGTGGGACAACATAACCATATTGTCAAGGCCTCGTGCCAGGACCATAAATAATCATTTTGTCAAGGCCTTGTACCAAAACTGATGTTTTTCTAATGAGACCTACTGTTACACTGAGGGGATATAGTAGGCCCCACCCAACACTTACTATGACCAATGCATTCCTTATAAAAACAGGGATAAACACACAAATCATAAACATTCATACTGAAACTAATAAATGAAATGTAAATATCATTCCCCGTACAATAAGCAAAAACACTAACCAGTCGAAGTAAAATGATGAATGGTAATAAGATAACACATCAATTTCAAAAATAATAATAAACCATTAAATTAAATATGGTAGATGACAACATGGAATAATACTACCAATTATATAAATGAATCAACAAGAGTGTTGAAATAGATGAATATACTCTTATAAAATCATTGAGTAAATCTTGTGATAAATACTCTTTTATTTTGAAATGAAGAGTTCTTTTGGAAAAATATTTGAATAAAACCAGATGTGAAGTAAGGAAGTATTTTTATACTAAAATTTGTGATTTTATTTAGATAATTGTTTCCAAAAATATATTATAGAATTTCCCTTAAAATATGTAGGAATTAGAGAAATTCCCTTGGATCAAGATTGTTTTTCAGAAACAATTTTGAATGTTCCATTTAAAATGTCTAACTATCCACAAAATAAGGAAGGGTTATGGTTGGTAAACATATATTGAACACTCAAACAGATTTTATAAGGATTAAATAATAATATAATAGAATTTCATTGAGGTAATTAGACAATAAAAGTAATCCTAATGAAAATGGATGTTTGAGTGAAAAAACTCTTTCCTTAAATTCGAATGTGTTCCGCTCTTGAACATAACCTGATAGAATATGAAATTATACTTATTAATAAACTATTTCAGAACCTATTAGGCAATTATTTAATTTATTGTATTTATTTTTATTTCATTTATTCCCTTATTGAAAAGTTATTGTATTGAATTTTGTCACTCTGAAGTGTTCGTTTTCTTCATTTTTCATAATTGGTTCACCTGTTCTTAAGTAATGGAGTTCATGTATAATGGATGAAAATCTCCATAATTGAATTATCATACTATTTAAGATCAAACATAGGTGTTAGTGTTCATTTATATAACTTGGTAACAAGGCATGAAGAGGAATTATTAAATATAACTTTAATGATAACTGTTTCTGTTAATTTGTGGGTTTTGATTAAAATGAACTCATTTTGCATTATAACATAATAACATTTTTATAAAGGGATTAATCTACCATAAATAGGTTATATTACATAAATAATAATCTTCTTCTAAGACAAAAATATTGGTTTCATGACCAGAATTGGGAATGATAATATAAATCGAGATCCCATCATCCTTGAATGTGGTAAATTGACACATCTCAGATGGTGTTCTTGCTACTAGTATAAAAGAAGGAAAAAGGAAGAGTTGATGATAACTTATTACAATATCATGAAAAAATTACATTACATTTACGGTATTGGATTCATCACAACATTTGGATAAGGAGTGGTAATAACAGACAAAGAAAGAAAATGAACTTGAAAGGAAAAAACAAAAGATTGAAAAGAGGAATTTACCTATTGAACCAAACTTCCTTGAGAGCCTCCTTAAGGGGGGGGGGTGGTATTTTTGTGAAACCAAGGCTTTATGGATTGGGTATATAAGGTTTGGAATTTATTTGGATAGAATTTGGGGAAGGAACAAGGCTTGAGATGAATGAAGAGTAGTGGGAGTGATGGGGCGTTTTTATTGTGGAGGGGAGAGGGGATTTCCCAATTTTATATTCATTATTTTATAATTTCTCCGAAATAATGAATATTAAGTCTTCCGTGAAAAATAATAGTAATTTTATCTTTTGAATCCGAATCAATTGGGCTTACATCATTTGAACATCATACATGACTCAATAATTAGTGTATTTAGCTTATTTTGTAAATTATGGCATTTCACTATATATCAAAAATTATATTATTTCAAAGAAGTCCCAAAAAGTCACCCCAACCATTTTTCAATATGTTGAATTCTAAAATGATGTACATTTTAAAAAAATAATTTTCTATATATGATTAATTTAATATTTAATTAAAGTCGTAATTTATTCTAAAAAATAGTTTTAAGACATTTATTTACTTATTCCAAACCCTAGGTATATTGTACTTCAACATGAATATTATTTATATACTATCATAGGTAAGGTTACTATTCTTTAGTGTATATCACTATTCATAAGGGTATGTTACAATTCATAAGGGTAGGTTACTATTCACCAAAAATTATGTTTTTATTACCGGACTCCAACTAACTTACTAATCACAACCGTGTATGTCAGAGTTTTTTAATTCACATCACAGAAGTGACAAACCTATGTTTAAAGGTCATGTAGAACATATTAGTTCATTATGTTAAGATTTCAGGTGATTATAACATGTTTTTATGAATGGAATTTCCATTGAAAAATTTATGGTTGTTACATGTATGAGTTGTGTTTGTTATCAAGATGAATATGGATGTAGTTAATGAAGAGTTGTCTCTCAAATATAGTTCCTATAGCACATATAAATATACACACTATATAATATGGTGAATTTTAGGAGACTATTTTATGGAGGTCATAAAAACATGTCTATACAATATTCACCATAGATAAAATGAAATGTTGTTTTGGAAAATATAAAAATACTTGCAATACCACTCATGGACCATAACTCACTATTCTGCCAAAAAGATGGAAGATAAGCCAATGCACCACATAGACGAGTGGGATTTTAGGGAGGATTCATGAATAGGTACACATGCATGGGAGAAGAGATCCTCATTATATTGTTTCACCATGAATGTAGTGGTCGTTGTTGCACTGTTGAAGATTAGAAGAGGATATGAGTATCACATGTTATACTCAACTACTATGCCTAGAAATTGAAGAGAGATATATTGTGAGGAAATAACATAAGTAAGTGTGATGTGGGGCATATGATTATTTTATCTTTCCATAGCTTGGTACACCCTGGTGCATGACACTGTTTGATAAATTCATATGCTATAAGAGATTTATATGGGTCCAAGATGTAGGGAAAATACGATACCATAAACCCTTTTAAATAGAATGTGTCCACTATATTGATATTCCTTAGATCGTAGTGTGTCTAAATTCAACAGAAGTAGAGAATTTAGAATATATAACCCTATATGAGAGCACATTTTTGTGATGTTTCTATGATATAGTTTTCCCCATGTGAAATGAATCTAGAGGATATCATTCAATAGATTGTGCAAAGATTAATTGAAGAGTTACTACTATGGGAGTTGTGGATATTATCAACTATAACACTCTACACCATAGTGATTTTGACCATGATATATGGAGAACTAATGGATTTATGCCTATAATGTATTAAAGGTATACACACTACATTATAAAAATAATGGGAAACACTATGACTTAAAATATATGAACAGACCACAATAATGTAGTTTTAGTCTTCTAGTATTTTCATCTAGAAGTTTATTGAATTGGTTTTATGGCTCGAATATCTCCATGGTCAGTTACAATTAAATGTTTCATGAATTCCCTTGTTTTTATAGTGTACAATTATCAGAATTCTTTAAAAATTGCATATATCCTGAAATTGGATTGAAAAAAAGTGTAGGAGTCCTCCTATATAGATTGAGATAGATAGACATAAGGATAAAGTCAATAGTATAATTTCATAGTGTTTTCCAGATCCCATCCGGAAGGGTGATGTTCAAAGAAGGTGTTATTTTAGGAGTCTCATTTTCATAGTTATTTGATACTAATGTTATGTATAGAAACACGAATGAATCATTATTTCCATATCATCTTTAATTGAATAAGGATACATGAAATAAATGGAGGAGTGAGTTTCTTATTAATTAAGGAGTTCTCCAATTTTTTGAGGTAGTGAATTGGGAGGCTCAATGAGACCAAACCAAATCATATATATACGGATGTGTTCTTCTATTGAATTTATTACACATGAATAATACTTGGTATACTATTTGGAATATCCTCTTGAGGGTTAACCATGTAAAATAGCATTTTTTTACTTACTACATCCCTCATTGAGTGTAAATGTATATAAAAATCAAACTATTCATCAACATGAGAGAATAATATATATTAGACGAAACTAATTCCAACTATAAAGGTATCACCATACATGAAGGAAAAAAATTTCCCTCTTTGGAAAATATGGATTCGAAATTATATCATATCCTTGGAAATGGACATTTACATAGTGTCCATTTGTGGGTTCCTGGATAATATTGAATGTGGTCCCTTTATGGATAGATATTTCTTAGAATTCTATGCTAAGACAAAATAAATAAATTCTTTATGATGTTATCTTACCCATCCCATTTTCATAATATTAATGTCCTAAAAACCATCTCATTTTATGTGAAAAAGATTTGTAATATTGATTAAGGATATTTCATGGATCATGAGACAAAGTAGTAATTTAGTGATTGAATTTTAATATTTGAGAACAGATTGAAATGATATGGTGGATTATTTTTTAAATGGATTAAATTTTCATGTTAATGATATGTCAGGCCTTGGTGATCACCTCAAAGATGAAATAATCATGAATAGGATCATGAGAATTCATCCTCCTTCTTTCAATGAAAATGTTTTTGATATAGAATATAGTGATATAAAATATATTTCCCTTGATCTCATGTATAGTACTATTCTGGATTATGAAATGAGAACTGAATACAATGGGTGATTATAAATGTAAATTACATAGGAGATGGACATTAATTCCACGAATAATATATCAATTATGTTGAATATTGAATTTTACTATGTTAATGTGATCATTTCATTTCCATCCTATAATATAAGGAGGGTAAGTGGAAGGATTAGGGGTAATATTCCCATATTATATTTAAAATATAGAATGGTGTGACATCATGTAGATAAATTCCCTAAAAACTACATTTTGATGTTGATGATGAAACAAACCAATGAATATGGAAAAATAAGGATCAATGCATTCTCAATTATGGCCCATAAAAAGGTATTTTTTATAGAAGAATATTTTTATAGAGAAAATGAAAAAGAATATTCTGAAAATTATAATGATGAATGTGTTTTGATGTATATTGAATATAGGCTATGAACTTTTGATGCTGATGATGACAATGAAATAGATGTAGTAAAGGTTGATATTTAGGAACAATTGCGGAAACTCTTGATGAACATGATGTTTAGAGGGTAAACACTATGTAGTCTAATGATGTGGTGCCTAATTACTATATCTAAATGAAAAAACTCAATATTGATAATTTATTATTTAAGTAAGAGATTTAAAAACACAAATCAAGAAATTTTAGATAAAGAGGGAAGGAAGTTGTTCTAAATCATAATATCAAATAACAATCCCAAATCATTGATGTTTTTGAAATGAATATCAATAAAACAATGAAGGTAATAGGGTGGATGGAAGGGAGAGATATTAACTTTAATTAGAAGTGTAATGATCATTAATGATTATTAATATACATAATGAAAAAAATACAATGACATCTTCATCAATTCAATCCAATATAATTTCGAACAAAAAATGGATTCCCATTTCTCAATTTCATCACTTCAGAGAAATACTAAAATCATTAGTTTTTCAAAACCTCATCTATTGGATCCCATTATAATGGTATATATTCATGAAAATAGAAATTAAACTAACCATGTGGCTATGTAGAATTATAACTTATCTATAATTTTGTGTTTTTAAGGAAATGTTAGGAAACATTTTATGTGGTTTATTACTAGGTGGTACATTTGGGTGAAACAATGATCCATGTTTTTAAATAGAATTACTAATAAATTTTTTCTTTGTAATTGAGAATATTTTTGTTATACAGGATTTAGGAATAAGTTATTCGGTTTAATAATAAATGACTAATAAAATATTATCAATAATTAATTGATGTAAATGAATGAAAAATAAAAAAACTTTTTCCAAAATCATAAATACTATATATATATATATATATTAAATAAGAATAATATATCATGGAGGTAACATTTAAGGAGTCACATATATCTCAAGCAATGGAAAATAAATCAGGTTCAGAAAAGAAAAATATTCATACGATTTCTATTCTGTAAAAAAATGAAAATCTCATGGATTTTGAATAGTTGATGACTGTCACCCAAGATCTGAAATAAATACCACATTATGAATTTTATTCACCATAAATATGTTATTATATATTTTTTGAATGATATGGTCTAAATCATGCTAGTTATAAAAAATCCAATATTGTAGGAAAAGATCTCAGGAGAAAATTCATTCTCCCAGTTGATGGGCTATGTCATTATATTCTTATTTAAAACTAATTATATGATCACCAAAATGAAGTGGAGTCAAATAAAATGATGTACTATGATGGATAATTATGGTTCACTTATTCAATATGGAATAAAAAATGGTAAATCTATATTTTATTCGATAGTAATATTTATGTATGATGTCCAAGGAGGAGGAGAACATGATATAGAATAAAGATCAAAGACCGTTGATCCATATATCTCTGGAGAGGTTAGTAAAGGGAAATTAATCCTATGATATTCCCCATATCACATGTTATTATAGTCACATATGTTATTCATGGTAGACTGGGAATATTATCTAGAATTCTTATAGGGAAAATAAGGTGAAGGCATCAATTTTTCCAGATCCTATGAATATAGATGTTTTTGGTCCAATTTCAAGTAAATTAAATAATGTAAATAGATATTCTTTAATATTTATGGTGACTTCAAGAAAATATATTGTATTATGGCTATCGCACAGAAGACCGAGGTTTATCTTGTATCACGCTATATTAAATGATGTATGAAAATATTATTGGAGTGAAAATTCTGTAATTATGAAATGATAATGGAACCAAATTTACCAATCATAAATTTTAATAATATCTATAGAATCATGGAATTAAATAATTTTTTTGGAAATTATGACACTCATTAAAAATTGGGTAGTATAAAAATTAAACATTATAATCAACAATGTGTCCCCAATAATGTTGATTAAAACTTATCTCTGAGAATGATACTAGAAAAAGGTCGTTCTTGTAGTGGTTTAAATATTTAATAAATAATTTATATGTGTAAATAAGGGGATAAAACTATATGAAATATGGTATTAAATGAACCATATATTCATGAACATAGGAGATATTATAGGATAATGATTTTTTATTAACCAGGGGTTGAGAATAAAATTTAGAGATCAGGTATCTAGAGGCATGTTACTTGTGTACAAATCAAATATTATTTATTCTAGGTGTTTCAACAAAAGAATTGAAAATATTACTGAGATAAATATTTTTTTTGGGTTTGAAAGTGGTAAAATTCCAACTAAACTGTATCTGATTTCACATGAAAAAGAAATTTCTAAAATAAAAAATGTTAATGATGTATAGGGTTTCGATTGAGTTACAATGAATGTGGAAAAATATGATAAATGATCATATTATGAAGAATGTATTCAAATTACAACTATATAACATAGAAAAACAGTCATGGGTGAAGTGACTAAAAGAAACATTATTGTAAAATATACATACCCACTATAATCCATTAGAATGAAAGTTCAAAAGTAGGTATCTTTACGAACAGTGATAGAAAAAACATTTTAACGATGATTTGAAGGAATGTATTTATTATGGGTATGAATAATACGATTTATCAAATTGAGAAAAATAATAAAAGGTATGATTTTACATTACCATTTCACAAGCATTTCATAAAAAAATTTGTTTTCTGATATAAACATAATGAATATGGAAGAGTTATTCAGAACATAGAATAAATATTTTGAAAATGGTAATCCAAAATTTAATGAATGGATGATGATGATATGTTTTCACCTATATCATAGATTTATACCATTTAACTATTCTTGTTCATGGAAATTTGGAAGGGTCTTGAAATATATTAAATGGATATAAAATATTTTTCCTTGAATGATGTCCATGAAATGAAAGTGTATATTATGAAAGAGGGAGGATTTCACATTATTGAAGATTCTATAATGGATAGTAAACTAAATAAAGATTTTTATGGACTTATTTTAACACTAAGATCATTGAATTCAAAGTTAGACCAATTCTTAATGAAGCACTATTTTCATAGTGGATGATCTAATTATAACTGCTATATAAATAATGAGAATAAGCAGTGATTGGCGGTGCTTATCTATGTTGATGAAATAATCTTTGATGGGATGGATAATATATAATGAATGAATTTTTTTAACTCAAGAGGATAAATGTTTTGATGCCTATAATTGGTTGAGTTTTATTTTTTTTCCTTGGATTTCATGTATTCAAAAAACTGAATGGGATGATTATCTCATAAAAAGAATATGAAAAATGGGTTTTTAAAAATATTTTAGATAGAGGATTCAAGGCCCCTGATATCCTTGACGGATAAAAGAATTAAATTTACAAATGATGAGCCGGTAAAGAATGTTTATGTGACTACTTATTGATAAATAATTGGATTTCTATTTTATTTTATTTATATTAAAACTAATATTTATTTTCTACATGTTAATTAAATAATTTATAGAGTAATCCTAAAAGAATCTATTAGATCATTGTAAAAAGAATACATTTACATATCAAATAGAATTATGACTATAAACTATGCTATCATAATGATTCAAAAAAATTTAGGATTCACTAATTTAGTCTTGTCTAGTTTGGTAGATGACTTAAAATCATTTTCAGGTGGTTCTTTATATCTTGGGAACTCATGAATACAATGGAAAAATCTACTATGATTGACTATCATTTATCCAAGTAGATGCTCAGTACATTTCCACCACTCAAGAATGAAACCACTTTATATGGGTGAAATGAAAAAAAAATTATCTGGGTGTTGGAGTGATTTCCCTAATTCCAATCATGTTTGACAGCTCTAGTGTAATCAATCATAGAAAAAATAATATAACTAGGTAATGTAAAATTAATTTTCAGATTAAATATCAATTTATAAAATGTAATGTAGATAAATGGATTTTATTTTTATTCTATATGTAACCATAATATCAAGTTGCCTATATCATGAAACGTTCACTAACCAATGTTTTGTTTGAGAAGCATTGGTTTGATCTTGGAGTAAATCAATAACCGTATAATTGATTAATTAAGGGATATAACCCATATCCCTATACATTCTCTACTGAGTAAGGTTTGTTTTATTATGTCTCTATTTTTCATATCAAACAAATTATTTATATATTTTTAGTGAATTAAAATCTTTGGTTTTGATTCCATAGTGGGGGAAATAAACAATAGTTTTTAAAAAAAGGAGAATGATGAGTCATAAGGGATAGCATGACACAGAAAATTACAAGTGAGAGATATGCTAATTGAGAGGATTCAAAGGCGGTTGTGATATATTATTCACTCAAATTTTGTTTCTCTCATGATACATGGATCATGTAAACTTAAAATTATTATTACAGGCTCGTTAATAAAAATCATGAATACTGTGTTTTTATAGGATGTGACTCTTGGAAAATTTTATTAATTGTGGAAAAACGTAATGTTGGAAATTATTGGAAAAAAATCATTTGGAATATTGTATGTGTTTTGATTGTGAACAAGGAAAAAAGGCCTAAATTTAAGAGGATTTATGTCTCAAGTACATATCATAATCCTTATATCATGCCCCATGAGGTAGAATATAGAAAATTTGTTGATATTATTTCATATAGGACATATAAGCTCTCCCTTACCATAGTCACCATCGATAGACTAGAATGTCAGTTAGAAGGATGTTAAAACATGTCCTAGACCACATAATTCTATTTGTAATAACCCAAGAAGATAAGATGGAGGATGCGAAAATTTTCCACATAGATTAAAAAATGAACTAGTATTTTCATACATGGATATTACATCTACTTAAATCAATATTCCTTATATTACACAAAAATTATACCAAGGACCATAAAAGTCTAGTTCCATTGGAAACAGGGAACAAATTCTTCTCGTTTGTTTGAAGATATTTCACAACTCCAAAAAATATGTCCCCCTTTAGTAATCATACATAAAAAATTTCTTTTTAACCTAGGGAATGGAATAATATGAAAGTGTGAGCTCATATTCTATGTAAGGGTAAACAATGTTGATATGTAATCATAAACATGATCATACTGTTATGAGAACACGATCATCTCATTGAAAGATCATACCATTCATATCAAAGGTCATATACATGAATCATAGAATAAATGTTAGTTATTCCTAATACATGAACCATAAGATACTGAAGATAATAATCCATGAAATAATAACATAATAATAAACATGGAATTGTGGAAGACACATAAATTGGTAAAATCATTCAAAATAAGTCAATGATCAATTAAACAAATTATTAGCGAACATCATGGGGGATGTACTTTCTGAGTGGTACACCCCACCACCGCTAGTCATAATCGTATCCTTATAAGAGATCATGTTTCCCCATTTTAACATAGTGGATCACGATTCCCCATCATCCCATTATGAATCTGGTTTCCCCATCCCCCATGGTGGATCAAGCCCATTTACTTGTTTCATTTCATTATATCATGATATATAAATCAATAATAAATGTGTTGGAGGTAGATATTGATCACACATATGATATAATGAGATCCATGATTATTTTTTCAACATGAACCAAACCATTCATTAAATCAAAGCCCATGGATGCAAATGTGTTTCATAATCATTAATCAATCAAAACAAAACCTAAGGAAAATAAATGAGATTCATCAATATAATTTCACCATAAAAATAAAATAAATATAGAAAGAATATGGGTACTATACATTTTTAAAAAAATCATGATAATGAATAAGTAAATTCAAATAATGTTATCATAGATTAAAAATAATTTTGAAAAGTCACTTGATTATAATTTTTTATTGAAATATTATTTCTTCTATTAAAACATTTTCTTTTCATAAATTTATCTAATATTTTAAAAGAAAAAATTTTCTTTTGAAATAACATAGTAAGAATATAAGGGGATGTTCAATTATTGAAGGCATCATAAAATCCAAAATAATCAATTCATGCCGTACATGTTATAAAAACATTCATTTCAAACTTTTCACAGAAAAGTCTCAAAGTAACTCATTTGAAAAATTAATAAAACATTAATTATAAAAGTTTTAATTAAAATTCATACATAGATACATATTAATTTAAGAAATTTTTGTTTAATAATAAAAATATTTTGGAAAACCTTGATAAGAAACATGGATATTTATGATAAATATTTCCCAATATATGCTTACATATGAACAATACCAAATTAAAATGATATTCTTGAATAATCCATTAGCACTACATATTTAGGTGAGCCATATGCCCCATGAAATAAATAAAATTGTATATGTAATAAAATACCATATATTTAGTGTAATTTCCATAAAATACATTCATGTTTATTATAAAAACAATAAAAAATAAACAAGTTGTGTATTAGTAAAGTGTCCCATTAAATTAAAAGCAAGACGAAAAACCCATGCCTTATGTCCTCACATTAATCGTACTCATTAAAAATATATTACATAATAAATATAATTTTAGAATACAAATATTAAAAAACCATAATCATTTATGCAATAAAATATAATATTTTATTATTTCTTTGTATTTCCAATTTAATAAAAATTTCATGATAAGATATGCTTTGGGTAATATCTACTTTGTTTAACACCTGTGTTTTGATTATTTATATTTTTTCTCTCTTACTTATATCATGATCTAATTATCTCAATACTAATAACAATGCTATAAATACAATATAAATTCAATATTTTTAAAATATAGAATTAGAAAATGGAATACAACGTTCATGGAAATGGTAGGTCATACGTATGCATGAATTCTGTTAACATTTTCATTTCATATTGAAATAAATAAGGTAAATGAAATATATATAAAATCATTATAGAATAATTATTATGTTATTTATATCAAATACATTAACTAAACTTATCCTTAAAAAATCATGAATAGTGTGAATGAATCAAATCACATTGAAGAGGTGGTTGTCTACCTGTCCACAAACAGAGTTATCATTGTTAAAAAATGTAAATCATGAAGGAATATGTTATATTGTAATTAAAGAAGCATAAATCAATACTAAATATTATATATATCATATACAATAATAATTTACATCAATATTCCCATCTATGAAATGTCGGAATGGAAGAATGAACAACATCGGTTCGCGTGGAGGTAGTTTGTCATACATACAAATGATGAATCAGTATCCCATTTGATGGAAAAGTGTGTGAGTGTAAAGACCTATAATTCTTGTGAATATATTTTTTAAATACATGGTAATTTTACGAGTCCAAAATTTCTAACAGCACTAGATTCCAAGGCCCGGTGTGCCCAGAATCAATTTTCTGATGTTTTTTTGGGGTACGTTCAGAAAACGTACATGCGTGTTTTAATAACTTTTGAACTGGTGCTCGGAATTGAAATCTAAGGGCATTGTTGAACTCACAGCACTGGTTTTTTCTTAAGAATAATTTCACGTTGATTACAGTGAGTCGAGAACGAAAGTTATTTTTTATCTTTTTATGAAAAAATAATAAAATAAAGTAGAACCCTTTATTTTATTTTTAAGCTGCCATGTTTGAGTGCGAGTAGTTAGAACCTCCACATGAGAGTTGTAGGTGGGGGCCACCACACATTAACCTTCCATGAGAGGTTATAATGGTGGGCCCCACCAGAATTCAACCACCCATGGGAGAATAAATAAGGTAGGGAGCACACGGGGCCTAACCCCCTAATATTGGGAGGAGAGGAAAACTTCACCAACTCCCCTCATTAATGACGGGGGAGCCCTCTTGATTTCTTCAACTCCCTATTAAATGGGGAGAAACTCCCAGACTACTTTCCCAACCTTAATGTGCCATAACCCCCCTAATTAATTGATGCACCAACTCTTGTGTTTTATTAAGGAAGCCTCTTGGAATCCTCCAAAATTTAATATGACACCTCTCATGTTTTAATTAGGGTTGTCGGGATATTAATTCTTATTTTTGAATTACATGCCAATGTAATAATAGACAATCCCACCTGTTATTTTCATTGGCATTATTCACATTTTTTTGGAGGATTTGAGAGAAAATCTAGGGAGAAAAGCACCCAATGAAGAACGTGAAAAACATGAAGAATGATGGCGACGTCTTAATCCTTCGACTTCCTCTCTCGGATACTACTGATGTGGAGCATCTTCCCTCCTCCTCCTCATCATCGAACCTAAGCACGATCGTGGATTGGAAGTGTGCGACGGACGCAACGAAAAATGGACTTCTTTGTCTCCTTCCGCGACGCCGTCAATGAACGTCGAACGACGCTCGACAATCAAATGGTAGAGGGTTTATTTTTTCATGTTGATATTGTAACAATTTTTAACATCTCCAAATGATATAAAGGGATTGATGTGGACGTTTTTTATAATCATATTCTACTTATGTTGAGGATATTGTTATCCTCCTAAACGCGGAGGTTTCGGGCCGACCTCACACAGCCTGACACCCTCTGTTGAATTTTCATTGTGATGTTCTTCGAAGCGGAAACACGACATGGCAAAGAGGCAACAACGACGAAGATAACAAACAAGGGCCGCACTACCCGCGGCCTCCATGAACTATGCCGACCCCTCGGCGCCCCGGCGTGCTTCTGGCGCACGGGCGCGCTACGCAGGTGCGTTGCCCGCGGGGCCCAGGCGCTGCCTGGCTCCGCCGGTGCCCCGCCGGCGCACTGCTCGACACCCTCGCGCCACGCCGCCGCACTTCTCGGCTCCCCCTCTCCCTGTCGGCGCACTGCCCGATGCCCCCACCCCACCAGTGAGCTGCCTGGCACCCCCGCGCTCCACTGACGCACTGCCCGGCGCCCCCGCGCACCGCCAGCCCGCTGCCCAGTGCCCCCCGCGACCCGTCGGGGCCTGCCCGGCATGCCTACGCACCGTCGGCAGCCTGCCCGGCAGCCCTGCGCCCCAACTATGGCCTGCTCGGTGCCCCTGCGCCCTACCGGCGGCCTGCCCGACCCCTGTCGGAGGCCAGCCCGGCACCCCGGTGCCCTGCCCGGTGCCCCTGTCGCCTGCCGGTGCCCAGCCGGCCTGCCCGTGTCACGCGCGGCCTGCCTGCTGGCCTTCTGGCCGCCAGGCTCTTGAGCCGACCTGCGGTGCCCCCCGCAATGTCGCAGGCTGAACCGGCCTGCTCTCCACGGCTAAGTTACCGCGCCGCCTACGTGGCGGTTATCGGGCCGAACAGCCCCCGCGGTCCGTTGGGCCGGGCAGAGCGGGCCGTGTCAAAACATAGCAGGCTAAATAACCAAATGGATCAGGTCAGAAACAGTGATTCTGACTACGTCGACCCAAAATGGGTTAGCCGAGACTGAGTTGGGCCGAGTCGGTCTGACCGGGTCGAACCGGACCCGGTCCCCTTACTGACCCATTACCATCATGGGCCATATCTTTGGTATCGGACGTCCGTTTGATGAACATTCAGCGGCTCCATTATTCTTGGAGTATAGACGTCTGTTTGAGTATACCCCATTGGAATTTGGGTTATAGATGAGTCACGGTCATGTTTGTTCGTAAACGAATCCAACCGGGCCACCAGGGCTAAAATATTAATAACTCACAGACAGGGCGTCTGATTGACACGCTGTCTATTTTGCCGATAACCCTATGGTGTGGTAGTCATTTTAGATACTTCTATGTGAGACTTCATGTCACTTGATGTATTAACCAGTAGCTCGTGGAGCGGATCCTTCTGGTGATGAGCAGACAGAGTGTAGATACCTAGCAGTTGTAGACATGACGACTGCTTGACTGATTCGACTCAGAGAGACTCGAATAGCCTAGTGGGGAGCACCCGATATTTGAAGGAAGACCCATGGAGGACGTAGCACCTAGTAGTTGGCAGAAGACTCGTGGTACTCGACAGGAGGAGTACCCCTATAGGCTGTTAGGGGGAGCACCTGGTATTTGGAGGCATACCCACCATAGACGGAGCACCTGGTAGTTGACTGCAGACCCGCTGTACTCGACAGGAGGAGTACCTTAGTAGTCCGAGGTTACTGAGAAGTTCCTTGGTGTCGTGACATGACCACTGTTCTCAACAAAGGAGTAGTTATCCATCATCCATGTTTTTGATAATAAAAATCCTGGTTTGAGCTGAGCCAATTACCTTTGTGTTTTCCTCATGATTGAGATGGGTTTCCTGAGAACATGTGTATATGTATGGGCATATTCCTATGTAATTGTTATCTGTTGAAATCATAATTTGTGGTTTATCCTTGTTGTATTTTTTCTGACCTTGAGGGTCTCAGGTTCCCAACTAAGTATCATTATACTCACCCATACACGGGCTATGCCCGCACCTCGTTGTGTTGGATGCATACGACAGACAGCGCTGACGGTGGACGAGATCACCAGGACTAGACGGTACCCTGAGGTGGATCTCAAGATGAGTCAGTACCCGGAGGAGACAGATGGACGTGGAGAATTGAGGAGGCTATAGGTACCTACCGTTTAGGTAGGATCTGTGCCGGATGATCCAGGAGCTGCTAGACACCTTCCGGCTGTTTGTCTTTTTAGTTGTACTTGTTTGTCCATTCCTTGAACTTTACTATTGGGATTGTATTTTCAGTCACTTTACTTTCAGTACACTTTTTATACAGTTTTTACTTAGTGTATGCTTCCTCTTGTAATCTAATTGCGTGTGTTTACATTTTATAAAGGCAATTCCTTCCCTGTTTTAGGGATTTATGCCTTTGGTGCTAGTCGCCATCCCTTGACCTATGGAAGGAGGGCTTGGGGTAGTCACGATGCGGGCCCCAGTGGATGGGACATGACAAATTGGTATTAGAGGTCATTGGTTCTACCATAGAACTTAGGACTCTGATATTTCTTTTCTATGAAGCAATAGTGTTAAGGGTACTAAGTGTGGTTTTCAGTTTAGGGAGGCCAGTGTCGGTGCAGACGACCGAAGTATCCATACACCAGGACCCTGACTTCTGATTTCTGACTCAATGCACAAAAACACTAATTGCGTGTGTGTTTTAAAAAGTTTACTTTATGTCAGATCAAACTAGTTCATCTCTCCAGGTATATTCTTTTGACCATGTCGGATGTATTTCTTTCAGGATGCCACCATGTGGATGACCTGCTAGAGCCCCGAGAGTTGTATGTACTGACAGCCCTCCGAGCAATGATTCCGCAGTACATGGCCCCTTTCTAGTTGAGGCACTAGTGGAGGCACTATTCATACCACTCCCCATTGGGCCACTGATGCCACCATCCCCAGTGGTAGATGATGTTCGCCGCTTGAGCACGCTGCACAAGATCTAGTGCCAGAGGCCACCTAGATTCAGGGGAGAGATGGACCCGTAGGCGGCTGAGGATTGGCTGGAGGCTGTGGTGAGAGTCTTCGTACTGGTAGGGACACCAGTTGGCTTCCTGGTGATCCTCGTTTCCAGCCTCCTTCGGGGAGTAGCATGCAGATGGTGGAGCATGATGCTCTAGATGCATGATGAGGTGTCACTTCTATAGGCAGACTTTGAGAGCCTGTTCCGGGAGGAGTATGTACCATCCACCCTTCGAGCGGTGCAGATACATGGGCTACTTAATCAGAAGCAGGGCAATATGAGTGTAGCTCAGTACTCAGCGAGGTTCACAGACCTCTAACACAACTCCACTGATATGGTACAAGACCCGTTTTTCCGGGCCCGAACCTTTAAGAAGTGACACCGGAGGGAGATTAGAGCTTCATTTATCTCCCACAGCATCCTGACATAGATGGTAATGTTGGAGAGAGCACTCCTAGTAGAGTTTTTCCTTACTGATCAGTCTCCTGTAGTGAGATCCACCACTAACCGACATGCATCTGATTCTTCTACAACTGACAGTAGAGAGATGAGGAAGAGGTCCAACAGGACCAGACCCACATTTGGTCGACAACACGACTCAGGATTAGTTGTGCAGGGCACCCAGAGTGGAGACAGATCCAGTCATGCCAGGAGCGGACAATGTTACTCCTACGGCGGGCTAGGTCACATGCCTCATGACTGTCTGAACTACCATTTTGACAATCATAATACAGTTGAGGGACCTCCCTAGGAGAGGAAGAGGCATGATCGAGGCGGTCTGTAGGGTGCATGCAGATGTGGCAAAGGAGATGGTCGTGCAACTAGAGGTGGACGATGTTACGAGGTGCTACCGCCACCACCACCAGGAGGTCGACCCCGACCACAGGGAGTGGGTGGACATGGTAGAGCCCAGCTTCCGACAGCTGATGCCTATGATCACGACGATCCAGAGATGATACGAGGTACGATCTGTGTCTAATCCCCCATTGCTATACTTCTTATAGACACAGGTTCCAGTCACTCTATCATTTACACTTCCCTTTTTCGGAGCCCGGAGATTCAGAAGGAGCCATTCGTTCGATCCTTACAGCTAGAGACTCCTATGAGAGCTGCTTTAATGGTTACGCACTGGTGCTGGTAGTGCGAGCTTACTTTAGGAGGCGAGAGTTTCGGTTGGGATCTCCTAGTAGCGGCGTCGAGGCCTTACGACGACATCTTGTGTATAGACTGGTTATCTACAGTCCATGATCAGATTGATTGTATTAGCTAAAAAGTGCGGTGTGTCCACACGGATGGGACCAGGTTCACCATCACTAGTGAGAAGGGAAGCATTGCAACAATGGACAGACTTACTCAGAGAAGGGTGCGGCCGATCACTCACCAGTTGGCTTGCCTTACCCTCGGAGAATTTGATGTGGAGAGTCTGACATATCCTATATTGGTGGACCATTACATGAATTCTTTCCCTGAAAATATTACAGGACTACCTCCTCATAGATAGGTGGACTTATACATTGACCTATACCCCAGGACGACACTGATATCTACTCCAGCATTTCGGATGGCTCCGGTTGAGCTTTGCGAGCTTTGGGTATAGCTAGAGGACTTATAGGGAAAGAGATGAATATGACCCAGTGTTTCTCCCTGGGTAGCCCCGATTCTGTTGGCCAATAATGCTGATGGGAGCTTGAGGCTCTGTGTTGACTATCGTCTCCTGAACCAGGTGACCGTGAAGAACAAGTAACCACTCTCCAGGATTGACGACCTCTATGATCAGCTCAAGGGAGCATGATGGTTATCGAAGATAGACCTCAGATCAGGCTATCACCAGCTCAGAGTTTGAGATGATGATTTGAAAATGATGGCCTTCATGAGTCATTATGGCCACTACGAGTTCTTGGTTATGACCTTCGGCGTAACCAACGCTCCAACAATGTTCATGAGTGTCATGAAAAGGATTATCCATCCTTACCTTAATTGTTTTGTCGTAGTCTTCATCAACGACATAATTATCTACTGGACTACTGAGAAAGAGCATGCCTACCATTTGCAGGCAGTACTAGACACACTCCGAGAGCACTAGCATTATGGTAAGCTCTCGATGTGCCAATTTTGGATACAAGAGGTTCACTTTTTTGGGAATGTCATATCTTAGGCTGGAGTTTCAGTGGATCCAGCGAAGACTGAAGTGGTACATTCTTGGGAGCCACCCAGGAGTGTGAAGTAGGTACAGAGTTTCTTGGGCTTGTCTGGATACTACTGGAGATTCTTTCTAGATTTCCCCAGAGTTGCAGCACCGCTATTAGTCTTGACGAAGAAGGGGAAACACTTTGTGTGGTTAGAGAGATTCCAGCAGAGCATTCAGGAGACGAGGTAGAGGCTAAATAGTTCCCCCATCTTGAGGCTTCCAGAGGAATGAATGAGGTACGTAGTCTACTACGATGCATCAGGGACCGGACTCGGGTGTGTCCTGATGCTGGAGCGAGCAGTGATCGTGTATGTTTCTCGGTAGTTGAGACAGCATGAGCAGAACTATGCTACCCCTAACATGGAGTTAGCAGTAGTGGTCTTTGCCATGAAGATGTGGAAAAACTATCTGATGGGAAAACATTTTACCATGTACTCTGATCAAAAGAGTATCAGTTATATCTTCTCTCAGAAGAACCTAAACCCGATAAAATGACGATGACTTGAGTAAATCCAAGACTATGACTTCGATAGAGTCTATACTCCAGGGAAGAGGAACGTTGTTGCGGATGTGCTCAGTAGGAGGAATTGTATTCAGCTGCTAGGAGAGGTGACAGAGCAGCTGGCTACCTTATAGACATCCTTTGTGGATAGAGATGGAGCAGCCTATCTATAGTCTCTTACAGACACTCCTCCACTTCTTCAGTGAGTCAGGGAGGCACAACATGGGTACGATTACTACGAGCTGCAAAATGCTCAGATATCAATAGGGTAGGCACCTAATGGATTTTTTGAAGGTGGGGAGGACATCATCCTCTTCATTGGACGTACCATGGTACTAGTTTCACTTCAGGAGGAAGTTAAGAGGGATTTCAACACTTCCCCTCTAGCGGTACATACATGAGTGGCGAAGATGTACCAGGACATTCGACGACAACATTGGTGGATAGGTATGAAGAAGGAAGTAGTAGAGTTTGTCTAACAGTGCCTCACTTGTCTGCAAGTGAAGGTAGAGCACCAGGTTCCAACAGGCTTCGTACAATCCTTAGAGGTCCAATAGTGGAAGTTGGATGATATATCCAGGCACTTCATGACGGGTCTTCCACGTACATACAGGAGTCATGATTCGATATGGGTGATCATCGACCGACTCACCAAGTCATCCCACATCCAACCAATTAGAGAGCATGGATTAGTAGAGAGCTTGGTAAGCCTCTATGTACAATAGATTGTGTGTTTGCAAGGATTAACTTCTTCTATTTTCTCTAACCGTGATGCATGGTTGACTTCCTAACTATGGAAGTGGTTGCAAGAAGATTTCAGGATATAGCTTCGCTTGAGAATCGCCTTCCATCCTCAGAAAGATGGTCAGACCAAGGGAACCAACTAGATCCTCGAGGACATGCTCTTTTCATGTGTCCTTGACTTTGGTCACAGCTGGGAGGATCACCAACCTTTGGTGGGGTATTCTTACAACAACATCTATCACTCCACCATCGGTATGGCACCTTTTGAGGCTTTGTATGGCCAACCATGCAGATCAACACTGTGCTGGATAGTCCCAGGGGAGTCAGCACTTGTGGGACTAGAGATGGTACGGGCTACCATGGTGAAGGTGAATATCATCCAGTAGTGGATGAAGACTGCACAGGACAAGAAGAAATTCTTATGAAGACACGAGACGGAGACCTCCGGAGATCGAGGATAGTGACCATATCTTCCTATGGGTCTCACATCGATGAGGTTTGTAGAGATTTGGATGAGGTGTCAAGTTATCTTCATTATTCATTAGACCCTTCCAGGTGCTCAGCAGAATAAGAGAGGTGGCTTATCGCTTGTCACTTCTACCTGAGTAGCACTGGGTGCATGACGTCTTCCATATATCTCTGCTGAGGAGATACGTTCATGACCCATCCCACATCATCGAACATAGGGTGATGGATATCGATGACGGGGTGACTGTCACGGAGGTTCTAGTGGATATTGAGGAATGACAGGAGTGGGTCTTACATGGATGGTCAATACCTTGGGTGCGCGTTCACTGGCAGCACAGGAACCTCCAGGAGAGCACATGGGAGCGGGAGGCTCAGATGCATTTTCAGTACACTCATTTGTTCCCTTAGTTTGAGTTGTAACTTATGAGGATGTAATGTCATGAGGTGGGGAGAATGTAAATACTCATTATTCCAATGATTTTTTTAAATACATGGCAATTTTACAAGGTCCGTAGTTTTTGACGGTGCTTGATTTCAAGGCCCGGTGTGCTCGAAATCAATTTTATAGAAGTTTTGTTCAGGTACATTCAGTAAATGTACATGTGGGTTTTCATAACTTTTGAACTGGTGCTCGGAATTGAAATCTGAGGGTATCATTGAACTTACAGAACTGATTTTCACTTAGGAAGACTTTTACTTCGACGACAGTGAGTCGAGAACGAATGTTATTTTTTGGTTTTTTATGAAAAAAATAATAAAATAAAGTAAAACACTTTATTTAATTTCTAAGATTCCATGTGTGAGTGTGCGTAGTTAGAACATCAACATGGGATTTGGAGGAGGGGTCCACCACACCTTAACCTCCCATGATAGGTTATGATGGTGGGGCCCTCCCGAATTCAACCACCCATGGAAGAATAAATAAAGAAGGGACCACACGGTTCCTAAGCCCCCTAATAATGGGAGGAGAGGATAACTTCCCCAAATACCCTCATTAATGAGGGGGGATCCCTCTTGATTTCCCCAACTCCCTATTAAATGGGGAGAAACTCCATGACCACTTTCCCCACCTTAATGTGCCACCCCCCCCCCCCCCACAAATTATTTGTTGCGCCAACTCTTGTGTTTTATTAATGAAGCCTCTTCGCATCCACCTAAATTTAATATGACACCTCTCATGTTTTAATTAGGGGTTCCGGGATATTAATTATTCTTTTTGAATTATGTGCCAACGTAATAATAGACAAATCCACCTATTATTTTCGTTGGCATAATTCACTTTTTTGTGGCGTCTTTGAGAGAAAAGCTCGGAGAAAAGCACCCAATGAAGAACATGAAGAACGCCGGTGACATCTTCCTCCTTAGACATCCTCACTTGGATCCTACCGACGTGGAGTATCTCCCCTACTCATCATCATCATCGAACCAATGCACAAGCTTTGATTGGATGTGTGCGGTGGACACCACGAATGATAGACTTCTTTGTCTCCTTCCGCGACACCGTCAACGAACGTCAAATGATTGCTAATAATCAAAAGGTAGGGGGTTTAATTATTCGTGGTGATATTGTACCCCTTTTATTAACATCTCCAAAGAATATAATGGGATTGATGTGTAAATTTTTAATGATCATCTTCTAATTATGTTGATCCTTTTGTTATCCTCCTAAACACGGAGGGTTCAGGCCGACCTCAGACTGCCTGACACCCTCCGTCGAAATTTCATTGTGATGTTCTTTGTAGCGGAAACACGAAATTGCGAAGAGGTTTAGCGACGAAGGAGGTGAACAAGGGTCGCGCTACATGCGGCCTCCATGAACCGTTCCACCCCCGAGGGGCCCCGGTGCGCTTCCCGCACCCTCGCGCGCTGCCACGATGCCCGGCTTTGCCTACACACCGCTGGCGCGCTGCCCGACCTCCCAGCACCCCGCTGGCGTGCTTCCTGGCGCCCCATGTGCCGTCAACATGCTGCTCGGCTCCCCTGCGCCCACCAGCATGGTGCCTGGCACCCCCGCGCCCCGCCGGTGGCTTGCCCGGCGCCCCCGTGCCATGCCCGCGGCCAGGCCGGCAACCTGGTGCCCTGACCAGTGAACCCGTGACCTCTTGGTGACCAGCCAGCCTGCCCACGCCCCGGGCAGCCTTTCTGCCAGCCTTCAGGCCACTAGCCTCTCAAGACGACACACATGCCACCCGTGGTGTCGCTGGCCAAACTGGCCTGGTCTCACAGGCTGAGTTACCGAGCCTCCTACGTGGCGACTTTCGGGCTGAACTACCCTCACAGTCCATAGGGTCGGGCCTAGCGGGCCAGGTCAAAACATAGTGGGCTGACTCACCCAATGGGCCAGGTTAGACCCAGTGAGTTTGACCAGGTCTACCCAGACCGGGTTGGACCGGACCCAGGCCCATTACTGACCCATTACTTTCTCGGGCCATATCTTTGGCACTAGATGTCCATTTGACGAACCGTTAGTGACGCCAGTATTCATGGAGCATAGACGTCCCTTTGAGTATACCCCACTAGAATTTTGGTTATAGTTGAGTCATGGTCAGGTTGGTTTGTACACGAATCCAACTGGGCCCCTGAGACTAAAATGATAATAACTCACAGACCGGGCGTCCGATTGACGCACCGTCTATTGCGTTGAAACCCCTATGACATGGCGGTCCTTTGAGATACTTCAATTGAGACTTCATGACACTTTAAGTATCAAATAGTAGCTCATGGACTGGATCCTTCTAGTGATGAGCAGATAGAGTGCAGATACATAGTAGTTGTAGACCTAACGACTCCTTGACCGATACGACTAGGAGTGACTCGACTAGCCTAGTGGGGACCACCAGGTATTTAGAGGTAAACCCATGTAGGATGGATCTCCTGGTAGTTGGAGGTAGATACATGGTTCTCGATAGGAGGGGTACCTCAATAGGCTATTAGGGGGAGAACCCTGTATTTGGCAGTAGACCCACATCAGACGGAATGCCTGGTAGTTGGCTGCAGACCTGCGGTACTCAACAGCATGAGTAGCTTAGCAGTCCAAGGTTAGTGAGAAGCGCCTTGGTGTCGCAACATTACCACTATTCTCGACAGTGGATGAGTTCTACAGCAGCTGTGGTTTCGATAATAATAATCTTGGTTTGAGCTGAGTCAATGACCATTGTGTTTTCCTCATGATTGAGATCGGTTACTTGATAACTTAGGTATATGTTTGGGAATATACCTAAGTAATGGATATCCATTGAAATCATACTTTGTAATTTATCCTTGTTGAATTTTGTGAGACCATGAGGGTATCAGGGTCCCTACTGAGTATCATTATACTCACCCATACACGGGCTTGGCCCGCATCTCATTGTGTTGGATGCAGATGACAGACATCACTTACGGTGGCTGAGAGTGTCAGGACTTGACGGTACCTAGAGGTGGACCTCAGGACGAGTCGGTACCCGGAGGAGACGGATGGACGTTGAGATCTGAGGAGGCTATATGGACATACATTTCAGGTGGTGGATGATCCAGGATCTCGTAGACACCTTCCAGAAGTTTATCTTTTTAGTTGTACCTATTTTTCCTATCCTTGTACTATACTGTTGGGATTGTATTTTCGGCCCCTTTACTTTTAGTACATTTGTTATAAAGTTTTTACATAGTTTATGCTTCATCTTGTACTCTGGTTGTGTGAGTTTACGTTTTATAAAGGCAATGCCCTCCCAGTTTTAGGGATTTAGGCCATTGGTGCTAGTCTCCAGCCCCTAGCATATGGATGGCGGGCTTGGGGTAGTCAAGATACGGCACTCGGGGGACGGTTCGTGACAATGAGTGTAAGAAATATCATTATTAAAAAATATCTCAGTAAATGTATGATACATTGGTTAATATATAAACATTAAATAAAATGAACTGAAGGGGTTTACAGAAGAAAGAAAACAAAAATGTTAATTGATGAATGTTCCCTCTTCTTTGTGCATCTCTTATTGATTTTAAAAAACATGCTTCATTAGTTCAATATCTACCAAAATTATTTCTTTTTTGTTTAAGGGGATGAATTTTTTATGTCATCTTGAAAGGGTTTGTTCTAGAAAAATAAGTTACAAATTGTGAAGAAAGGAGAAGAAGAGGATATCTTTTATAAGAGAGAGGAGGAGCACTTTTGAAATTTCATTATATTAATTTATATTAAATTTGGCCTCAATAAAAATACATCCAAATAAAAATTTATTATATTTTATTGATTTATAGGGTGATAATACAATCAACCAATATATTTTATAATGTATATGGTTCAATTGTAATCCATGTATTTTTTATTGACCCTAAGTTATCCTATTTTAATTTTTTCTTTTATAAAAAATTATTCAATTTTAAAAGGGTTACTGTTTTACTTTTAGGGTGATAATTGAATCATAAATGGTAAATTTATAATATATTAGAACATTATTTATCTCCTTTTTCTATATTTTATATTTTTTTAATTTTTTATATTTTTGTAAAATATTATTTATTGTCTATTTTGAAACTATTCGTAATATTGAGTCTATAAAAATCAATACGTATAGTTATAATCAACGATATTAATTTATTACATTCAAAATATTTCTTATGAACCTATAAAATTAATTGATCTCATTACTTAATTCAAATTATATTTCTTCTAATATTTTTAATATCACCAAGTTGGTTTTTCATTAATTGAATAATGAGTGCATCATCATTGTGTAATTATTTATGATAATTATTTCTTCACTAAATAATAAAAATAAAAATAAATGATGTATATAATCATTTTATATTTAATAATAATATTTTTTGTAATGTAAATTTTTTATTTACCTCCACATTAAAAATATTATACTTGTTAAAATTATGAGTGTGACATTTTGTTACTCTCTTTGATTTCTATAATACCCAAGTCATATTATTGAATTTTGTGCATTAAAAAATCTAATTTAGGAACATAGGTGTTGAAGGTTTAATTTAATTAATTGATTTGAATTTAGGAAAATGTTATGGAATATTTATAATATTCTTTTTACCCTAAATTTCTTGATTTACACTTGATTTTGGGAATTAAAATTATTAAAGTTACTATCTTATTTTCCAGAAATAAAAGGGACCTATTTACTATATTTTTAAATTATCATTCCAAATATGTAAGATATTTTTCAAAATTTAAAACACATAATTAGAAAAAATTAATATAAAATTATCGTACTTGACTGAATGAGAAAATGTGCTGTTAATGTGAAGACGTTGAAAGGATTAATATTTTTTATCAAAATTCAAAGTGAAAAAGACATAAATGAACTTCATTTTATTAAATCATAAAAAATATATTTAATTATATATTGAAACAAACCAAAAACGAATTTATCACAATAAATTATTTTGATGAAAAATTTGTAATCAATTAATATTTAGTATCTTTCATTATTCTTCAAAACACGGAACTTCTCAAAAAATTCCTAAAATTCAACCAATGAAAATTTTCATGAAAAAATTTGAAAAAATACGATTATCATATTAGATATAATTTATAAAAGTTTCAAAAAAATATTATTAACAAGTCATCCCTTAAAAGATGAAAGAACTAACGTTTTATAATAATACTTCAATTATGTGTAAAATTGGATTTCTTTTATATAAAGTCAAGAAAAAACATAAAATGAATGTTAAAAAATAAAGCTATTATATTTTAAAAAAATTAATTAATATAATATAAAATTAGTTGTTTGGTTTATTAATCGTATAAAACACACTTGTGCACATTTAATTTTTTTTTTCAGAAAAAAATTTCATGTTTAAAAAATAGTTTTACATTAATTTTTTATTAATTGGTCAAGTAAATATATATATGTGGAAACCATATAACATAATTAATTTAACACTATATATACCAATTGTTCGAACATAAAAGTTATAAAATTATATTTTAAATAACAAGAATAACAAAATGATAATTCATAGAAACTCATATTTGGGTCTAACACTTGCTAAGCTGGTGTTGTGTGTAATGAAATACTTCAAAGAAAGAAGGAATTTAAAAATAAATATTTATAAAAATCCTAGTGTGTTACAATCTACAACCCTTAAAATTAATTTCTCCATAAATATTCTTCAAGGTCATCAATGATTTAATGATAGGACATTCCATTCAAAGAAACCTAACTCATAATAATGAATATTATCACTCCCAATAAAAATGAAAATTTGGAAAAATATATTTACCTAATGTAATCTATATCATGATTTCCCAATAGGATAACAATAGTGGAAGGTCAAAAAATGGACATATAAGAGAAAACCAACTATCATGTTTTGATGGAGAGAGATAGATAAGGTGTTCAAGAAAATGTAGTGACCATAAAAAAGATGACAAAATTTGTATGAAAAAGGCCATTTCTGTCATCATAAATGATGATAATAGGATAAATATTTATTTAAAATGTCTATTTTGGTAATATATACATAATATATTTCATCTAATAAGTAAAATATCACACCATGGTTGTGCCTTGATCAATTTTCACTTCATTTATTACTCGATGAAATGTTGATGTTGAAATTGTAATTCCTGATGAACTAGTGGATCATAAGATCCATAATGGGATTATTATTCATTCCTTCCATCTCTAGTTATCATAAAAAAATGGTTAAAAATGTAATCAAATATGAATAAATCTCATAATATAAAACATTAGTCTCTAAAACCTTATACAAAATTCAACATAATGAATTTCATTAATGGATACCCATAGAAATCTTCCCAATAATTAAAATCCAAAACATTAAAAATAATGTAACTAAAATTCAAAAACTAACTCATAATTTATCCCCGAATTGTTTTTTTTAGATATAAATTATAACCCACCAATTATATTAAGACCATTATATTTCATTCTCTTGAAACAAGCTAATTCCATAAATTACCATAAAACTTTAGTGAAAAAATACATTCCTTAAAAAACACATTATTCATACCATAAGACAAAAAATTATATAAAATAAATTCATGATGTCAAAACCCACTATTTCATCCTATTATACCAATGGTCATCAATATTATCCAATTCATTTAATCATAATCAAGCTTCTCTGTATTTCATTATGCAACCATCATGCACATATTAAATTTTATCCTTCCCTTAATCAAGATTTTCCATAAATATCACATTACGTCCATAATTAATTTTTGTGGTTTCCTTTAACATTAGAAATATTCTCATAAGTTTAATTGATTCTTGAAAATTATTCCTTTCATTTTTAGGTCACTCGTATGTCGTAGTAGTGGTTTTGGATTATTGGTGGAATATAGAGGCCATCGGCTAGTCGGTGAAGGGTGGAAGACTTAGTAAACATCTATAGGTTTCACCAACCATCCAGTGGAGTCCTAAAAGTATATGAATATTCTTATACCCACCAACCCTTTGGTGAGGCCTTGTGGCTCACTAATTATGTTGTTGGGCATATATTTTATTAAAGGTGAAATTATAATTTTCAATCAAAATAATCTCTTTACAAATGTAATATCCCATCGTTGAACCTTATTTTATTTCTATTATTATAGATATCATGGGTAATTAATTTTTCTCTTCTAAAATTATATTTCATATTTTTTAGTCTAATTTAAATCATGGACCTCCATTGGTCATAGTATATTTAATATGTCCTTTATTATATAATTTACTCTCTTATTTTTGATGTGTTTGATGAATTATAAAACTTAATATCTTAATCTATAATTTAAATGTATAATTTAAATTTATTACATTAGATACAAGTTGCTATAAATCCAATCACTTCATCTCATATCACCTATCATAAATAAGACGACCATTTCATCAATTTCTTGGTGGCATCTTAATCCTATAGTCCATACAATATTTATCTTAGAGTTCTTATGATGATTTAATTTTTCATTATATATGAATTTTAATACTGAAATTTATTTTCTCATTTGTGGAAATATTATGTGTTATAAAAATTGTGTTATTTTAAAACTATATTTATGCACATTGTGAGTTTGAGAGAAATTCAATAATGATGGTTCTGAAATAGATTTTTGTTTCAAGAATTAAAGAGTTTGGAACCACTATAAAAAGGGATTTATGAAAATGATAATTATTATGAAATCAATTTTCATTGTAAAAGTTTTATGAATCATGGATTTCATTTTTATGAAACATAATTTTGATATATAAGACATTGGGATACCATGGGGTATAAGGATAAAATAGATATTGATGATACTTATTGAAGTAATATATCACTAAGGTAGTTGACTATAAATCCATTGTTTCTGGTGGGAATACATTACATGGGATTTAGGTTCTCATACATTAGGATTCACTTATGTCATCTAGTGTTCCTTTTAGTTTTATTGGTTGGGTACACCCTTGATTCATTGATTTCTAATTTTGGGTTCATTTTTGTTACATTTCATGAATAGATTTTCATATGAATATTTTCCAACATTATCTTCATGTGGATGTGTAATCATGAAAACTATTTTATTTGTATTCATAAGCCTCATCAATAAATTCTACATAATTTTTAAAATTTTATTGAATATGTAATGTTTTTGAAAGGAAAATATATATATTATTTTTTATGGTAAATGTATTTTCATTGAAATATTTTACTTTTTTTGTATAATAAATAATTGATGAATTTTTATATACACGTTTATATTCCATCGTAGAATCCTACTGAGACATATTTCCAACACCCTAATTTTCCCTTTGGACATTTTTAGATGTGGATTTAGAAGATAAAATTAATTAGAAGAGAGTTATGGAAAATATTAATTTCATGGGTCATGACTCCTTACAGATGGGTTAGGATATAAGTGAAATATAAAAATGATGAGATGGACCTAGGTGTTGGTTTATGTTCTATGTTGTTGGTATTTATATAAGTTCGATGATAAATTAATTTCTAATTTTTTCATGTTTCCTTTTTATATTGTTAGTTTTTCAAATGTTATATATTTTGTATATATACTATGATACTCTAATTTTTTCTGTCATATCATATGTATTTTGAGGGTGAAATCATTCCAATATTCTCTTGTATCATACCCATGAACCTTATTCCAGTGCATGGTTATTGAAAATGTGGTTTTTGAATTGTATAAGGCTAATTTGGGTGACATTATATGTTAAATAAAATTGATATATTAAAATTTTGAATCAAATCCCCTTGGTTTTCCTTAAAAAAATTCCATTGTTTTTCATCACCATCTATTATTTGGGGATTTTTGATAATATAGTGGTAGGATCATTAGAAATCAACAAGAACTAAGGGAGTGTTCTTTGAGAACTCACTTTCATGATGAAAAATGAGTTACCATGGGAAGTATGTGTTTTTCTATCACATTTGTTTATAATTTTATACTTTTTACCTTCAATTATTGAATACATTTTAATATAATAGAATTTAATTATATTCTATGTGGTTTTATTCATCTTGTTTTTTAGATTATAGACCTCTCTGAAAAACACTTCGCAACACTACAGAGGAATCTATGGAGTAATCCCTACAAGAAAATCCATAGGTTGACCCGATTTTTGTAGAAAATATCATGTAAACAATTTATTCTATGGGTAATGAAATTTGTTATAAATTAGAATGTAAGGTATACAATGCTTTGGAATTTATTATGTAGAATCCACCATTATTTTATGGAGACAAGGCTCCACATGATGTATAAGAATTAATCGAGAGTACTGACATGATTTTCCATTTTAGGAAAAATCTTGAAGACTTAAAGGTTAGTTTTTCACATATTTTCTTGATTGGTTGGATTGTTAGTTGATTGAATCTATTATGGATTCCATGTTGGATTATTATATTTACATGCCTACCCTAAGGAGTTATTTTAATCAATAGTTCCATCATGAGACACTGAGAGTAGTGAAGGTGTAATAGTTAATTTCTTTGGGGCTAAGAGGTGTTATTTTTTAGAGTAGACAACTATATTTTCTAAGTTGGTGCTCCTATATCTATAGATTTCATTCAATTTATATCTCAATATCTGGAGGTTTTATATTCGTTTGAGGAAACAAAATCTATATATAATGTTTTTTATGTGCCTACCAACCTATTTTTAGGTTTTTCAAAATGATGTTGTCGCTAAGGGAGAAATAGTTTGTAGGATATGACTTATTAGAGAAGTCATTACATATAGAGGAAGCCATTGTTCTCTCTATTGTCTAAAATGAATGTTGGGTGACCAATGTTATGGTGGTCGCTAGATTTGTAATTAGAATTCATGGTTGAATTAAGTGTTCTATTACTAGAGTGGGAAATATGGGAAACATTGATATGATTGTAAGGGAGAATCGATGGTGTGTAACAAATATGGTAAAAATGATCTTCATCAATGTTTATTATTCATGATATACCTGGGTATTAGATTTGGATATAGCTTCACCATTATATATTAGTGTATATAAGAGACATCAAAGGTGGTTTGATCTCAGCTGCATTCTAATAGTGATGCACATGTTGGGAATAACAATGTTGGTGAGGGTTTATGTCTTGATGTAGTGGATTGTTCACTAGAGGAATCAGTGGAAGGAATGTCATGCATGAGAAGTAAAATCATTATTTCATATTATATTTTATTATATATATTATATATTGGATAAAAAAATTATTTTATATCATCCATTAAAATTGATATATTGTAACTATGTTTGGAGCTTATACCTTTCAAGATGAATCCTTCTTATCCTTTATGAAAGAATTCATAGTAGGCTTATAAATTTACTAGGTTTTGGATGATTATCACTAACCATAAATCGCTATGAGAATTCATTGTTCAATATATTTTCATATCTTATCTTATAATTTGAATTGATTGGATGATTATCTATAATGACTATTTTGATTTCATTCATAATTGGGAGTAATTTAATTATTCTAATGGAGTCATTCGTGTCTTCAATGGTGAGTGGGATTTGAGATTTGGGTTATAATTCCTCATCAGTCAGAATACAAAGATGATTTCTATGTACTTTTTTTAGTTTTTTCATGATTTTTTTGATCGGAATCTGATAGGACCCCTTCTTATAGTGGTGAGTGAGTATCCTTACATTTTCATGATGATTTTATAGGTTCTCACCATAGAGAAAGTATGATATTACCATTGAATTACATTGAGGCATCTGAACCATTACCAAAACATAATACCATATAAACGCTCTAAATTTATAATATTGATTGTTCATATTTAGGATCTTAAGGCTAATCGGATTATTTATCATAGCAGTTCAAAATTCTCTTTTTCAGGGATCCATGTAATGATTTAGGATGATAGTTTTTGAAATTTTGATTGTTATTAGACACCCAAATTGGAGAAAATAAAAAAATACCACTTTTCCTGGATTTATGAGGTTTTTGATCCACTCAATGAAGCTTGGTAAATTTTGAAAATTGATTTGGGATGATGATACAATTAGATGAGGGTTCAAGAGGAAGATATTTAAAATAAAATATTCAATAGTTTTAAAGGGGGTTATGATTATTTTTATGTTATTTTACCTTACTAAAACTCCTATATATTTTATATATTAAATGAATTGCATATTCTATAGGTTATTATATTCTTTTATGGTTTATTTCACTGATTATATCCTAGTTTTTTTAGGACAAGAATAGGATCATGATGAGAATTTTAATAATTTCATTTGAATAAAAAGAAAACATAATTATATGTAAACCTAAATAAAATTATGTTCTGTATTAAAGAGATAAAACATATGGGCCATGTGGTTTCTAATAAAAATTTCTCAGTGGATACTAGTAAGATCTGAATTGGGATATCTAGGGAGTATCCCAGAAATGTTTTTTAAATTTAACATTTTATGGGATTAAGTGGTTAATATAGGTTTTTTAAGAATATCTTATCATTCATGTACATTGACCAAGTAAACCCATAAATTTTTGGAGTTTGTTTTTGAGAAATCAGTTCCAGAGATATTTTTAGGAGATCAATGTGAGAAAGAATGCAGATCTGGTCTATATTATTCCAATGATGAGTTTCGGTGATTATGTATACATTGATTCCATGTGTATATGTATGGGTTATATTATAATGTATGTGAGATTGGTATTATATTATGGCTCACATAAATAATTCCCTCATGAGAAGAACTACCCCATGATATGTAGTTGGCGATAGAAATGCATGCACCTAATACTCAGTGCTATAACCTATTTGGGGAGAATATTGAAATCTAATCCAACCATAAGAGATTGAATAATGTCATTAATCATAGGTATATGAACCTAAGATAGATATAAAGAGATAAACTGTGAGATATTGGGTAGAGTACCTTTGGAACATTTATTTCGATATTACATACTCCCCTAGAGAAGGGAATGTTGTGGGAGACCATTTGAGTTAAAAATTAACAACTTAGTGAGTAAATGAATTGATAGAGGACATGTTCATGATGAATTTTTTATATAGATGCACTTAGATTAGTTGGGGGATGTCATATACATATTCATAAATTTTACTCTGGAATGATTATTTATGAATGATTGGATTCAAATAGAAATGTTGAAGGATGCATTGTGTGAGAGCTTTAATGAGAATATTTATGGTGGGGAGACCATATGTGAGTGTACTTGGACTCTCGATGGAAGTTTTTTCTATCGAGGAAAAATGATTAGTTTTATAGACCTAATATGGGTACTAACAAATAATAGACACTCAAATGACTGGTATGTATACACTAGAAAAAACAAATTGTACAATTACATGAGATTTCATTACCGTTGTCAAATAATGAAATAATCATTTACGTGTTTAGTGATATAATTCCTTAAATGATAGAGAACTAATGGGGAATATCAAAGGACTAATAGGTTTCAAATTTTTTTACCCATTCTAGTGAGAAAATAGGAGAGGTAGATATGGATGTTTTGATTGGGTAAAATCAGGATCCTAGTTGTAAGGATGTGACATGGGTTATTATCGATTAACTCCATAAATCAACAAATGTTTTCCATATCAGTGAGTCAATAATGGTTTAGAACGTTTGGATATTGTATGATTGGGATATTATAATAAATCATGGTGTCTTAGAGAAAATTTTTATGGGTAGGTACCCTCAACTCAGATTTCAATTCAAGGGTGGACTTCATATGTTGATGGGTTGATAACTGAAGTGGAGAATGAATTATAATCCCACGATGGATGTATATACTAAGAGATATATCTATATTATTGAATAATTTCTATTGGAATGTGTTCGTGACGTCAATTTATAATGGAAGAAACATATTTCTATAAATGATTTTTCATATAACAATAATTATTAGACATTGATCGAAATGGAATCATTTGAGGTGTTGTATAGGAGTTATTACAAATCACCACTTCATTGGTAAAATTTCATATAATGTTACACAGATGGAAAAATAATAATTACAGGTATGATGGGTATATTACAATTTATTAATATAAAATTAGATAAATAAAAATTATGATGCAAATCATTAACATAATTTTTTTGTAATATGTTTTAATTTGATAGACATTATTAGGATTTCATTAGAGTTTCACCACGGTTGAGAAATACTTTTTTTGTGGAAGCTGGGTAAGTTAGTGCTTAATTATATCAGATCGTTTGAGATTTTGGAAGGAATAAGAATTTAATTTTATAGATTATACATACCATATATTTTGAATTCTACCCCTAACTAGTTTTATGATTCCCAACCGAGGAAGATTCACATGACTCTATAACAAATGATTTATAGGGATGTCTTTGAAATTAAACCTGACATCACAATGGTTCAAATTCATCTTATGATAGTGCAATGATAAGATAAAGTGTTGTGTCATATGATAATATATTGGCTTTATAATGATGGAATTTTGGTAGGGAATACCATTTAACATAGGTTCATGTGGCCATGCTGATGCAGTAAAGACCTTATTTAATCTATAGTTCCCAATTATGTGTCCTTCAAGTGAAAATTGAAATTTTTTGTGGGGTATTTTCATATCAATATGTATAAAATATGTTATTGAGATTATTTTGAGTTTTTATTTTCATTTATTTTGTCATTCATGTGTTATAAAGGTGGTTGTGGATTGTTGGAGGCATCTGGAGGCCATTGGCTAGCTGGTAGAGGGAACTGTCTAACTGTTGTGGGTTTTAAGAACTATTTGACATCATTAGGATCTACCAAAAAAATTCTAGACTCATAGATGTAATATTATTCATCTTATACCAATTGATTAGTCAGGGAAGCCCAATGACTAACCAGTGATATCATTCGGGGAGTTGTTTAGTAAGTGTGATTGTGTCAATTTTACCGTACATAAATACTTAACCTCTATAATTGTACTCCCTCAACCCAAATTATATTTCTCTTGTCTTCGATGATATTTATTGATGAATATAGCTATTCCCAAATTATTTTAGAGGAATCCTGATCCCTATTAAAATCATGGCACTATATTGGGTGTAATCCAATATATAGACCAATCTTCTAGATTTTATTAACTTATTCTTCGTGATTTTGAGGTCTTATCAGACTAGATCACCCGATCTATAATAAAAATGGGGAATTAAAATTTTTTTCTATTAGATCTAGTTTCTTTAGAATCTAATCTCTTAATCTCCCATCATTGGTCCTAAATTTAATTTGTTTTCGATTGATATTAAGGTACTTTTATCTATCCTATATTCCATCCCATGGATATAAGTGATTTATTGTGATAAATACATTATATATATTTATATAATTGAATATTGAAATGGCTTTTCTCAATGGTGGTAATAAAATGTTCTTTTATATTGGGATTCTTTGAAAACTATACTAATTTACATGGTTCATTTGATAAAATACCTCAAATATAGGATTGAAATTGTTATGGGGTTTCACACATGGAAGCTGTGTAACATCAATATAGAAAATGTTTAATGAAAACGGCCTTTAAAATGAAATGGAGTTTCCTTGAATTTTTTTAGGAAACATTTATTTCGTTTTTTTGAAACTCAATGGTGATATATAGAACATTGGGAGACCATGGGGTATAGGAAAACACTATAAATATATGATACTTGGTGGAGTTAGCTATTACTAATGTATCAACCCCTAATTCCATGAATTTTTTTTGTATCAATTATGTGCGTATGAGGGTCCCATAAATTATGATTTACGTATATTGGCTAGTGTACCTTTTTATTTTTGGTAGTTATGTACACACCCACATCAGGGAATACCCTTTTTTGATGATTTCTTGTTATGTTATATGAATGGATATTAATTTTCTTATTTGACCAGTTGATCATGATTTGGATATCAATTTTTTATTTATTTATTTATCTGATTATACCTCATAGATAAATTTTATATCATATTTAGTATTTATTGAATATTGATTTTTAAAGGAAACCCAAAGGATGATTTTTATTTTAATATTTATTTATCATGAAAATCATTGAAATTTGTTTTATACAATAAAAAATTAATTTATGTGGATTGAAATTATGTAAAATCCATAGTGGTATCCTACGGAGGTTTAGTGAACATATAGTACTTATTTCTTTGGGTGCATATAGCTTTTTTTTATAAGAAACAAGTAAAGGGGAGAATGCTTTGTAGGGGTTGAATATCAAAGATAATGTTCCCCTATCGGTTGGTTGGGTTGGTGGTGACATATGGTCATAAGGATATAGACCGATGGGTTAATACATGATACATATTATTGATATTTCTGTATAGTTTATTAAAATTTATTTTCCAGTTTTAAGATATTTTGTTTTTTTTATGTTTTTTAAATAATTATTTTTTATCGATATTTTTTTGATAATTGGTCTCTTCCATCTTTTCATATATATTTTGGTTGTGGAATAATTCAATTTTTCTATGGTATGATACCCATGTTCTTCTCAAAATCTAGAGGTGTTCAGGAATTTCCTTTGGGACATGTGTAAATCCAATTTGTGTGTTTTTATGTATTGAGTCTGGTTGGTATCTTACAAATAAAATATAATTCAAAATTTAATGTTGTAGAAGATATTCAATATGATAAAGGGTATAATTTGAATTAATTAATTAATGATATAGGAAGTAGAACAATTAAAAATACTACATATACTGTAAAATACCCTCATTCATAGGATGTAATAAATTAAAAGGATTATGAGCAGTCACAATATTGAATAAAATAAAATCATTAAATTTTTGTAGTGACAAAAGTTATACTAAATTAGAAAAAATAGTGATATAATTTTATAAAGAAATTAAAATCCATATTCAACAGAATACTATATAAAAATATGATACCAATACTTTGGTGCTACTGGTATAGGATCTCAAAATATTGGAATAACCTATACCAACAGTTTGATGAGTTGTTGGGTGAAATTTAATTGGGATAGATCTATGCCATTGTTTTATGGAAACCATAGGTATAGGTGACTTAAAAATAATTTCATGTACCAATTGATTGGTCAAACATTTAGTATTTTTATACTATTGAAAAAAATCCCAATTACATATTTTGATTTAGGGATCTAATCATTATTTTCCAATTATTTTTAAACATTAATAGGTCCAATTTTTGGATCATATATACCTATATATATAAGTATGTACAAAAAAATAATATTATATGAATTATTATTTTTTATTACATTGAAAGAGTGGTTCCACTAACACCATCATTTGAATCAAACCAGTAGTATATGTAATCAATACCAACAGAATGATCAAAAAATTTGTTTAAGTTACCAAATGAAAAAACCTAAACAAATGGATTGTTCAAATAATTTTTAAGGGTGGACCAAAATCATACTGATACCAAGGGATTTTCAAAATTTTGGTATATATGAATGTATAAGTCAAATTTAATGTTGTGAATAATGATGTAATAAAATTTCCTTTCCAATGAGGTTGGGATATAAGAAAAAATTTGCATTCCCCACTGACCATGTACAATATAATAGTAATATGAAGGTTTATTAAAAGATAATAAATTAGCCAAATCACGAGATAAAATGGACAAAATCACCAACTTTTATTTATACCCATGAACATGATCCAAACCTCATTCTAATGAGATATATTATCTTCCTATAATTCTATATTTGACACATTTAGGTGGAAATTAAAATGGTAAAACTAGGCTGAGATGACATATATATGATAAAATCTATGATGGGAAATAGTAACACCCCACTGAGGCATTACAATGGAATGTATTTGATAAAAAATTTATTAATTTGGGAAAACAATTTCAAAACATACAATGAGATTTTGTACAGATGGAATGAATCCATATGAAATCCTTTGTATCAAGCATTTTTCATGTCCTATTATATTAGTTTTTTACAATATTTCCTATGAGATATGTGGAAAATATATAATGATCAGATCTATTATTTATAGCATAAAATAGTCCGAAATTGATATTTACTTTTACCTATGATATATCGTAGTGGTGGAGGGATATCAATGAAAAATATATAATTCAATTTATACATTAGAATCCTAACCATAGGTGTGTCTCTCAAGAAGATATACCTACGAAATGACAATCCTCACAATTATAATTATTTATGGATTATATCAATGTCTAAAATATAACATAAATGGATTTTTTGGGTTATTGATATTATGAAATTAAATCAAGGGGAAGGAAGTAAACAAAATAAAAACCCTTGAATGGTAAACTATCATTAGGTGTTTTCTAATGGCTTACATCAACATTTAATTTTTTTCCCTTAATAACCTATTCTAATGATCAGTATCAAAGACATTCATTTTATATTTATTCACAATTTTATCATCCATTACAATAATAATATACTCAGAGATCCATAGATTGGTCATCAACTTATTTTTTGGAATTGGTGAATGGGATAGAACACTCTTCAACCAAGATAATGGATCTTCTCACACACATATAAGCCACCACACACCATCCATCCTTGAAAACCACACATATCTAATCATTTAATGTTTAATTAGAATATATGGAGGATCGAATATTAAATATATTTGGTGAATGAAAAAGTTTTGAATGAATATGGAATAATAATTTCCTCATCCACTACACACCACCACCACCAACAAACATAAACAAAGAAATATATTTTAAAAATGAAATGTTAATATACAAGAATAGTAAACTTTTATTCCACTCAGTACACATAAATATTTTTAGTACATGATAATAAAGAAGTATGAGACAAAGGGTAGATCACTATAGTAAAGAAAAACAAATAAAATTGGGAGGAAAAACAACAGGCCGCAAATAAAGAGAATAATTGAATGAACATTAAATGATTAAATTTAAAAAAATCAACTAAATCATGATGTTTTAAGATAAAAGTCCTTGAATAAAATATAATATATTTTAAAAATGTGTAATTGTATTTGTTTTTATAAATTACAGCATCCTCCTACTCCTAGTCTTTAGTTCCAATTAGTGTGCTCCCTTCTACAGTGGATGGATTCTATAAATCTCGACTGAGTGTGCACATTTCTTCATATGGGATCTAAAATTTTCTATTTTCTTCAATTTCTTCCCATCATCATTATATTTATAAAAAATATTCATTCTATGATTAATAAATCTACACTTTTTGTCTAATCACAATTGTATTATATATGACAATACAAGTACGTAAAATATATTTTACATAAAAATTAATAGTCAAGTAATAATACAAATTACTACATCCAAGACCAGTATATGGATATAAAAATCAATAAATAATGAACATGGAATGATGTACTCATTAGGTTTTAAATCTTCTGTAAATATTTCAATTTCTATGAAAGCAATTAAAAGAAAACAAAAATGTCAAGAATATGACAGACATTATCAAAGGAATTATAAGAACCACTGGAAATGAAATTGTAGACCATTACTGTAGGTCTGAAATATATATGATGTAATCAGAAATTTTACCGTTGGGGTATGGATGCTACATTAATCTTATATGAACATTTTTCAGTATGACAATTTGAAATTATGAATGTTGATAATATAAACATAATTTTGTGACCATAATGCTTAGTTTATGCAATGGGAAACAAGAAGTGTAAATTGAATAAAAAAGGAAGAAATGACGCCCTAGACCTATAGAGTAATGACTTTTGAAGCAAAAGTTTGATATAAAAAATAAGATATGGAATCGTTTGAGATTTCTCTTGATCATGACCATGTTGAGCTTCCAACATTTAGGTTTTAACGAAATTACATAAGAGAGATTTTCTAGATGCCTGAGATTTCCACTAGAACAATGTTGGCCACACTGCATTATGAAAATACCACCACTAAACACCTTACCCTTAGAACATATGTAATTTCAAAAAACAAGATATATATATACTCCCTTAGAGTATTAATGTGAAATTATATTTGAAATAAATTAGTAGTCTATGTAATTCTCTGTTTTATTTAGTGTTACACCCATATATAAAATGCATATTATTTTAGGGTATAATAAAATAGATTTTTATAAAAAGAGACTTGGATTTGATTTTTCTAGAAAGATTATATATGTAATTTCCATTGAAATACATTTTGATATAAAAATAAATTATATAAAATGTTTAATATGACAACATTTATTTATAAAATATTTATATAAAATTATATATAGTTTTTCTAAGTGATATAGATTTGATTGTATAATAAATATTGATTGTTTCAATAAATAATTATATTATATTGATAAATTAAATTTATAGTATTTATTATATATAAAAAGAAAGAGGATACCATTTTTTTATAAAAACATGTCAAAATTAAAAAATGGTTTATTTTTTGTAACTTTTTGAGACAGTCTTATTTTTGTGTGAAATATAAAATATGTTATTTATTATGAAATAAAAAAATACATACTGGTGATTTAATAACTATTTAAAAGTCCATATCATCCAAAAATACATTATTTTATTATTATTATTATTATGTACTTTAATGAATTAAAATCCATTTCCGAACCTATTAATGACTTTCCAAAGTCTAAAATGAATTTTTTTAAACTATATTTTTTAAAATGTTTATCCTGAAGAAAGAAATAAAGAAAAAATTATTTTAGTTAAAATGAATTGAAATATAATAAAAAAACACATAAATATAAAAAAACATAAGTAAAATCAATGGGTAATACAATTATTTTTCATTATCCAAAACCTAGTGTTCGAATACCTATATTTTGGAATTAATAATCAATTCCCCTTGTAATAGTATAAATACCCACCATCTCCCATTTCTTATACAGTCCAAATCCTTTAGTCCTGATTTTCTAGTTCGTTTTCATCTGAAGGAGTACCTCCATGTTTTACATAATATTTTACCACTCTATCATCATGTTTCTGTGGGATGTTTTTTAAGATATGCGAACTCATATCCACTTCATTTCCATTCAATTGCCTATGTTATGGAATGTCTTCTAAATGTTGTATCACAATCCATTCATGAAATTGTTATTATCCTATTAGAATCGAAATAATGTTTAACCAATGGGGGACCTTCATTATATATCATTATACTTGTATATTAATCCACATTTCATACATGCTATATTAACAAAATATTTCAGTAACTTCTATATTTTAAAAGATGTATATTACATAATGAATAATGAAACCACTTTATTTTCCATAGATTTTCACCTAGATGTAATCATAATTTATTTATTGGGGATTTATATTTATGAATCCTACGTAACGTCTTGGTTCCGGAAGCCACCCATAGGTTCCCCGTACTCGGTAGGTCACATGGTCTCAAGCACATTTCCCCAAACGCCAGAGGCTGCTGACTACCAGCGAGGGCCTTGGGTGTGATAGTGGGGAAACTACGACCTGATTGGAAGAGTACACAACAGAAGTACACAAATACATACAACAACAGAAGCAGTAAATACCAAACCATAGTAATGGAGGAAGACTGATTAATGAAACAACTTGAGAAGATATGTATATAAATGATGCATGATAAATATAAGTCTAGGAAAACTGCCAAACAAGTCACAATGTTGTAATACAACAGTGCTAAACCAAAGTGAAAAAGAAAGAAAATAAATTCCATAGCATCTCAATCCATAGCTTGGTCCCATCTCTATAACTCCACAACTATCATGAACCCGAAGTTGAAGGGCGCTTTCCCTTATCTATACCTGCGACAATGTAATCTGTTTTGGCACAAAAACATGACCCAAACAGGGTGTGAGACAAAATCCTAGTAGGCATCCACCCGATGATCTATTCCTGATAGTAAGTGAATATATTGAAGATAAAAGTACAAAAAGCAGTAAACAGGAAAGTACTCAGCATCATACAATCCACAGTTTCTAGCATATAATTTACAAACAAGTAAGCAACCACTGAAGCAAGTAGAACAAACAGGTAAACCTCTGGGTATTCCTCATAGCCTAACCCCTATGATTCAACCAACAGGTACTAGAAACCCTCTGGGAGACACACACAGTCTCACCCCTCTATTTACGCTAAATAAATATACTCTCTAGGGAATCACTCACAGTCAATTCCCCTTATAGTCTCGTATCATACTAAAGGCGCTCTAGGGAACCACTCAACGTCTCATTCCCCCTGTGTCCCACGTTGAGGAACTACTGAAACTCTGAAGAAATACTCAACATCAATTCCCACTATGGTCTCACATCGTATTATAAAGACACTCTGGAGAATCCCTTATGTCTATTCTCTCTATGGTGAAATACACTCGGTTATCACAGCCCTGTGTAAATTCATCAAGTATCACATCGCGTAACTATCAATGTAACCTCAAGAACTACTTGTCTGGAATTATCCAACATATCAGCATGGATGAATAATAATCACACCATCCTACAATAATATGAATGGAACTGGAAATAGCCTAACAAGAAAAACTAGATGAAACAGTCATAAATAGGCAAAACATGCATGGAAAAAACATCCATAGCACATAAAATTACCCTATTCACAAACAATAACCTCCACTCAGGCATACAAGTAATGCAGGAAAATAGCAGGGGCAAGACAGTAAACACGCAATACCCTGTTCAAGGGTATTTGGGGAATTTGAACATAATACTCAATGACTTTCTACAGAAAGGAAAATACCACATACTGTGATGTTAGGAGATCAATATACTTGAACCACGGGGCTCGAATCGCTTTATAATGTTGAAGATCTACAAACATGTCTAAAACGTTCAACCAATGAGAACTTGGAAAAGAGAATGAATTATGAAACAAGGTTCTAGTAGAAGAGATAACTCACCAATGAGATTCCAATGCAATCGTCGAAGTTTTATTCAGAGGACGGATAATCTATTGGGGGTTCGTCGAAGGTCTGCGACTGTTCGAGAGCTCTTGGCTGAATGAGACAAAAAAGGAGACATTTTTGGGATTAGACATGACCCCAGTGCATTTAATGAAAAAAAAGTACACGGTGTGTACTTTTAGAGTACACGGTGGGTACTCGCCTTTTCCGTACTCTGCTTTAGGCAGCCTCCATGTCACCCCTACATGGCCATGTGTGTGGCCATGACATGGCCAGCACACGGCCTCATGCGGCAACGATATACACAACGAGTACTTATAAAGTACATGGCATGTACTTCAAAAATTTCTAGAAACTCCTCTTTTCTCAAAAACTCTAGAAAAAGGAAAAAAATACCTGAAACGAAGGTCTAGGTTCTTACAAACTTCTCCACTTAAAGAAATTTGTCCCAAAATTTCCCTAGCATGGAATAGAAGAGGAACTGCTAAACAACTCCAGCCACTGCGATCGTACATCAGCCTCCCTCTACCAAGTCATGTCCTATACTCGCCAGTGCTATCATAGAACCCGTACCAGTGGAAAAAACTGGCCACGGAAGACCTTCATACTATGATTGATAATCCATATAGGATGCTCCATGAAAGATGCATCCACCTCCAACTCGACTTCCTCAGTTTGGAAAGCATGAGACAGGTCTGAAAAGTAATGTCGATGCTGAGAAATATGGAAGACGTCGTGCATAGCAAGGCACCTATGAGGTAACTGCAACCGATAGGCAACCAGCCCAACTCTCTCCAACACCTCAAACCGCCTGACGTACCTCGACGAAAGATTACCCTGTCTCCTAATCCCCTTATGCCCCAACCTCGGTGTGATATGCGGGAAAACCTGACCCCCAACTTCAAACTCCAGAGGTCATCTCCGCTGATCACCATAAGACTTCTACAGATATTGTGCAGTAGCCATCCTCTTCCGAATATACTCTATCCGCTCTGTGGTCTCCTCAACAAGGAGATGTCCAAGAAAAGCTACCTCTCCTACCTCCAGCCAACATAAGGGTGATCGGCATGACCTACCATACAAATCTTCAAAAGAGGCAATCAGGATAGTTTCTTGAAAACTGTTATGGTAGGCGAACTCCACAAGAGGTCTATGCTTCTACCAAAAAACCTCCAAAGTCCAGAATGAAAGCTCAGAGAAAATCCTTAAGCACTAGAATAGTTCACTAGGACTGGCCATCTGTCTGAGGATGGTAGGTTGTACTCAGAAGCACTTTCGTACCAAAAGATTTCTATAGCCCCTTCTAGACCTGAGATGTAAAAATTTCATCCCTATCAGAAACGATGGAGTGTGTAACTCCATGCAGACGTAAAATCTCACAGATGTACAAACATCATAGCTCATCAACACTGAAGGTCTCCTTGATTTGCAAGAAGTGTTCATCCTTCATGAGTCTGTCAATGACAACCCAAATTGCATCTTTCCGTCGAGGAGTTCTCAGCAACCCCATCACAAAATCCATCACAACGTCGTTCCACTTCCACTCAGGAATGGGTTTCTAGTGTTAAAGCCCTGATAGTCGCTGATGCCCCTCTTTCACCTACTGACAACTGGAACACCTCATAAAAAAAATATAAACATCCATAATGGTGTAGGTCTCGATACATTTTGGTGACACCAGGATGAACTGCCCAAACTGAGGAATGAAAATCCTACATCAGCTCCTTGCATATATCTACTGGAACCCATACACATCCCTGGAAATGCAAGATCTCATCCTCGCCTATGTTCCACCCAGGAATAGGGTCCTCTCCGGACATGCTTTCCCATAGGACTAGGCCTTCAGAATCAGATAGCTTACTCATTCGATCTCAGTCAATAAGCGTAGAGGTGACAACTACTGAAGAAAGAAATGTTTTCTCATGTCTGTCATTCACCTCCTAATGCATCTCAGAGAACAGATCCACAAGCTGCGACTCACTACTGGCCTCCCAAACTATCTATAGCTGAGTCCTCCTACTCAATGAATCAGCCACTGAGTTTCCCTTCCCAGGAGTATAGGCAAACTCAAAGTCAAATAACTGAAGATACTTGACCCACCTGCATTGTCTCAGATTAAGATCACGCTATGTGAAGATGTACATGAGACTTTTGTGGTCAGTGAAAACCTCAAAATGATTTCCCAATATATAATGTCTCCAATAGCGTAATGCATGAACATCTTTCGCCGGCTCGAGATCATGCGTCGGGTAGTTCCTCTCACGTGTCTTCAACTACTAAGACCTATACGCAACGACACCATCTCCATGCATAAGCACATCTCCCAGCCCGATACCTAAAGCATCATAGTAAACAGTGTAGCTATTTCTCGGCTCAATCAAGAAGAGTATCAGTGATAAATTCAACCTCCCTTTCAGCTCCTGAAAGGCTGACTCACAAGAATATGACCCTAATAACTTCACACCCTTCTTGGTCAGACCCGTCATCTGTGCTGCTAAGCATGAAAGGACCTATATGAACCATCTGTAGTATCCATCCAGACCTTGAAAACTCCACACCTCAAAGACATTCATTGGCTGCTTCTAGGAAACTACTGCTCTCACTTTCTCTGGGTCCACTGATACTCATGTCTCTGAGATAATTTGGCCCAAAAAGAGAATCTAGTCCATCCAAAATGGCATTTTGATAGGTTAGAATATAACTGATGCCCTCTAAGTGTAAACATAATGATCTCAATATGTGTGGCATGGTTATGCCGAGTGTGAAATTTCACCAAGATATATTCAATGAAGACCACAGTGAATGAGTCTATGTATGCATGGAACACTCGTTTAATCAATACAATAAAAATTGTCGGCATGTTCGTGAGACCGAACGGCATAACAGTATTCTTGTATAGACTATACCTGCTCTTGAAGGCTGTAAGAGGTATATTTAATGGTCTAACACGCAATTAATGATAACCAAACCTTATGTAAATCTTCAAGAACAACCGGGATCCTCGAAGATTATCAAAGAGTCCATCATTCCCAGGCAAGGGATTTTAGTTCTTGACCGTAAATTGGTTCAACTTCTGATAATCAACACAGAGCCTAAGGGTGTTGTCTGCCTTCTTCGCAAATAGGGTAGGTGAACCCCAAGGAGATGTACTGGTTCAGATGAAACCCTCTGCCTAAAACTCCTCCAACTGCTTCTTGAGCTCCTAAAACTCATTTTTATATATATTATAAAGAGGAGTGGACATCAGTGCTGCTCCTGTCATGAGATCAATAGAAATTTATACCTCACGCTATGGAGGTAAACCTGAAAAGTCCTCTAGAAAGACATCCATGAAACGATCCACCAATGGAGGAAAGTATAACAGAGAATTCCTCTGGACATCCAGATACAGACTACAAATCCATGTTTTAAATCCACCTAGCCCAAGATGCTCGGGTACTTCTCTACTCACATGAACATCCCACTCACCTCGATGAAGAAATGATCCACCTTCTAGTGATACGAAACCCACCCTGCAGCGATAACAGTCGAAAACTGCCTGGAAGGGGACTAGCCAGTCCATTCCAAGAATGAAATCATAGCCTATGATCTCTATGACATAGACATCTTGTAGAAAGTGATACCCATCCACTTCAAGAGGTAACTCATTGCACTTACAAACACTAGTCATCCTAGTCCCCAACAGTGTGTCTAGAGTCAAAGTATTGGTAGAGGAAAAACATGCACTTGATAATCCATTACAGGGCTTTCTGATAACCCATTTCTATTAATGATTATCCTTGGGTTATGAGATATTATAAAATTAATAATTTGTTAATCTATGAAGATGAAATATAATTAGGATATATGAATTATTTATTTATCATTTAATAAATTAAATTTTTTAATGAACATAAACCTAAAAAGACCCTTTATTTTACTAAATGTTGTATTGCGTAATGAGTGATTTATGTACTAAAAATATGGGATTCCAAAGTTTATATCAAATTATGGTTTAGTTATATGTGTATATTTATACTAATAACATTAATAAGAATCATAGGGATAAATATTAACATTGGAAAATATCCTAAAATATTGTTGAAGTATAGATCTATTGGGTATGATGAAATGTAATCCCTTACTAGTCAAAATATTTTTATGTGGATCTCAAATAGTTGAACCAAGGTATAGTGACCAAAGAATGGAATATTTTGTATAAAATCCATTTCAATAAGTTACACAAAAATGTGGCCTTTATTCACACCCAGTGTGACACTTCTATGTGATATGTTTGGTCAATCACATGTTTTTTATGAACCATTATAAAGGATATATATAAATAATTGTTTTTATTTTAAATTAAGGAATAATTTCTTTGAAGAATGTTTTTTAGGACATAAAATAAATTAAAAATTATAACATTCCAAAAAAAGTAACATGTTTCTCAATAAAGAATTATTATTTCAAAAAATTGTGCGAAATCGGAGGAACAACATAAATTATTAGTGCAATAAAAACTCTATGATCACCTTCCAAACATGATGTAAGATTCAATATATAACTTTATAAAGATGGTGTATAAACTATATTAGGTTGTGAATTATAAGATGAGTCCTCTTGAGATCCTACATTCACCTAGATGGGAACAGTTTCTTTGGATTCCATCATTAAGAAATTACCACCTTCTTTTAGTAAGTCTACGAATCCATTAAATAAAAAAACTATTTATCATTTATATATAAATGATATTTCTGGTACATTGTTGTTCAAAGATATTGAAAGTAACCATGTTTTTTGATCACATAATAGGATATGCTAATTAGTGGTGGAAACTAATTAAGAACACAAATCAATGTAAGGAGATTAATGTTATTGAATTGTATGAGTTGAAGAAAATACGTTTCAATTAATATTTACTCCATCTGATAACAAAAAAGAGTGAATCATTTTTTATTGAATAGTTAATGTAAATAAAGAATCATTTGGAAGCTATGAAATGAAAATTACAATACTTGATCGATAAACCTCAAGAATTTTCAACATCATTGGGATAAGTATTTATGAAAGTGAAATTGGATGAATTTCTGGTGAAAATTGTGAATCAATTGTGAATTTCATGTGATAATTAGATGGCGAATTTTATTTTTAAGAAACTTATACAACACACTATATATGAACACATTGAAATTATATAACAATTTTCTGAATGGTTGATTTTATACAGATATATGAAGCTAGAAAATATCCCTATATGGGGTCAAAAAAATATATTTTCTCAAATTCCCAACTAAATGATATATTTGATGATTTGAGACTAAATAAGAAAGTTCAACCTTTCATAATTACTTGATAATTTCCATTGCCAAGACACACATTCCATTTTATGTATTTTTTACTGGCGGATAAAGGAACACAACTCTTTTTACCTTATATTGAATACAAATATTGTTCTATAGCATCCCGCCTTTTTATCACATAAACTTTCATTTCATTTTACAAAACTGAGGATCTTTACGGTGTAGTGTCTTGGAAACCATGAACTTTAAACATGAAAACATAAAAGATTCTTCTTAAACACTTGAAAGGATTCTCCTCATGTTCATCCTAGGTTCATTACTGCATCTCATAACCTGGGGACATACATCAAAATAAAGGGTGAGCAGAAGGCCCAGTAAGGGAAACAAGAGAAACATTTTACATGTCAACTTGAGATACTTCAATAAGGTCATGAAAAGAACATTAAGGCATGAGAAAGAAATCATCTGGAATATCATAATAAAAATAAAATTTTTCATAACTTTAAGATGTGGCTACATCATTTAACATAGACAATCATGAACATATCACCAAGGTCTATCCCCAAGGTTTCATTTGAAAATTACCAAGGTTATTCACCAAGATATCGTGAAAATTGTAATCTCTAGTGGTTACATCATTACCCAATGAATTGGAGCACTATCAGGGCGCACCATTAAATTTTAATTTTTTATCATGTGACCCACATATATCATCATAAAAAATTTCATAAATAACCCATATAGCTTAAAATAAATGGGTTTCATTTCATAATAATAATGTTCTAAAAACTGCTTTAAAGACATGATCATTACGTCACTTTAAACCCACGGAAAGGGAAAGTGGGTTTCATGTATGTAAATACCAGAATTTAAAATAGAACATTTTGATATATATGTGAATACCATTGTAGAAAAAAAGAGCTATGAGTATTCACTTTATAACATAAAATAATTTTGAGTAAAGAGAGATGCATTTTGAGACGAAAATTATGCAGCATAATGACTATGATACATGGTTTTAGAAAACATTGAAAAGAGAGGGGACATGGGCCAAACATTCATAAATGACCCATAAAACAGTATAGGGACAGAATATAAGGTATTTAAGAACATGGTAATGAAATTTGAAAATATATCATATGAAATGAATAACATGAAAGGAAGACAAAAATAAGATTTCTCTTATGAAAATTCGGCAGCCTAACGGCGTCACTTAAACTTCAAAAAATGAATTGACGATATCAAATAGGGTCTCTCATCATGTGAACATAAAAGATCAGTATGATAGATATATATATCATACCCCAACATAATAAAAAGAAACATGAAAGACTTGACATGAAAGTAGAACTTCAAAACGAGAAGGGTGAAAGAACCACTTAAAAATTCGGCAGCCTAACGGCGCCACTTAAAAATTCAAAATACTGAATTGAAGAGATCGAATGGGGTCTCTCATCATATGATCACAAAAGATAAGTATGATAGATATAGATATCATACCCCAACATAATAAAAAGTATCTTGAAAGACTTGACATGAAAGTATAACTTCAAAACGAGAAGGGTGAAAGAACCACTTAAAAATTCGGCAGTCTAACGGCGCCACTTAAAAATTAAAAATACTTAATTGAAGAGATCAAATGAGGCCTCTCATAATATGATCACAAAATATCAGTATGATAGATATATATATCATACCCCAACATAATAAAAAGGAACTTGAAAGACTTGACATGAATGTTGAACTTCAAAACGAGAAGGGTGAAAGAGCCACATAAAAATTCTGCAGCCTAACAGCGCCACTTAAAATTTCAAAATACTGAATTTAATAGATCAAATGGGGTATCTCATCATATTATAACAAAAGATCAGTATTATAGATATAGATATCATACCCCAACATAATAAAAATGAACTTGAAAGACTTGACATTGAAGTAGAACTTGAAAATGAGAAGGGTGAAAGAATCTGTTACAAAACTTTTGGCAGCCTAACGGCGCCACTTAAACATTCATAAAATGAAATGATGAGAGTAAGAGGGGATATCTCATCATATAAACAAGAACAGGTAAGTATGAGTAATATAAAATAACATCCTCTCACATAATAACATGAAGCATAAAAGGAATGACATAAAAGAGATTACATGAAAAGAGAGAGAGAGAGGTCGGATCCCTTACCTTAATACGTAACTCTTAAAACTCAAAGGATGGTACCATGAGGGCTTGGGGGCACCTTCGGAGGACTCCTTGGGAGGTAATGAGACCAGAACTTCGTTTGGGGAGAGTGGGGAGTCGAATGGATGAGAGGATGGCATGGTATTTATAGGGAAAGTGAGGGGACAAGGCATTAATGGCCAAGGGACACCTCATTAGTGGTTTTGGCAAAACCATGGGCTTTCCCATGGTATTTGTTCTTGGTATTGGCCACTTGGGACACCTAATACCTTATATTAATATTCATAAGTCGACCATATTGATTACATACTTAATACATCATTTAATGATGTCATTAAACACTCGTAACTTAAAAACTGTATTTTCACTATTCATCGAAAATTCATTTTTTTCAGAAAAAACCCCAAAAATTACCATAACATAATATCGGTGCTCTGAGTTCAAAAATGAAATACATTTTATAAAAATAATTTTTTAAATATTTTTAATTTAAATTTTAATTAAAAAACACTATTCACTCGAAAAACTAATACTTGAATAATAATTTATGAAATCGTTATTTAACCATTTTACTGAATCACATTACTTAATCAAGTTGCCTAGATTATATTAATACTTTCATTAAGTGATATTACTAATACATTTGGACACATTACTAATCCTAATCATAAAACCACTATTCATAATTTACTATTCATCAAAAATTAAGTTGATCTTATTAGACTCTAAATTTCGTACTGAGCATAATTGTAGAAGACCATTTTTTTGAATATCATTACACATTTTTAATTATTTAAGGTTTACATAAACATTTTTAAAATATCCTTTTTCTAAAATTCATCAAAAATATGCATACTATATTTATCCAGTTATTTGAAAATTCATAAACTTCAACATTAGAATAAATCCCAATTTTTATTTAAAACAAAGGATTACACAAGGCAGTTACGGTCTCCTTACATAGCCTCTTATCACACCATCATAGGACCTAAGTGTATGGTGTGCTAAGGTGATAGAATCTGAGGGAGGCTCGGCTAACATCACATGAGTAGTAATTTCTATCAGTTTGATATTCTCACAAAGGCGATTCCGTTCTAGATTCACACGATGTAGTTCGGCTTGGGTTTAGTCCAGAGCAAAGCCCAGTGGTGCTACCTCCTTCCCGAGTTCTGTTAGATGGGATTTGATCGGTCCAAGACTACTGGGTGAGGCCATAGAATTTTCTTTCTATAATAATTAACCAAGATTACTTGTATTTAGAGACAATAATCAAAACGTTTTGTTTCCAGGGCTCATATTGACCAAAGGTCATATAACAGTCAAAACCCGAGGGTGTCATTTTAATTATACTCATGTTATCAAATGAAACATTTTTTTGAGTATAAAAAACAAAATAAAATAACACATAAAATTAGGAAACATGATATATTGAAAATTTTGGGTCGTTACAATCTTCCCCCCTTATGAAATTGCGTCCTCACAATTTTTAAAATTGGGTTTTGAAATTTGATTGAAAGTCCCACATCAGAAAAGGAGTCAGTCAAACTATTACTTTAAAAGAAAAAAAGGTAAGTACAAAGGTCACTCGAGTTAGCCCACACTAGGATTCCAAGTACGAAAACATGGACATGGAGGAGAAAACAAAGGGTCAAGTTTCGAGGGAGAGTGATAGAAAACATGATTAAGAGAAATTAACCATAAGAAAATCTCAAACATATGATGTGTGTAAACGGTCTTTGATTACCCAGTAGGAAACATACACCAACAACGTTTTTGTTTTACGTTCCTTTTAATAATTTTGAGGAATTCATTTACAACATAAAACAAAAACATAAGAAAATATACTTATCTTCATGTAGGGTTTCATACTTTAATAAGTTTATACCAAAACTAATCTTTTCTCCAAACTATGAGAATTCAAAACTACCTGGTTCATCAAAACACAAGAATCATCTTCTAGAGAATCACATAATCCACAAAAGATTAACTATCTATTTCTTCTATCTTTAAACATTATCCCAAAAATAGATACGGTAAGGTAAAACAACTCTTCAAAATGAAATAATCCCATAGGAATGGAAACTACTTTTAAATATTCAAAGTTACATGGTACTACCCAAAGTTCATCATAGTCCATTCCATAAATAACGACCCTTAAAATTCCTCAAAATAAACCAAACTAAGATTTAAACCCAAATACAAGAAGGATTTGATAACATAGTCTTCCAAAATAAACATCATTGTTCATCTCCAAACAACATCAAGCACTCCTAACATCTTATAACAAAAGTATCTAACCTAAACATATTTTACCCAAGATAGGTTAATCATTCCCATAAGTAACCTAAATTACTATAATTCCACCTTAAATTCATCGATTCTTCAAAATATAAGTCAACCTTAATCCTCAATGAAAATACCGTAGTAATCTATTTACCTCGATCATATAGGGCCCCCAAAATAATGAACGTCTTCCAAAATAATAATCATATTTTAGTCCCCTAATCATCCCTATCATATTAATACGACAATCGTCACATTTCCTATAACATTGGTTGTTGGGACATGTTCTTCCATTTCCCACCATTAACTAAGAAGATAAAGCATAATTAGGGGCTTAAGTACTTAGCCAATAATCATGAAAAGGAACTGAAAGCATATAAGGATAACTTGTAGAAGATAAGTATAACCTAACTTGTGATCCCCTAGGTTCCCATCTAGGTTATCCATGATCATATATTCTTATTTGAATCTTTATTTTATTTTATCTTTGTTCCTTTAACAATGGTTCATACTAAGCTTACGAATTTACCAAAGCATATCCCCCGGGAGTGTCGTAACCATGAGTGCAGCAGGCCCCGTTGTCATGTACTAGTTCCCATTCGAGTATATCTCAAAGCGGTGTTTTCGGGTTTTACCCCTATGTACATCTGTGCCAGAGCCACCTCTACCTGCTCGTATCCAAACAGGGATGTATTTGTTTGAAAACCCCTTACTCAATACTCACCAAAATACCAGGAAGATTTCCTATATTTAAACTTTTCTATAGGGTACTTCCTAGAGTTCTCATATCCTAATTTCCTCAAATAACTAAACCTCCATTTAATACCAACAATAGCATCCCACCTTTTTATCACATAAACTTTCATTTCATTTTACAAAACTGAGGATCTTTAAGGATTAGTGTCTTGGAAACCAGGAACATTAAACATGAAAACATAAAAGATTCTTCTTAAACACTTGAAAGGCTTCTCCTCATGTTCATCCTAGGTTCATTACTGCATCTCATAACCTGGGGACATACATCAAAAGAAAGGGTGAGCAGAGGGCCCAGTAAGGGAAACAAGAGAAACATTTTACATGTGAACTTGAGATACTTCAATAAGGTCATGATAAGAACATTAAGGCATGAGAAAGAAATCATGTGGAATATAATAATAAAAATAAAATTTTTCATAACATTAAGATGTGGCTACATCATTTAACATAGAAAATCATGAACATATCACCAACGTCCATCCCCAAGGTGTCATTTGAAAATTACCAAGGTTATTCACCAAGATATCGTGAAAATTGTAATCTCTAGTGGTTACATCATTACCTAATACATTGGAGTGATATCAGGGTGCACCCTTAAATTTGCCTTTGATATCATGTGAGCCACATATGTCATCATCAAACATTTCATAAATAACCCATATAGCATAAAATAAATGGGTTTCATTTCATAATCATAACGTTTTAAAATCTGCTTTAAATACATGATCTTTACGTCACTTTAAACCCACGGAAAGGGAAAGCGGGTTTCATGTATATAAATCCCAGAATTTAAAATAGAACATTTTGACATATATGTGAATACCCCTGTAGAAAAAAAAGAGCTTTGAGTATTCACTTTATAACATTAAATAATTTTGAGAAAAGAGAGAGGCATTTTGAGACGAAAATTATGCAGCATAACGACTATGATACATGGTTTTAGAAAACATTGAAAAGAGAGGGGACATGGGTCAAACATTCATAAATGACCCATAAAACAGTAGAGGGACAGAATATAAGGGATTTAAGAACATGGTAATGAAATTTGAAAATATACCATATGAAATGAAGAACATGAAAGGAAGACAAAAATAAGATTTCTCTTATGAAAATTCGGCTGCCTAACGGCGTCACTTAAACTTCAAAAAATGAATTGACGAGATCAACTAGGGTCTCTCATAAAGTGAACATAAAAGATCAGTATGATAGATATAGAGATCATACCCCAACATAATAAAAAGGAACATGAAATTCATGACATGAAAGTAGAACTTCAAAACGAGAAGGGTGAAAGAACCACTTAAAAATTCGGCAGCCTAATGGCACCACTTAAAAATTCAAAATACTGAATTGAAGAGATAAAATGGGGTATCTTATCATATTATCACAAAAGATCAGTATGATATATATATATATCATATCCCAACATAATAAAAAGGATCTTGAAAGACTTGACATGAAAGTATAACTTCAAAACGAGAAGGGTGAAAGAACCACTTAAAAATTCGGCAGCCTAACGGCGCCACTTAAAAATTCAAAATACTGAATTGAAGAGATCAAATGGGGTATCTCATCATATGATCACAAAGGATAAGTATGATATATATAGATATCATACACCAACATAATAAAAAGGAACTTTAAATACTTGACATGATAGTAGAACTTCAAAACGAGAAGGGTGAAAGAGCCACTTAAAAATTCGGCAGCCTAACAGCACCACTTAAAACTTCAAAATACTGAATTGAATAGATCAAATGGGGTCTCTCATCATATGATCACAAAATATATGTATGATAGATATAGATACCATACCCCAAACAAAATAAAAATGAACTTCAAATACTTGACATTAAAGTAGAACTTGAAAATGAGAAGGGTGAAAGAATCTGTTACAAAACTTTTGGCAGCCTAACAGCGCCACTTAAACATTCATAAAATTAAATGATGAAAGTAAGAGGGGATCTCTCATCATATAAACATGAAAAGGGCAGTAAGAGGAATATAAAATAACATCCTCTCACCTATGAACATGAATCATAAATTGAATGACATAAAAGAGATTACATGAAAAGAGAGAGAGAGGTCGGATCCCTTACCTTAAAACGTAACACTTAAAACTCAATGGTTGGGACCTTGAGGGCTTGGGGGCACCTTGGGAGGCCTCCTTGGGAGGTAATGAGACCAGAACTTCTTTGGGGGAGAGTGGGGAGTCGAATGGATGAGAGTATGGCTTGGTAATTATAGGGAAAGTGAGGGGACAAGGCATTAATGGCCAAGGGACACCTCATTAGTGGTTTTGGCAAAACCATGGGCTTTCCCATGGTATTTTCCCATGGTATTGGCCACTTGGGACACCTCATACCTTATATTACTATTCATATGTCGACCATATTGATTACATACTTAATACATCATTTAATGATGTCATTAAACACCCGTAACTTAAAAACTGTATTTTCACTATTCATCGAAAATTCATTTTTTTCAGAAAAAACCCCAAAAATTACCATAACATAATATAGGTGCTCTGAGTTAAAAAATGAAACCCATTTTATAAAAATAATTTTTTAATTATTTTTAATTTAATTTTTAATTAAAAAACACTATTCACTCGAAAAAACAAATACTTGAATAATAATTTATGAAATCGTTATTTAACCATTTTAATGAATCACATTAATTAATCAAGGTGCCTAGATTCTATTAATACTTTATTTAAGTGAGATTACTAATGCATTTGGACACATTACTAATCCTAATCATAAAATCACTATTCATAATTTACTATTCATCAAAAATTAAGTTGATCTTATTAGACTCTACATTTCGTACTGAGCATAATTGTAGAAGACCATTTTTTGAATATCATTACACATTTTTAATTATTTAAGGTTTACATAAACATTTTTAAAATATCCATTTTCTAAAATTCATCAAAAATATGCATACTATACTTATCCAGTCATTTGAAAATTCATAAACTTCAACATTAGAAGAAATCCCAATTTTTATTTAAAACAATGGATTACACAAGGCAGTTACGGTCTACTAACATAGTCCCTTATCACACCAGCATAGGACCTAAGTGTAAGGTGTGATAAGGTGAGAGAATCTGAGGGAGGCTCGACTAACATCGCACGAGTAGTAATTTCTATCAGTTTGAACTTCTCGCAAAGGCGATTCCGTTCTAGCTTCACACGATGAAGTTTGGCTTGGGTTTGGTCCAGAGCAAAGCCCAGTGGTGCTACCTCCGTCCCAAGTTCTATTAGATGGGCTTCGATCGGTCCAAGACTACTGGGTGAGGCCATCGAATCTTCTTTCTATAATAATTAACCCATATTACTTGTATTTAGAGACAATAATCAAAACATTTAGTTTCCAAGGGTCATATTGAACAATGGTCATATAACAGTCAAAACCCAATGGTCTCATTTTAATTATACTCATGTTATCAAATGAAACATTTTTGTTGAGTATAAAAAAAAATAACACATAAAATTTGGAAACAAGATTTATTCAAAATTTCGGGTCGTAACATGTTCAATCACAAAACATGGGAGAAATTAGAGAGTTGATTAAGAGGGTGTCCATCAAAATAACTGTAAAATAATTCTCTATAATTTTGGGATAGAATTATCTCAAAAAAATTTAGAATATAATGATGTGGTTTTAGGACATTGATATTTTAGAATTTTTTTTATTTAATGAAATTTACATTGAGTTATTGGAGTTGAAAATACATATTAAGGGGAAGGTTAAGGAACTCATATAATAATTATGGAAGTGTTTTATTGATGTCAAATATGAGGGAAGATCATTTTTTTATGAAGATGTTTTGTGATAATAGTAATTTTATTTAAATTATTTGAGATTAATAATTATGGATATGTTTTTTTGGAGTTTATTTACAAATCAGGGAGAATAATATTTGATGGAAATGTTTTTTTGGGATTATTTTGAAAATATTTGGAGAGTAATTTGAAAAATTAAAGTATTTTGATGATACTTAAAGAAAGATGAGAATTACACATTAGTGTAAAATATATTTTTTATGGTACATAATATTTTCTTTATGGAAATTACAATATTCATGTTCATATTGATTATAAGTGTTGAAGTTTATATAAGAATAAATTAAAGGTATCAAAATACTATGATACATTTGATATTTAGAGCAGAATATCTTCATGCACTAAAATTCATAACATTACATTTCTATCATTGATTCCAATAATTGTCAAAAAAATTTATCAAAACAATACAACATCAAAATGAAAACATGGATCATGTAAAAGTTTGAGGTCATTTTTTCTTTATTGTTTTAGGGAATTTGGAAAAAACTACTATATAAGAAAATCATATTCACATTGACCTACAAGTCATAAAAAGAACATTTCTCATATTTAAGCTATAATTTTTTATTCCATAAGAGGTAAACAAAATTATTATTTTGTTATCCTTTATAGACATAAATCATTCCAAATAATTCATTAAAACATAGGTAAAAGGAAACATAATATGGTTGAGCTCTGATTCTCACTAAGTGTAAACATAATCGTTAACAATTAAATGTCTTTAATGTGAATACAGGTGCATAACGAGATGATTATATCATCAATGTTCAAGAGAGGATCATAACATAACACATACCCATCAATACCTCGACCATAAAATAAGAAAACATGGAAAAGGTAAGAGTTATTAGAATCAATCATCACGAGTCGTGTGATTATAATATCACTCATTAGAAACATTATAAACCCATATCAAGCAAGGATATGACATATTGGTATATTGGAACAACATATCATTGAACCCTTACAGATCCCATACAAATGGAATTACCAATATGGATGACTTTCGTCTCTGTAGTACCCATTTTATTAAAGAACTATATAGTAGCACCCATTATTTATAATGAACAAGAGTAGAATACATCAACAATTCCCCATAAAAAATTGAAACAACCATTATTCATTTCATATAATTATTAATCAATGAAAATGAAATATATTCCACTATAATATCATTGAAACATGATCATACCATGAAAAAGAAACAACTTCTAAAACACTCTCATTAGGACTTAATCAACACGTGGAAAAAAATGAGTTCTATAATAAGTGCCTTGACACATACATAATCGAACCAATTAATTTATATGGATGTCATAAAAAAAATAACCCCAGTGGAGGATAAGTAACATCTAGGGTTGTTTCTATTAATGAATGGAAATAATGATAAAGGATCCATAAAATAATTCATTTATAAAATTTCCTTTAATTATTACAATGTTTTCTATACAATATTGAATCATTTGAATCATAATACCCATGAAGTAAAAAAATTAAAATATAATTAAACTATAATTAGAATATAGATTTGAAGACTTAACATTTAAATGGATAAGTGTATATACCCTGTAAAAGATGATAGGTTTATTACATAACAATTTTCTCAATGAAGGAAACTAGTGACAAAAGTCTAATACAACATTGATGACATCAAAACCCTAAACCCCATGAAAGAGATATAATCAAATGGATATGTATGTCTGCATAAATATATTGATATGAATCATAAAATACATTAATGTGATGTAGATAAACCAAACAACAAAAATAAGTGGGGAATATTGAATAAGTCTCAAAGAAAAAAAGGGAGACATCAAATCCCCATAGAACAGTAGCAATATCTAAATCAGAAACACAAATATTATAATTAATTTCATGAAAAATTAAAATATGTTTTATATAAAATAATTAATGATGTAATATATCAAAATTAGGATTATATAAACCACACAAAATAAATAATCTGTGATTATTATTCCTGAATCATGAATGATAAACAGAGACAACAATCCCTTATCTTGAGTCCCACATGTCACATGTTACATTATATTCCATAATAAAAATATTGTGTCATGTATCAAGTTACATGATTACATTTTCTAGGTTCATTACTTCATTAAATTCAATTATTTCTATGTTTTATACAAATAATTTAATAATAAATTTTACATTAGATTTTTTGACCCTATTGTTTTTATGTGACAAATAACGAATTTGGTGGGTGGACAAAGGTCATAGAAGTAACTATATAAACCTTTAATGTATAATAATAAAGAGAAAACTATCATAATTATGCCTCAATTATACTTTCAAAATAAATCATGAAATATGTTTTTGAAAAATGAATAAACGTTACAATCCTGAAGATGGTACATCATAAATATGCACGAGTGACGTTATATTTTCTCAATGATCCACATTGAAAGAAGTTATGTAAAATGTATCATTAAAAAATGATAATTATAACATATAAAACATATTATTTAATCATATACACTGATATAATGTATTATTGGGATGTAGAAGGAATCACATCACGTCAAGGAGGTTGTATTCCACACGTCGACAAAAGATGTTATTACCATTTAAATGTGTGAAAGGGTAATAATGAAAATGATGTATTATATTTATAGATTTCATACCCGACCCAATTGGGCTCATTCTACAATTCCCCAAGACCACCTCCATAAGTAAGGAGTTCGCATCTACTGCCGAGTATGCTATCACACTCAAGGTTGCCTTAGCCTAAAATACCTGTCCGCACTCACCCACATACACCTCTATGAAATTGTGCAGAGATAATTACAAAAAATTAAAACTAAAATTCATGCAAACATCTATCGCAAATTAGAATAGAGTAGTAAAAAAGGGAAAATATAGGGCCCACCAAAGGAAAAATTTCCAAAGCATCCAATCAGGTATAAATGAGGGGATTGCTTCCAAAGAATTGTCGGTAAGCTCTTTTTCCAACCACCAATGAATACCCTGGTTAGTCTATATAATATTATGAGTTTTCTCAGGGTCCGACTAAGTCTCCCTAGAAGGAAATTTGGTCTTCATAAGACACAAGACATGTTTTGGAAAAGACCATGTATGAGTGACTATAAGATACATATTAGTCACCACAAAAACCCTAAACCAAAAATGGAGTATCTAACAGAGATCAGTTATTCTGACCAATCCTGAGGGAACTAAAAAGAGAGAGAAGCACCATTTCTATAGCATCCTTGGAAATACTCAATGAGTAAGCTCCATGCCTAAGATATGTCAAAAAAACGAATCAAATGTTGGGACTCCCAAAAAATACCCATATATACTCAAATCCATCACCAAGTCACATGGTCCCAACCATCCACTGTCCACGGTGACCAACCCAAACATCCAATACAACACTAAAAATGGTCACATAAGGTACAAAACTCGTAGATAATAACAAGAGCTAATCCAGCCCTGATATCCGGAAAAAAAGAAAAGGGGAAAGCATTGCCCACTGTAATTCCATTATCCAACCACAAGATCCTAGATGGAACTCAACCAAGTGATGCCACCAATGGTAATCGGTGCCCCATGCAGGGTCGGATGAACTGCGGAGAGCCCCGCTCCTCTCTGTTTCACCGTAGTTGAGGGAGTACATGTTCCAAAACGAACACATGAAACCTATGTCACTCATGTCTAGAGGGTCCCTCACCCCCATACATAAGGGGATCACTAACTCTATATAAGGAATCATGAGTAATTAGTTGAGGGGACTACTCCCCGCTGAAACTCAATAATTGGGATGCACTACTCCGTAGGAATGAACCGGTACCCTGGTATGTCAGGGGATTACCACTCTATGAATTGTGATCCGACACCCTAACACGGTAGGGGATCAACACTCCATAAATAATGATCCCAAACCCATAGTAGTGGATCACCACTATGGGAGATGTAGGCGCGAACCCATGATAAGGGATCAACACTGCAAGTAACTAGAGGCTGCACCAATGGTTGGAGATCATCCTAGTGAGCCTAGAGGACCTGGCCCCAGATATGATAGGGGAGTATCGACTCTACCATATAACGATATTGGAGAGCCTGTGCCCTGTCACGACTGGGTCGAATTCAAGCAGTACGATTGTCATGGGGAACCCACACCCCATACCATTAGGGTTGTAACAACTAAGAAGGGATCCACCCAATAGTAACGAATCTGCTCCCACGATGTGGGGAGTACCATATCTACCTAATCCTTGAGGTAGGGGAAACCCACAACTAGGTGCCACAGGTGTATACCAGACCCATTATCTCTCTTCACAAACTGTCGATCTCCATCAGCAGCCGAGCATCGCTCTGAAATTGTAATGCTCAATTCGTTCCACCTCATTCCCTTAATGATATAAGAGAGGCCAACATCACATACTACAAGGAAAAACATGCATGATTGGATATTTACATGACACAATCGGGAAACCGGTTTAAAAGATGCATTCCACCACAGCACTCCAAAATGAGATTTAATTAGGACCATTTATCAATCCTAGAACACTACCCATGGATCAAACCATTGTGATTCTCATTCTAAAACACACAGGATCGAATACTCATTCATCCAAAACGGACACCCAGTGAAAAGGGTATTATTCACAGCAATAAGACCAAATGGGATATCATGGGGCCCACACCAAAATTTCCATTTTTTCACCAAAAATTGGTCTTGAAACATCCTCCTTAATTTCAGGGTCACAATTACACTGACGATATGTCATTCGGATAGCAGACGCAGAAGATATGTCTGATACAAGGTTTGCTAAATAAAAATAATTATAATATTATTATTATTTCTGAATGTATGGTGCAACTCTACCATGATACTGAAGAAAAACTCTCTAAAATTTCCTTCAAAAGGTCCTCCATGAAACAAGGATAATGTCTCCATAGACGAAACGTAAATCAAACTCATGTTTTGAGATATATGGGGGTTCCAAACATCCCCATACCAATTTGGTTTGACCGATCAACTCTGGCTGGTCCGCCCCGCCTAGGTCGGTCAGCCCGGTCTGCTCTGTCAGCCCGCATAACATCCACCCTCCCTCTCTGGCCCACCAGCCTCTGCGCTAGCCCTTGTCGTGCTTCCGTGCCAGCTCCACCCTCCAGCGTCCCATGCCTGCCGGTGTCCCACGCACGCTGGCTTCCAACACCCCATGCCGCCACACCACTACTAGAATTCATCATGCCACTACTTGTAAATCCACCCATGCTGCCACCTCTGTAGACTTCTATGACACCTCCTCACCAAAACCAACCACCAAACCATCCATCGACTACCATGAGCACTATGGTGGTTCAAATATCGATCCTAAATCTTTTTCCTAGAGCTCAAGACCCAATCTACACAACCTTGTTGAATAATAAATGAAAATGATTCATAAATAGGGAGTGAGATCAAATCTTAAACCACCTACATCAGAGAAAAAGGACAATTATTTGGGTGGAAAAGGACACATGTGATGCTCTGATTATCGATCTATAGACGATTGGTGTCGAAAATAGCTCCTAACAGCTCCTCATTGATTTTTTCATCCATTAGAGAGGAAGGGGAGGGGGATACTACTTTTCATGTGCACAATGAGGAGGTTGGAGGATGATGGATTAAATATTAATTAAATCCTCTGCTTTTAATATCCTGGATCTCATAAACCTCTGACCTAACACAAGGCACTGACCATGATTATGTCACGCCTATGCTAATCCATGTTTTCCAAACTCGACCGCTGTCTTAGAAATCTGATCTGTGGCTCTATTAAAAATTTATTCAAGAGAACATCCAAAATAAATTATTTTAATTTCTTTATGGATACACCCTCGATAAATTTTTTAATTGAATTCATGTACCCATGAAACATATACACTGCCTAGGGTAAATGAAATGCTCCGTACACAACCATGCACTTATATTTCAATTCCAAGCTACAACATATGATTTAAAAGATTTCCGAAAAATGAATTATATAAAAATACATAATATTTTTATAAAATTTATTCTAGGAACACTGGGCCTCCGAATCCCATACCATCCTAATTCACAGTTCATGAATTTTATAGATATATTCCAACATCTCATAGGTAATACCCAAGTCACTACATCCTCCAAACCTTATTCCTTTTCGTCCCTGAAAAAAGTTAAAGGAACAAAGGAAATTACATAAGACCATCACTATTACTCCAACACCATCATGATCGATAGAGGTTCTTATGTTCTAATCAACACACCCCATGAAGAACCCCAACACCAACAGCTAATGAATAGTTTTACAGGCCTCATTGGTAGCCTAACACCCAATCTAACACTCTCAACCCTCGATGAGATTGAAGTGAACATAATACCATAACAACGAACACCAATTGTTACCATATAAATTCTATATCCCCATTAAATGATCCCTAACAGACCTCAACCTTATTTGAGTGGTCTGTTCCAACACCAACAAGACACCAAGGAAAAGACCACCTCAACAACCTATCTCTCCATGTGACAGGTTCCAAATACAAACCTCTATAGGTAGACACATTCCCCAATGTAAGGAAATCAATTGAAAACACCCCCAAAGGATATATGATAATGCAAGACCTCACAACAAAATAGAAACACCTCAAGGAAAACATCTTCACCACTTGGAGAAAAAAAGGTTCTCCCAATGATACACACTGGGTCATACATGCCCTTTCAAAACCACCGCCAATGCACAAAATCAACATTAAACTCACATGTTGAAAGAAATCATCCACCAAACCTTGAAACGATCCTCTTTAGGCTACAATAACTCCCCCACATAGTTCTATATAACACCTCATGGATGCGTCTTAGTGGGGGAGGTGTCCATCCCTCCTATAAATTTTATGCCACAATGAACCACACCACAATATCCTCGAGTGTCCTATATACGAGCTGAAACTAGGCACATGAGGGGACCAACGAACAATAATGGACATCCAAAATGCTAAAAACAGTTCTTACCAGGCTCTTGGATTCCAAAACGCTTCCATGCCTCATCCACACAATTCCATGGGACTCAGGATCCACACCATGATAAGATCCCCTTTCAGCGGCACAGACACTCCAACACAGTTTTCTTCCCATCGGAAAAACTAACATCAGTGTGGCAAGGATCCCTCTTCATCATGTAATCTATGATATCTCTAACAGTAACACAAATAGATCCATCCCTAGCTCATTATAACAGGTTGGAACCATTTTAACACTCGGAGGTTGGTCTATGCATTGCTCGACAGGTAGTGGCTCTACCAGCTGCACAACCAGAAGATAAACTACATCGTGACCAGGAACCAGCCAGGAGACCTCATGACGCATAAGGTCATATAGAAAAACCATATGTGGAACTCTTTTCGTCCAATTTTGTGGGGAAATCTTGAACAAATTCAATACACACCAGTCAAAGTATTTTCCTAGGGAGATGACTTTACAATAATATGAAAACCCAAAAACCAGTATTATATGATGCATGTACCATTATTCCCTTGTGACCAGTGTCCTAATGTACCGATTCAAAAGTCATGTTATCAGAGTGATGGTTTATGGAATTTTCAACTGATCATACCAACACCAGAGTCCCTGGCCTAAAAGCCGAACTACAGAAATCCTAACACCGACGCTATGGAACCCAAACCAAGATCACTACTATAGTCCCAAAGTTTAACATGCTCTGATATCACTCTGTCATGATAGAACCAAATGGGGAATGAGTAGAGACTCCACATGCACACCTCAATTGACTGGTGGCTGGAATCTAGCATCATGTAATATATCACACACAATGATGTTGTAGCCTAAAGTACTAGATTGTACTCACCCACATACACCTCCATGAAATAGTACAGATATAGATATATAAAATGAAAACTAAAATGGATGAATACATCTATCCCAATCAAGTTTACAATAGCTATAAAAGGTAAATACATGGGCAACAAAAAGAAAAATTGAAAAGGCATACATCCTTCTTTGAAGGAGGGTAGCACTGCCAAACACCCATGAGTAAGATCCGCATCCCTGGTCTGGAAAAAACCTTATCCATTCCTACTACTATACCCAGCCTCCTCTGGGACCAACTAGGACTCTTTCTAAAGACATTTGGTCTTCAAAATATACAATACATGTGAAGGCATAGACTTTCCATGGGTGAGTATAAAGAAAAATAGTATGCACCCTAAATACCCCAAACCAAAAAGGGAGTAACTAATAGCCATCAGTTAAGTCAACCCAACCTGAGGGAACCGAAACAAAAGAAAAGCTTCATCTAGAGAATATCCTCTATAATAACCTACTAGTCATCTCAACATCTCTGACATGTCAAAAAAATGACACATACCACATGAATCCCAAAACACACGCATATATATTCATATCCATCACCATGTCTCATGGTCCCAACCATAGACTATACATAGTGAACGACCCGAGGTTCCAATGCAACACTCACAATATTATCACGAGGTACCAAACTCACAGACAGTAACAAGAGAGAATCCATCCTTTATAGGTTATAAACTGAATGGGGGAATGAATTGAAAATGCCACATCGATTAGCCAACCACACTATCCTAGATGGAACTCAACCAAGTGATTCCACCAATACGGACCTGCGCCCTGTGTAGTGTCATATGAACTGCAGAGAGTCCCACTCCTCACTACTTCCCCACATTCATGGGAGTACTAGCTCTTAAATCAACTAGAGAAACCTCTATCCATGTTGTATGGAGGGGACCACATCTATAAAAACCCTACAATTATTACACACTTAAACATGACTTATTACAAAAACTCTTCACTTGATACAACATGGAAGATCGAGGGGTCAAGTGTCATTTGGGCTTAGGATAATTACATAACAACTTAAAACATATAATGAAACATCTTATTGAAAACGTCTTTTACATTACCATTACATTCCCTCGTACATAGCATTGCATAGGATAACTGAAAACATGCATAAGAAACAGGTGAGCAATAAAGCCTAGTACGGGAATAAACATGGAATAACATGAGGAATAAAATACTTTTTAGAAAATTGGAATATCAATGTACCACAAGAGAAACATGGACATAAATACATGATAAACCATTACAATCATAACATGGAGATGTGGAAACAGCATTTAGCATGATATTAGCATGCGCCAAGGCTCATTGCTGATGGAGCATGAGTAAACCCTCATTGCATATGAAGCATGTGTAAACCCTCATTGTACATGAATTAGAATGAGTAAAAACTCATTGAACATGATGTATCATGATACTATACTTTACCCAATGCATTGGAGCGCCATCAGGGCACACCCTTCTTAAACATTTTATTTCATGCATAAGTGTGCCACAAGAATCATATAACATTGAATCAATCAACATCCCAAGTTATTATACTATTATGGAATGTGTAATAAATACATGAAAGTACCATTAAATATGTATATGGTCATAAATTTGAAAACCTTTGATTGAGATATGGGCATGGTATTCACTACACAATGATCTTGTCTTGAAAAAATGTGGTGTCATTTCGGCAGCATAACGACATGACATAAGAATTCATAAAAATGATTTATGAGAGAGAATTGGGTGTCTCATCATATGTAAATGAAATGGAAAGTAGGGTGGTTCTTATAGACACATATCCCAACAAATTTAATGGATTTTAGATATGCAATACAAAATAATTCCATGAATGTAAATGAAGAGAGACGAATTCCATACGGAATTTCAGTATGGTAACATGTGTTCATGGAAGGAATTAATGAGAGTTAAAGGGGATCTATAATTATCCAAACATGAATAGTGAAGTATCGGGGAGGTTTTAAGTCATATCCCAACATTTATAATCAAAACTAAAAGGGAATAACAATATAAGGAAACCTGGACCTAAAAAAGGAATATGAGAATCCCTTACTTGGAAGTGTGATCACAAAGGCTTGGTAGTAGCTTTACTGAGAATTTTTGGGAGATTGGGGAACCATGGGAGAATTCTAGAGATATGAGAGTAGAGTTCGGACGAAGAATAAAGGATTTGAGTGAAGAGGATGTGGGAGCTTGGGTGGGTTTATATATAAAAGGAGAGGGAATTCTTTATTATTTAGTTTTGGGACACCACTCATTAAACTAATCGAAACCACAGACCATATCATGTCTTTGCCCATGGTTTTTGACAAAAGGGACTAGAAAAAGTCATTTTTGGAGGAAATGGAAGAAATTATTAAAATAATAGGGTTACTTAGGTGGAGGTGAGTCACACTCTCGAGGAAAACAATTTAAAAAGATAAAATGTTCAATAAGTCTTGGAGAGTCCACTAATGCTTTGTAAAATAAATCAAACAAATCTAAAATCATGATATTTTAATGTTAAAACATATAATGGCTCAACATAGTGTTTATAGTATTTTATTAAATCAATATTGGGTCATTATGATGTCACAAAACACATTATATAATTAAATGGTATCTAATTTTTACCCTAATATTCGACGGTCACAAAAAATTATTACAAAATCAATGTTGGATAATTTTGACATCTGGATTTCAAAAATAATATTCATTTTATATAAATGATTTTCTAAATATGTGAATTTTCACTTTTAGAATAAAAATCTAAATTTATTGTAAAATCAATTGTTTTGACAAAAATAGCTTTCAAACCTTAATTGAAATTAAATTTTTATTCATAGAAATTATTCGACCATTTATAATTATTAAAAAGTAATTTACTAATAATGAATTTTTATTCAAATATTATTTAATTAAAAAATCCATTAATTTATCAATATAGATTATTTTTCTAAACATTAACTAAAAAACACTATTTTTTCTTTAAAAACTAATTACAAAGAAACAATAATAAAATGAAAGTATATTATTTATTATGTAGAAAAATAATGTACATAATCACAATGATAGGGTCTTGTTACATAACCCCTTTAACCACCCTCATAAGACCTTAGGTTAAGGTGTGTGATGGTGAATGACTATTGGGGGGGCTTAGATTACATCGCCGGAGTGGTAATCACATTCAACTTCCACTTCTCTCATAGGTGGTTCCTATCAAGCTTAATGTATTCATGGTCAGATTTGGCGTGGTCAAGAGGGAAGCCCAACGATGCCACCTCCTTTTTGAGCTCTAAAAAATGGGCTTTGTATGGGGAAAGTATTCTAGATGAGGCCATCGCATCCTTTGTATGATTAAATTTGATTTGTTAAAGCCCAATATTTATTCTAATCATGTGATCACTGTTCAATGGATGTATTAGAAATAGTAAAAATTCATAACAATATTTTAAAATCCAAAAGATAAAACCAATTAAGTGCATATGTTTTACATAACCATAAGAAGTCTTTTAAATAGACCCATTGTAATTTTCACTAATGAGTTTTTGGGTCCTTACAATCTCGCCCCTTAAGAAAAATTTCATCCTCACAATTTGATTACATAGAAAAAGTAGTCTGAAATTTAAACCCGACATTAGGGTTCCTTACCCACCATTAATAAGAATTCCCCAACACTCATGATCATGTCGATCATGGAGAGTGAGGGTCTACTCAGTTCCACAACACCTGAATGCACATTCAAAGTCCTGCACTTCTTTAATCGAGACGCAATCCATGAAACATGGACTGTGTTGATGGAAAATATGATGCACTTTTTTTAAAAAATTTGTTTCTAGCGTATTGTTTGAAAACATCACCATGTATCTGGTTTTGGAAAAATATTCTGACAGAGTCATATTTGAAATTTTTAAAATGTGGGTTTTCTAATATATTGTATACGTCTCCAAAAAGACTGGAAGAATAGACATAATATATAGGAAGCTTGGAGTTCTCCCTCTGCGGCCGCTATTCTGAAATAAAATAGTACACCATACTCTCTGGTTAGGGTGAAATATTTGAATATACCCTGATGGTACCTCCATCATTTTGAATGATGGAATAGTTGGGAGATTAATATTTTATCATAGGTTCGACATGATCCCAGATGATTCTGTGGTATGGAGGAGGTGTTTGATAGGTTGTAGTGCATCTTGCATGAATGTTAGACATTGGAAAAGGTTTTGATGCTATGCGAGCTTTAATTTTCAATAATTATAGCTAGTAATTACTCATTAAGAGATAAGAGTATTGTGGGAGGTTATTCCCCTTCCATATTGAGCTATCCTTTATCCTACTGACGAAACATATCAAATTTTGTGTTACCCTCTTGACATGATAAAATTGTGATATTAAACTATTTGATGTCTATGGATTTATTATTCCTCAATGAAAGGAAAATTAGGGGTAACGCATAAAGGGTTATCTAATGAAAAAAATAGTTGACTTATAAATTACTTTTATTTCCTTAACTTATGAATCTATAAGATTCAATCAACCTTATCCATGATCATATTTCTAACATATATTCTTAGAGGCCTTTTTAAATTCCCTTAATAATTGTTTATAATAATCTTGTTAATTTAACAAAGCATATCCCCCAAGAGTTTAATAACCAAGAGTGCAACAAGGCCCATTGTTTTTTACCAAGATACCCCGGGTCAAGCCTAAAACTCCTTGTCCGATTTTTCACTCCTAGGTACATTTGTGCCAGAGCTACCTCAACCTACTCGTATCTAGATAGGGATGTAATTTCATGGTAACCCACATAACCAATACTCACCAAAACATAGGGATGTTTTTTCTTATACTTATTTTAGTCTCTATGGATTCTTTATGGTTTTATAAACCTAATCTCAAAAATAACTAAACATATCCTTGGATACCTCCTATGACAATCCTTCTTTAATTTCACACCTAAACACGATTTCTTATATAAGTTCTTCAATTTGAATAACATGAAAGATCATGAGGTCTAGAGTCATTGGGTCTTTAAAACATTACATAACAACATAAAACATAGAACTAAACATATTATTGAAAACTTTCTTTACATGACCACTAAATTCCCTCGTCCTTAGTATTGCATTGGATAACCGGAGGACATGCATAAGAAAAGGGTGAGCAATAAAGCCCAGTAAGGGAATAAACATGGAATTACATGTGGAATACAATAAAAGTCAGACAATAGGAATATAAATCAAGAAAAATAGAAACATGTACATAAAGGCATGATAAATCATTATAATCATAACACTGAGATGTGGAAGAAACATTTAAAATGATATTAGCATGAGTTAAGGCTCATTACACATGGAGCATGAGTAAACCCGCATTGTGCATTAAGCTCGAGTAAGACCTAATTGAACGTGAATTATCATGATCCAACACTCATTTCACATGACATATCATGATACTATACTTTACCTGATGCATTGGAGCGATATTAGGATACACATTTCTTAAACATTTCATTTGATTCATTAGTGTGCCACATGGATCATATAACATGGAATAAATCAACATCAAAAGTTATTCCACGATTCAGAAATATGGAATAAATACATGAATGAACCATTAAAAATGTATATGTTGATAGTGGTGAATACCCTTGATAGATATATGGGTATGGTATTCACTACACAATGATATTGGCTTGGAAAAATGTGGTGCTATTTCGGTATCATAACGGCGTGACATAAGAAATCATAAAAATGGTTGATGAAAGGGAAATGGGCATCCCATCATATTTAAATGAAATGCAATGTAGGGGGTTCATATATATACATGTACCAACAAATATAATGGATTTTAGATACGTAATACAAAAGAATTGCTTCAATGTAAATGATAAGAGAGGAATTCCTTACGGAATTTCGGCATGGTAACCGGTGTACAAGGGAGTCATTAATGAGAGAGAAAGTGGATATATCATTATTCAATCATGAATAGGGTAGTATGGGGGAGGCTATAAATCATAACCCAACATTTATAATTGAAAATAAAAGGGAATAACAATATAATGATACTTGGGCATCAATAAGGAACGTGAGAATCCCTTACATGGATTTGTGATCCCAAAGGCTTGGGAGTGGCCTGAGAGAGACTTCATGGGATCTTGGGGAACCTTGGGAGAATTAAATAAAAAGGTGGGTAGAGGTTGTACAAAATCGAAAGGCTTTCAGTGAAGAGGAAGTGGGAGCATGGTTGGGTTTTTATAGGGAAGGAGAGGGATTTATTTATTATTTAGGTTTGGGACACCACACGTTAAACTATTGAAAACCACAAACCATCTAATGGTTATTTCCCATGTATTTAGAAACAGGGGAGTGGAAAAAATTATTTTATAAGGTAAATTCCTGGACTTCAGAAAATAATAGGGTTTCTTATTTGGAGTTGAGTTACACTCTAAAGGAATATAATTTAAAAAGAAAAAATGGTTTTTAATCCTTGGAGGGTCCACTAAAGATTTGTAAAATAAATCAAACAAACATAAAATCACATTATGTTAATGGTAAAACATATAATGGCCAAACATTGTTTTTATATTATTTTATTACAACACTATTGCATCATTATGATGTCAAAAAACACATTATATAATTGAATGATATTTAATTTTTACCTAGAAATTCGACTGTCTAAAAAAATAATGAAAAACTCACCATTGGATAATTTCGATTCCCTAATTTAAATAAATTTAATAATATTACCTAAATGATTTTCTAAACATGTGAATTTTCACTTTTAAATTAATAACTGAAATTTATCAAAAAATCACATGTTTTGACAAAAAACACCTGTCAAACCTTAATAAATATTACAATAGTGTTCATGAAAATTATACGATCACTTATTCTTAATAAAAAGTAATTTACTAATAATAATATTTTATTAAAATGTTATTTAATTCAAAAATCCATTAATTTTTCAAAATAGATTCCTTAGATGAATATTAACTAAAAAATACTATTTGGCCATTAAAATCTATTTACAACGTGATAATAATAAAATGAAATTAAATTCTTTATTATATACAAAAATAATCTACATAATCACAATGTTGGGGTCTTGTTACGGAACCACTTAAAACACCTGCATAAGACCTTAGGGTAAGGTGTGCAATGGTGACAAACATTTGGGGTTTCTCGGATAACATCGCTCTATTGGAAATCTCTATCAACTTCCACTTATCCCGTAGGAGATTCCGCTCAAACCTAAAATATTCAAGTTAGGCTTGGGATTGGTCAAGAGGGAAGACCAAGGATACCACCTCCTTTTTGAGCTCTGAAAAATGGGCTGTGTACAGGGCAAGTCTACTGGATGAGGTCATCTCTTCCTTTGTTAGAGTAAATTAGTTTTTTAATGCCCTATATTTATTCTAATCATGTGATCACTGTTCAATGATTATATTAGAAATGGTCACAATTATTAATTATATTTTAAAGTACAAAACATAAAGCCAAATAAGTTCATACATTTTACATAACCATATGAAGACTTTTAAATAGACCACGAGGTATTTTCATTAATGAATTATTGGGTCCTTACAACATCCCATTATATTAGGGGAGCGCTACTCCTAACCAAGAGTAACGCATACGAAGTGGAGGGGCATACTCCCCTTTGCAACTCATTAATGGATGAGCACTACTCCGTATGTGGGAACCTGTACCCTGGTACATCAGGGGAGAACAACCATATGAAACATGATCCCTCACCCTAACAATGGTAGGAATCACCCACTTCGTAAAATCTGAGCCCACACGGACATTAGGAGAACACCACCACAAGAGACATGATCCCACACCCGTGGTTGGGGAGCACCACATTAACGAATGTGAGCTCACACCAATGATAGGGGAGCACCACTACAATTAACAGGAGACCGCACCCATGATATGGGAGCACCATTGTGAGGATTGGGGACTTGTACCTATGTATGGAAAGGAGTACAGTCTCTACCATACAATGTGATTGGAGAACCTGCACTCAATCAAGATAGGGGAGTAGTACAACTATGAAAACATCACGTGAAACCCCCACCTCAGACTATCAGGGTAGTAAAAAACCCTAGAGGAAACCTCCCAAAGGAAATTAAACCATGCCCATGACATGGGGAGTCCTATCTCTACTTAATTATAGAGGTATAGAAAACCCATTACATGATTCTATAGGGTACTACATGACCCAATGTATTTTTTTTAAGAACCACCAATCTCAAACATCGGCCTAGAACCACTGAACGAGCGGCATGCATGATTCTTGCCATGTTGTGCCCCGTAAGCTGTAAGAGTGTCTGCCATCGCATTCTAAATGGGGAAAAAATGAAGGATATGATATTTACTTTCCAAAGTGTAGAAACTGGATAAAAGGATGAATTACTGATAGGGACCTCATGGGGACCAAGACATGATCCTGAAACACATATGAAGGATCATACCCTCGTGATCCACATGAAAAAATGCATGGTATCTCCTACTCATTCATCCAAAATCGACACCCTGTGAAAAGGGTACTATTTATCGAAAAAGGCTCGGTGGGGTCTTCATGGGGCCCACATGAAAAGTTTTGTTTCAGTAACTGAAATCAGTTTCCAAATTTCCACCATAAATTTAGGGTCTCAATTCCACTAACGGTGTGTCATTTGCACTACAAAAGAGGATGATACGTCCGATAAAATATTCACCAGATAATTTATTATTATCATTCGATGTTTCATGCCACCATGAATTGAGGCTAAAGTTAAATAATCTCAAACATTTCTTAAAATGTTCCTCCACAATGTTAGGTTCATGTTTCGATAGATGAAACATGAATCAGTCACCTGGTTTGAGAGATACAAGGGTTTAAAACACCCCTGGACCAATCCGACTGGACCGCCCCACTATGGTTGGTCTGCCCCGCCAGGGCTAACCCATACCCACCAAATCGGGTACGCCAACCCCTACTAGGTTGTCCCACTTTGACTAGCCAGTTCAACTATTCCAACCAACCAAACAACGGCCCAGTGGTTCCCACATTTTGGCCTCTTCAACCCCCCCCCCCCCCCCCCCCGACTTCATATCCATGCCAGCTCTGCCCTGTAGTGTGGTGGGCTCGCCAACACAATCAGCCAATAGCACCCTGCTCCTCCATGCCACCAAAAAAATTGGTCGTACTACCACTATTAGACCCTGGCATGCCACATCCTCATCTAGAAAAAACTTCTACGGACCATCGAGTGTACTCTAGTTGTCCCCAAATTGATACAAAAGATACTTCATAATGATTTGGGACCCGATCTATATATCTGTGATGACAAATAAAAAAGATGCATAAACTGGGGGATATGATCAACTCTCAATCCACCTACATCGAGGTGAAATGGTGAAGCTTTAGCTGCAGAATGATGACTCCGACGTGCTGATGCTCGATCACCCGACAATCAGCATCGAAAATAGCTTCTGTTTTCTCCTCCTTTGTTAGTTCATCTGTTAGAGAAGAATGGGAAGGGTGGAACTACTTCAAATTCACACAAGGATGATGGAGTATGATGAGGATTTTTTTAATTTAATCCTCTCAATTTAACAGCCTGGCTTCGATACACCTCCGACCTGACACTCAACACTCACAGAAATTATTTCAAGCTTAGGGTAAAAATGATGCTCCAAACTCAACCACGATCTTAGAAATCTAATTCAAGACACTGTTCATATGTTATTCAATATGAAATCAAAGATAAATTAATTTATTATATTTTGGGAAACAACCCTGATAACGTTTTTCATAGAAGACCTGCGCCCATGAAACTATTTCCCTGCCTAGGGTAAACAACACTATCTGGATGCATCCATGGAATAAGATTTATGATTCAGGATATTGATTGATTTATAACTCATTTCTTCCATGTTCATAGTATAAAAATGTTTAATATATTTATAATATGTATTCTGGGAACACAGGGCTCCGAATCACACGACATCTCAGCGCCTAGCTAGGAAAATATTAATTGGAATATTCCAATGTTTGACAGGGAAAAACATGAGTCTCTAGAAAAAGAAAGGTTATTATGTCATTAATGTAGAAAATATTTAAATAATGATTCATATATTCATTCAATAATTCCTTAAAAAATTCTATATAATGTGTGAACGTATTTCCCCCCTTTTTATCAAGTAATAGTCCAGATGTCCAAAAAAATGTTATCATATTTACAAAAAAATAAAAAAGCATAATGGTATGTGTAATATAAAAATTACATAAGTATGAAGAAAAAATAAATATCATAAATATAATATAAAAATTGTACTTCTGACATAATTCTTAACTATGATAGGTTTTAATGTAAAAAAATGACATAATTGTTTGAGGTAGTAGTTGTACATACACGAATGGTAATTTCTGTAGACATTTGACAAAATTGTGTGTAGGTAATTGTAAAAAACCTAGTATAATAACATATTAGTATATTAAGGATAATATTTCTATATTATAATAATTTATTTTGATGAATTGATGTTTTTTCAGATATAAATAAAACAAAAATGATTATTGAAGAATGTTACCTCTTTTTTGGGTAACTACTTTTAGTTTACACTAATGAAATTATATGGAATTAATTATAACAAAAATAAGGATTATATTATGAGAAGATGGATGTTTTTATTTTATTTTTGAAAGGGTTTAATGAGAAAAATTGAATTAATATTTTGAACAGAGGGGGTGCTTTAGTGTCTTTTTATGGTGGAGAGGGAGTGGCATTTTTTTAATAATAAAAGGTAAACACAAATGGTTGGTCTATCCAACTACATGTGCTTATAAAATTGAAAAATAATGTGTTAAATGAGATTTATGGTTGAAAAATAGTCAAACCACAGAAAAATAAAAGCATTTTAATATTTTTTTCCTTGATCATTAGGTATCTTTTTTTTTGTTTTTCAATTAGGTAACTATTTCTCTAACATATTGAATTCAACCATTAAGACTAAATTTCCAAGGACTCATCCTTAATAATTAAATAATAATGAGTTATGTCAAGAGTTCACATTGAGGATCTTTTCAGGTTTAGTGTTTTAGAGAATTAGGCCAGAACTATTACTTTACATATGAAATATTACAATTTAGTCACTTCTACTCTATCCAATGTTTTACAATAATAAAACTCCTTGATTAAAATAGGAATTTTTTTCATGATAAAAACATTCTTGAAATCATCCTTTCTCTTACCCTTCCTCACACCATGTGAATGTTTTTAGAAAAAATTGGGATGAGCATAAATATCTCCGTAAGGGATATAAAATAAGGAAATAAATCATTAGTCAATGAATACATACAAATCAATTAAATCATAGTTTTCTATCATAAAACATTATCTATTTAACATACCTCAATAAATAATAATACTTAGGAATAAATCATAGAAATAATAAATCATAATAATTACTTGTGAAATCCATAACATATTTACATTATAGCATTCACAACTACATATGGAGTAACCTTCATAGATACTTTTGGAATACCCATCAAAGTATATTCCCTAAATCTCTTAGGGGAAACATTATCGTTTACCTTTGTCACGTTACCCAATGCATTTGAGAGCTTCCATGGTGTCACCCACCCAATGTTTATCATGGATCCAAACATATTTAGTTTATCAAATAATCACTCATCAAATGTCCAAGTACCATTATATAATAATATCACATAAAAGAATTAAAGTATCAACATTTCACTTGTTAATCATAATAAATACATTCTATATATTGAAATAATAAATCCATTTGAATAACCATTAAAAAAATTTAATAATGAGAATCTTGAATCAATGTTTCCCATACAACTTTTAATAATTTAAAATCTATTGAAATTTTAAATCATTCATGTCTATAAAAATACATTTATAAAAACCATTTTGAAAAAAACACATAAAATTGATAAATTTATAAGAATAAATCATCAAAATAAACAACTAAAAATATGATCTATAGCCACAAACCTATAGAGAAAATTTCATTGGTTTGTGGCTATTGGTTACTATATAGCAACGCTTAATGGAAATCCATGGCTTCAAAATTGATATACCCATGGGAGATCATCCCCCGTGACAACTCGCTTCCGTAAATTTTTATCCTCTCTCGGTATTTTCCTCCCCCGCTCGCTCACCCAATCACTCCCTCGAAACCCTTCTCCAATGATCTTCCTTTGAAACATATCTCCTCTGATCTTCACCCGACCAATATCTCCCTCATCCGATCCTCACCCGACCAATTTCTCCCTCGTCCAATCCTAACCCGACCAATTTCTCCCTTGTCCGATCCTCGTCAGCTTCTCCTTCACGGTTCCACCATCCCTCACCAGCTTCCATTCGCATCCTCCATTCATGTCTTATCCATTCGCGGTTCCTCCATTCGTGTCCTCCATTCATGGTTTCTCTATCCCTCAACCAATTTGACGCCATGTATGTTTTCATATCTTTTCACAATAATTATTATATTTTTATTTATATATATTAAAGTACCTATAATTTTCTTCCAAATTACCCTTTTTTATTTAAGTGTGCTTACAAACCTATACAAATTATATGGTAAGAATTTACCTAGATAGTTTTCACCCATCGGTGATGAGTCCTTCGCACCTCAACTTAGATTTTCTCAAATTCACCGTTAACAGACTGATATTTCTCCAATTATATTGACATTCAAATATATATTTATTACCCCCATTTCATTCTTTGTGATTATCTATTTTTTTGCATTCATTCTTTTATGCTAAAGGACCATTATCCTTGTAATCACAGCTGTCCCAATGATCAATGATTGAAGTTCTATTTGGTTTTTTATACAATGCACTTGAAAATCGGATATAATCACTAGTATGATGTATTATTTTTAATTTGGACATGGACATGTTTGTGTTTCCTTATGTATATATCATTTATTCTGAATCTGTTTTGAATATGTTATGTATTATGTTTTGAATATGTTATGTATTATGTTATGAATTTGTTATATAATATGTTCTTTCTACAAAATTTAACATTATAAGTCTTGTTATGAACCTTTATTTAAATTTAAACTATTATAATCTATTATTAGGTGGGTGCTAAACATAAATTTATGTTATTATTGATTTATATGGCACGACTGTTCAGAATCTGCATTACATTGTCGAGTTTTGTATTTTTTGATAAATGATATGAAGAAGTTAAAAGATATTTTTTTTTCTAGAAAACACTTTCAATCATGTATTCAAAAATTTCCAAAATATATTTTTAATTCATCAAGTTCCCTAGTTGTCTATGTATCAATTCTTCATGTTTCTACTCACATTTTTTAATAGGTGTTATGTAAATGCATTGTTGATTTCAGTTTTAGTTTTACATTCTAGATTTGAAGAAGTTGGTTTCACCAGTGTTCTATAATGATTTCATAAGTTATATTGATCATCTAGTGAAACATGCATATGCAAAGGTTTCCATAGGATTTATCCAGCTAATGATTCAATTTATTCAGTGTTAACCTAGAAGTTGTTGCACGTTACAAATTTAGTACTGGTTGTGTTGAATGATGATCCATTTTCGACATGGTAGATTTTATTCCAAGTGACTCCCAGTGATATTACATCAAGCTAGTTAGAGTCATATTTCATTGGCAAATAGTTTTTCATATATCCAATCCAATTTTCATTTTCATTACAACAAACATGACTTTTTAGTTTAATAAAGATTTTTGGTGTAGTTGATTCAGTCTAGGATATTTAAAAGGAAAGTGGAAACACTACATGATGAGTAGATATATAAATTCTAAACATAAGTAGTGTGTTTCACTTCTTCAAGCAACCAAGGAGTGTTCAAATTCATGTAGAACCATATTGTGTTCATTTTTTAGGCTGGTATTTTTAAGAGTTTCAATGTTCAATGTGATAAGATTTTTATTTCTCTTATATTTTTAAGTTAGGATTCTCATGTTCATGTTTACTTTATTACTTACTGCAGTTGGTTTGTACATTATGTTAGCCTAGTGATCTGGTGTTGCAATCAGATGTCTACAGGTGGGGTTGGGGGTTATCCTTGTATGGGTACATGTGTGTGAATAACTTCCAGGTGGTAGTGTTTTCTTTTATTCTTTATTAGTAGTTGGGTATCGTGGAAGTAGGTAGGAGGTTTTTCATTGGTTGGGGTATTAATTGAGGGAGCATCCTATGGGGGACAATATCTTGATCGCAATTGGTTTCAGCACAACTTGGCAGTAATTGTAGAGCTGGTCCTTAAGAGGATATGACTTCGGCCTCGAGAGAGGGTTCTTCTATAGGAGAATTCCTTATCTTCTTTATCTAACACTTATTACACTTGCTCAATTTTAATGATATATTTTATATTATAGAACAATCCAAATACTACTTTGTAACTTTTTCTCTTCTACGATAGTTCTTCCATGTGAACTACTGTTAGGATGGTTACCTATCATTTGGAAACTTTGTGGGGGAACGCTCGTTGGGGAATCCAACTGCATGCATTGTAAGGATGATCAGAGTTTTTCAATCTAAAGGAGATCAAAATTCCTTTTCCATGGTGCTATAGAAGTTTGGTACTCGTTAAAAAATGAGAAAGAGACGAGTAAGGAAGACGATCATGGTTTGTTGTTCAAGAAGATGTTGTCATCTATGCATGACAGTCGGGATAGTACGTTTCTGGGAGAAATGGAGAGCCAATGTGTAGCTCATGAATTAATTTGACGATGAAGGTAGAATGTGACACACTATTTCCTCCAAATACAATTTCAGTGGTATTCATAAATTCCAAATTTACATACATCAGATGATGTTATTTAATATCACTCCTCTATACTAGTTTTTCAGCAACGTGGTGTCACACCTAGTTCCACCTAACTATTTTCATCAGAAATCATAGTCTCACTAATGGGACTATATATAATAGTAGTCATCAAATTATCATTAACGTAGAGATTCTATCTATGAGAACCAATATGTGACAGACCCAATCACCCTAAAAACTTATTTATGGAAAACAAATCAGTTGTGCGGGGGGGGGGGGGTGCAGGCTGGTGCAGGGGGAGGCTGGGGGATGGTTCAGGGGGGTTGGGGGGACTTGTGTAGGTGGGTTGGGGGTATCAGGGGGCTGGTGCAACTGGGGGGGGATGGTGCAGCTGGGATGGGGGTAGCATGGGGGCTTAGGGGGGACTGGTGCCGGTGGGCTACGGGGTAGAAGGGGGGCTTGGGTCTAGTGGCAGGTGCAAGTGGGTTGGGGGCTGGTGCAGGGGTGCTGGGGGGTTGGTGCAGGGAGAGTCTTGGGGCTGGAATATGGGGGGTAGTGGGGGGACATGTGCAGGTGGGCTGGGGGTAGCGGGGGGTTGGTGCTGCTTGCGGGGGGTGAGGGTGGGCTGGAGGGGGGGGGGCAGGTGGGATAGGGGTAGTAGGGGGCTTGGGGGGGACTAGTGATGGTGGGATGGGGGCTGGTGTAGGTGGTATGGGGGCTGGTGCAGGGGTGCTGGGGGGTGTAGGGGGACAAAGGGGGCTGGGGGCTAGTGCGGGCGGGGGGGGGGGGGGGGTGCTGGTGTAGGAGGGTCTGGGGGTATTGGTGCAGGGGGTGGGGGATGGTGTAGGTGGTCTTGTGGGGGGGGGGGGGGGGTGCAGGTGGGCTGGGGGTAACAGGAGGGCTTGGGGGCATACTGGTGAAGGTGGGCTGGGGGATGGTGTAGGTGGGATGGGGGCTGGTGCAGGGGGGCTGGGGGCCGGTGTAGGGGGCTGGGGGCTAGTGCAGGGTGGCTGGGTGGGGGGGGGGGGGGGGCTGGTGCAGGAGGGTCTGGGGGGGGGATGGTGCATGGGGAGGGGGCTTGTGGGGGGACTGGTGTAGGTGGTCTGGGGCTGGTGCATGTGGGATGGGGGATGGTGTAGGGGGCGTTGGGGGCCGGTGAAGGGGGGAAGCAGGGTGCTGGGGGTGGCTAGTGCAGGAGGGTCTAGGGGGGGCTGGTGTAGGGGGAGGGGGCTGGTGGGGGGGGGACTAATGGGGGGAGGTGTTGGGGCAGGAGGCGGGTGTTGTGAAGGTCAAGCTGATAGAAGGTGTTGGTCATATAACATAGGAGGTGTGGGTCATATTCCATAGGAGGACTGGTAACTCAATTCCATCCCACACATGCTTTGTTTTTTCCCTCAATCCTTGGTTTTGAATAGTTGAGGCTGTATGATAGGACTAATAAAGTTGTTGATGCCTTGAATTTTTTTTGGGACTTTCATGTGGTGGGTGATTTCCAATTCATTCTTAATATTCTGCAGGTTACAAGTTTTCCCAGAAGTTAGTATAAGTTTGCTGTGTTTTTTTCATGGCCTAACTTAAAGATGTTCTATGTTTGCTGTGATTTTGTTTAATGGCCTTACTGAAGGATGCGTAGTACATGTATGTTTTTTCAATAAAATATGCATCTTTTAGTGAAACACTTTCAATATTTTATGGGAATGTTTGGAGTGTACATGCAGGAGGATGCCTTCAATTTGTGCATATTGTTAGAAGAGAGTGATGAAAGTTTTTTAGGTTCTTCCATTACAAACCCTTTCCCCTTTCCAATGAAATCCATATTTCATTACAGAGGTTCTTCCACAGTATCTTGTTCTTTAATAGTAATAGATGGTAAAATATCTCTAGCAATAAGAAATTATAATAGATTCCCTGAATACATCTTATTGTTTTCCTTGGATTACTTCAAACATGTCTATTCATTCAAAGCCTTATCTTATGCCTTGTCTAAACTGAAATAAGTCTTTTAAGTATCCCTTTATTCTTTATTATTTTTAATTTCATTAGGTTTTTCTCTTCATGAAACACTGCCTGAATCAATTAAATTATGGAACTCATCAATTGAGGTAACATCCCTGTTACTATTTTCTATTTTTTGTGGTTCTCTTTGTTAACCTCAAAGGCCCTCCCAACTAGCTGATATAAATGTGATTTCTTTCCATTTTCAACTGTAAAATTGGTTATTTTAGGATCTAGTTATATTGGACCTTCCATGAATCCTGTCAATGCCTTTCGAGGGGAAAATGCGAAGCAGTGGCAGGAAACATGGGAGCAGCTGTATGTGTTCTGGATAGTGCCATTCATAGGAGCAATACACGTAAACTGGCTCTTCCGTATGATCTTTCCCCCACCCACACTGAAGAAAAAGTTGATATGAGCTTCTTCCAGCCAATTTATAAACTAGAACATTCTTTACAATTTTCTTTTATTATATAAAGCCCCTAAATCTCTATTTGGTGGATATTTTTATGATAACAACTTTATTAACTCTACATCTAGTTCTCTTTATCTGGTATTCACCATATGACCAACTGTGTCTAATGACCTTGTCTGGTCATTTTTCTCCAGCTGAAACAACTGCTCTAAATATAAAATGTAGAAAATGGAAAGGAAATTGTAAATAATCAAGGGAATAATAATGTTATTATTGAGGAAATAGAGAATCATCAACCTATTTTGAAGAATTATACCCCTCTCATTCACTTACCACAAAGGGTCAAAAAGAAAAATATTAGAACAGACTACCTAAAATTCATTGAGATGTTTGAAACCTTAAGTTCATGTGTTCCCTTTGGGGTATCATTAAAAAATTCCTTCCTATGTCAAATTTGATAAGATTTTTTTATCTAATTAAAGGGCTTTGAAGAATTTTTCACCATATATTTAATTGAGGAATGTGGTGATGTATTTTAAAAAAAGTTAGTTTCAAAACCTAAAGTCAATGGATGATTATTTATATAATGTAGAATATGATAAATTTAGGAGAATAATTTCTTGTTTGTCTTGGGTTATATTTTCAACCCTCTTCCTTTCCCTTTATTTTAAAAACCATGGATGGGGTGGGTAGTGGGGGTGATGGGTGTGGGGGCCGTGCTGGGGGAGTGGGGGAGGAAGAGTGGGTGGGGGTGTAGTGGTATGTTGGGGTGAAGGGGGCAGTAGGGGTGAAGGGTGGGGGTTAAGGGTGGTGGGGGTGAAGGGGGAAGTGGGGGCAGTGAAGGGGGGGAGCAGTGGGGATGCAGGTGGAAGTGGGGGTGCAGTGGGGGGGGGGGGTGGGGTTGGGTGGTGGAGGGGGAAGTTGGGGTGAAGGGGGGGCAGTAGGGGTGAAGGGTGAGGGGAGGTGCAGTGGAAGGTGGGGGGGGTGCAGAGCATTTTCTAAAAATTACAAAACCAAGAGGTGAAGTGTTAGAGATATCATTCAATGAACTTAAATATTTTCATTATAGTTTAGGTTAGTTTGGTTAAGGACCCATCAATTATTGTATATTGGGATTTATTTAGGTAAGGATCAATTGGTTCAATTAAAATTTGTTTTATTTTTTATATTGTTTTCAATTAGGTTCTATTCATATCTGTTTAGTTCATCTTGCTTTGGGGAATGCTTATTATTTTATTCAGTTTAGTTAATTTGAATTTTGTTTGGATTTTTTCTCTTAATTGCAAGTTGACATTGATAATTTTACTGTGTTTGGTTATGTTGTTATTGTTTTATCAGATTATTTTCCTGATATAATTTTTTGGTTCAGTTCAGTTTATTAGGTATTTTTTGGTTTAGTTCGTTTGATTCAGGTTGGGTATGGTTTGGTTGTTTTAGTACAGGTTGCTTTTTATAGGTTCCATCCATTCTCGTTTATGTTACTTCCATTTATTCGATTTTACTTTGTTATTTTTTATTCATTTTAGTTTTTCATGGTTTATATGAATTTGATTTAATTGATTTTAGTTATATTAATTTGTTATTTTAATTGAGGTCTATTTGAGCATGGAGGCATGAGGCAGGAGGAGGCAGGAGGGGGCAGCGGTGGAGAAGGGAGGCAGGTGGCAGGAGGTAGTGATTGAGAAGGTCTATTTGAGAAAGGAGGCAGGAGGCAAGAGGTATGGCGGAGGGAGCAGGGAGCAGGAGGCTGCGGTTGAGACAGGAGGTAGGAGGTATGGTAGAGGCAGGGAGCAGGGGTTGAACTGGGGTGTAGGAGATGTATTTTTTTCTAAAACAAGGGGTTTTAGCCATAGTTTTGTTCTACAATATAATGTGTCAGTAGGCATGTTTTTTTATTTTTTTGGAGACTTCATGATGTGGCCACGGGTTTTAACCGTGGAAATAGGCCTATTAACACGGTTTGAACCATGGATATAGGGTTATTTCCAGGGTTTGAACCGTGGCAATAGGTCTATTGCCACAGTTTCAAACCATGGAAATAGGTTTTCCTCTATAGCCACGCCAATAGGAGCCACGGGCAGTAAAATAGTTTAAATATAGCCACGGTCTCGGGGTCTATAGCCACGGTTATAAACCATGGCTATAGCCTTTTTTTCTAGTAGTGATAATAAAGCGATATTATTAGATAAAATGTCCCCACCCTCATCAAAAACACTTTAATAAGAATCATAAAAAGTGTAAGATAAAAAAACATAAATTTTCATGAGGATATATAAATTCATGATATTAAACCTCAAAGGGGTTTTATGAACAACTTATATGTTAATAAAGGTGCATAATATCATGGTATTCCTCAATACAGAATATTGAGACAAAGTCCCTTACAAAGATCATATCTTTAGATTAAAGAAAAAATCAATGACATAATTTATGTCTGAAAAATATAAATACACCCAAATTAAGTTGATGTTCTATGTCAAAAAATCATAGGACATTCAAATATATTCTTGGAAGAACAAAATAAATGACATGGATATTTAACATGATGAATTGATATTGAGTTAATATTTCCCTTTCAAAAGATATATAAATGATGTAGGAATTTGTCATTGGGGTGGTTATGTAAAGTAACAATTTATATAAAAAATGAAAATGGAAACCAAAACATAACTAAATAAACAATGAGTCCACACATAATCTTGTAATTATATAATCAATGATGTATGTGTAGAACCCAATGAGTGGAAATGGAGATTAGAAGATCCCTTACAAAAATCATTTTGTTAATAAAATAGATAAACTATTCATATTCACTATAAATAAACATGAATAAAATATTAAAACATGAAAAGTTATCGAATATATTTTCTCACATAATTTTATCATGTCATAATAAATAAGTATAAGATCAAACCAATGAATGGGAATTGGGTTAAAAAGTTCACTTACAAAAATTCAGCAGCCTAACAACATCACGTAAAAATTCAGAAAATGAGTTGATGAGGGAGAAAATGGTCTCTCATATCTTGGAAATAAAATTGAAATATAAAATGATATCGATGAAAATAACCCAACATAATAAAAAGGAAATTAAAATACAAAACAAAAAAAGTCTTTGACTAAAAGAGTATGGTGAAATGTTCTTGTACCTTCAGTCCAACTTATCTCATTTATATACTTAAATAATAAACATGGGTTAATTTCTACTTGCTTCAGAACATTTTTCAAGTATTTTATTAATTTTATACTACATATCATCATTTTATAAAAATTACATAATTATTTTAGTTCATATATGTCGTTTTGTCAATTTCCAATACTTGAGTCAAAAATTAACTTGTTTTGATGTAAATTGTCCATGTAGTCCAAAGTCCATCATCACTAGAATGTTATTTATTATATAATTATCATATATATAGAGTATATATGTATTTATATCAAGTATAAATTTTTTAAGAATAGTCCATAACATTAGGATATAAGAAATGAAATATGTCGTTCATGGAGACAGTAAGTTGTACGTATACATGGACACTACTTCCATATCTCTTTCATATTTAAAGGAATTTAAAAAATATATAGGTATATTATAATTCTTGTATAATATAATATTTAATATAAATTAAATATGTTCATTAATTTCATCCTTTATATGTTCCATGTATGGCATGAATTAGTCAAATCACTTTGAGGGGGTGGAAGTCTGCCCTACCTCAAATGAAATTATCGTATTTACACATTGTGGAAAGCATAATGTAATGATGTAAATGAAAAAACAGAATCATATAAACACTAAAAATAAAATATATATCATATATAAATATGTTTCGATCATAATGCCAACCATGAGAGGTGGTAGGAGAAAATAAAACATTCATCATTTCGTGAGGCAGTAGTTCACCGTACACCAAAACCTAATGTTCATATCCTTTAGATGGAGCTGTGTGTATGTTTATTTTGAATAATTCTCATAAAATCATCCTAGTAAATTTATGATACTTTTTTTGTAATTAAATAAATTAATAACAGTAGCATTATTAGTGGATAAGGGAAATAATGTAAAGAAACATGAAAGAAGATGTTACCTCTAAATCATGAAACATCCTTTGATTTGAGCCTAATTTTTTCTAAATTGCCATCTGCACAATTTAAGGCTTCTAGGAGGAATTCTGGGAAAATATGAGCTTATTTTATTAGAATTTTGATGAGGCAGGTATCTTGATATGTGTGAGTAAGTGGGTATAGGAGATGTCCTTTTATAAGGAGGAGGTTTACTTTTGGAAGGTATTGAAGGATTATTTTATTATAAAATTATTTGTGCTATCAAATTGCCTAAAACTCATTTATTTCAATGATAAGATACTTTTGGGTCTAAAAAAATCTTATCCAATAGGTTTTAGACAATTTTAGGTTACAGATATATCATTATCTTTTTTTCTTTTACACATAGTTAAAAACATTAACTCTTACCTTGTCTTCATGAATTTTTATAACATACGGTAAAAATATTTAATATAAAATTTCAAAAGAAAAATACATGGTTCATTAATGACATTTTTAGAAATATATAATCCATTTGTATGAATCTAATATTTTTTGAATATTATATCATTTAATAAAATAGTATTTCTTTTAAAAACTCATTTATGTCAATTTTGACAATATTAATTATTTGATTATTGTTAAAGTATTAAAAACATGGTTACATAAAAAAAGGCAATAAATCAAAGGTAATATGTCAATATCATCTATAATATTCGTGTATGGTATTGAAAAAATCAAATAAAATTTATATTTATAGTTATAATTTCCTTTATTTGAATCATTCATTAATGAAACAATCACTGTGTCATCATTGTGTCATAATTAAATTTATTTATTTAATATATAAAAAGTATATATAAAATTTCATGATTTAGTAAATATTATTATCTTTATTATGAAATTTTATATTCAATGATATCAATTATATGACACCATATAGAAATTGTTTGTGTAAAAGATATATGTTTATATTATATTTCTCATTACTTTAAATTTAGTAATATAACATGTCATTATACCCCCCAAGTAGATCAATGTGGTCCCAAAATAGACCCATCGATATAAATGGTCTTACATATCTCCTAAAATAGGATTAATACTTTCTTAGGGTAGTTTTATATTATTATAATATTATTTTTACCTTGACTTTCCAAATTGACCCTTTAGCCATGATAAATAAAATAATTACTAAAGTTACTATAAATGTTGTCTAAAAAGTAAAGGTACATATTCAAAATAAAACTGGAACTTCTGATTCCAAATATTATATCCATTATTTCAAATTAAAATAAAAAAAGATGATTTATTAATTTTAAATCAATTCATATTTTCATAATTAAAAAGCGGGGTTTCATGAAATAATAGCTATCAAAAGATTGAAATGTGATTATATCAAATTTAACATTGAAATTACATCCAATGAACATCATTGGATTAAATGATAAAAATTTATTCTATTTATAATTGAAAACCATTAAATATTATGATTTAACTATATAAATTATCTTGATCGAAAAAGTGATTTTCAATTAAAATTTAGCATAATTTTACTATTCATAAAAACTTGATTATTATCAGAAAAATATAAAAAAATCATCAAAATTAAATTTTTTTCCCTCTTATATAGAATATATTTATTTTTTATAATAGATCATGTAAAAATGTCAAAAAATATATTTAAAAACGGTTCTCCATCAAAAGGAGGAGAAAATGCATTTTTAGAAAAATGATTCTTTTATTTGAAAAATTGGATTTCTTCTTATATCATATCTATAAATACATATAAGATGAATTGAAAACATTTTATTAAATATATAAAATATTTTTTTGATTAAATAAAGATCCATAAAAAGTGATATGATTTTATATACATAATTATTCTCTTTTAAATAGGTTTTTATAAAACAAAATCCTTTATATTCAATTTGTTTTTATTTCCATTTATAATAAATTTCGTAACAAATGAATCATTATTTGAATATGTGTAAACCATATTTCAAAATTCAGTTGATATTATTCATTCCATCCATACCATTGGCTAGTCTTTGAATTTTATTTAAAATAATATTATTATTACTATATTATTTTTCAGCATAACTCAATGTTGTGTGCAACATAAGATTTTGGATAAACCCATTGTTGTGAGTCGAGTACGCTAGCAGAAAAATCATCCCCTTAAACATAAAATAAAAATCATACTAAAAAATATTAATATAAATCCAAAATTATTAATCTATAAATACCCGGGTCGTTACATCATTCCCCCTTTAGGAAATTGCATCTTCATAGTTTCAAAATTGGGCTCGGAGACATCATTGAAAATACCACATCAGAAAAAGAGTCAATAAAACTATCACATTAAAATAAATAATGGGACGTAAAATGGTCACCTGAGACAACACATACTATTATTCCATATAGGAAAACATGGATATGGAAGTGAAACTAACCATCATGTTCTGATAAAGAGTGATAGAAAACCTGATCTGAAGACAGTTGACAACCAGAAAATCCTATTCTTTTAATGGGTTAAATGGTCTTTGATTCCCCAATTGGAAAATTAAATGTAAAATTTTTTTCTTTTATATTCATTTTTTATAATTTTTAAGAATTTATTTATGAGATTGTATAAGAACATATTGAAATATACTTATATTTCATGTATAATTTCATACTTTAATAAATTTCTACCACAAACTCATCTTTTCTCCGAACGATTAGTATTCAAGATGACTTGGTCAAACCTAAAGTGCTAGAACCAACTTCTAGAAAATAACATAATCCAAAAAATAGGAACTATATATTTCCCCTCTCTATAGACATTAACCAAAACCAAAATGGTTAATAAAATATAATAAAATCCCAAAAAGAACAATATTTTATGAAAACAAATACTACTCTTAATCTCCATAACAATACCCAATGTTCAGAAAAGACTATTCAATGAGCTATTGTGCTTAAAATTATTACAAATAATAAAAAATAATATAGAAACCCAAAATTCTAAAGGATTTGATCTCATAATTTTCCATGTTAAATTGTATATCCTGATAACATCGACTACTCATAAAGTCTCAAACATAGAAGTAAGTTACCTTATCACATGTTCTCTGGGATAGGTTAATCAGTTCCACAAACAACCCAAATCTCCATTTGTCCATATTAATAATATATATTCTTTGAAAATAAAATTCAACGATTAATCCTCAAATAAAATCCCATCATTATCTATTTTCTTTTGGTATATAGTATTCCTAAAGGATCGAATGTCTACCAAAATAGTGTTTATCACTTAATCATCCACTTATTTTTCTATACTAAGGATATCGATTTGATAAAACATATGTTCCAAAAATAAAATTATTCTCAATCCATAAAATCATTTGACTAAATATAATAAGTCATACTAACCATTGACTTCACGTAGGCCAGTGGTAGGATATGTTCCCTTGTCACCCTTTGGTTGTGGATTCGATTCTCGCAGCCTTTCCAAACGTGACATGTTGTCACCCATCTTGTAGGTTGACCCTTTTATAAAACTCAAAAATAACTATAACATGTTTTAACATAAAAGGTTGTATAATACCTCTCATTTCCATACCAACTCATAATGACTTCAATATCTTAATTCATGATGTATTATATATATTGAATTTTCTTTTATTTTACATCCATAAAAACTATTCCAAAATAAAGAACATCTTACCTTGATCATGGTGTCTACCTATTTTCATCATCATCTGATTCTCATAGATATATGGTCCATGAATTTCAATAATGATTTATAGGTCCTTAACAATCAATTTCATCCTTTTTCCAAATACACCTTGTACAACTTGGGCTATATGGTTGTTCATAGAAATATAATTTTGAAAAATAATCATTTATGACATATAATTTCAAAACATTTGATAACAAATGATTTTTATATAATAGTATGATCATATGTGAGTTGAAACATTCAACAAATTCTCAATTGAAAAAACCATAGTTATTTTCGGAAAGACTATATTTTAAAAGAAAATATAAATAGGTTTCGCAAGGGTCTCCTTTTTAATCACCTTTTTAAAAATAATAATATGCTTCAAAATCTTGTGATGATGTGAAATATTTTAAAATTTTATGATTATAATTACCATTCATGAAAATATGTGAATATTTAGAAAATATGATTTGATTAAATACATCACATGTTCCACAATGGTATTAAGGTATTATGGAAGTGTTTTATATTTTAAACAGTTTCACGCAAGTGAGTTGTATTTTAGAAAATGTTTCACAATCATCCTAACATGACTTTTCAATAATTATTCCAAGCATATCATCAGGAAGAGATATGAATATTGTCTTAGATCATCCTACTTCTATTTTTTACCAAATTCCCATGATCTAAAAAATTAATAAAATAAGTATTTTACTTAATGAATAGACATAGAGACTAACCATGTGGTTATCCAAACCCCATAATCCCAAAAAATGTCTAAACTGACCAATGATGCCTAATGTAAGGCCCCCGCCTTCATCATTACATAATCTTGTGATAAGTCAATAATTATCACTGAGTATATTTTTAGGTTTAGTGTTTTGGAGAAATATGCCATAACTATTACATTACGTCTCAAATATTACAATGTAGTCAATTCTACTCTATCCAATTTTTCATAATAATAAAACTCCTTGATTAAAACAACAATTTTTTTCTTGATATAAATATTCATGAATTCGTCCATTCTATTACCATTCCTTATACAATGTGAATAACATTTCAGAAAATGGGATGAGCCTAAAAATCTCACCAAGGGGTACAAAATAAGGAAATAAAATTGTATTCCATGAATATATACAAATCAATGAAAGCATAATTTTTGAAAATAAAACATAATATCATTAACCAACCTCATAAAATAATATGATTTATTAATGACATGTACAAATAATAAATCATAAAGGAAAATTATGGCATCCATAAAATACTTACATTGTATATTTCACAACTACATAGGGAGTACCCTTAATGGATACTTTTGGAATACCCATCACAATATTTTCCCCAAATCTGTTATGAGAAACATTATCGTTTAACTCTGTCACTTACCCAATGCATTAAAGAGCTATCACGGGATCACCCACCCTAGATTTGTCTTGGAACCACACGTATTTAGATTTTCACATTACCACCCATCAAATATCCACATATCATTACATTACCATAACACATTGAATATCTATATTATTAGTATTTCACTCATCAATCACATTAAATCAATTAATGATATTGAATTAATCAATCCATTTCCAAAACAGTTTAAAACATTTAATAAAGGGAATTTTGAATCATACTGTCCCATAACACATTGAAAAATTTGATATAAATTGAAATTTTAAAACATTCATGTCTATATAAATACATTTATCAAATCCATTTTGAAAAGATAGACATAAAATTGATAGATTTATAAGAATAAATAATTAAAATATTAAATTTAGGTTTTTAGTTAAAAGTCCCTTAGAACATGAGAGACACTTTAATAAGAGTCATTAAAGAGTATAATCAAACAAAAGAATAATATCATGAGAATATAGTAATTCAAGATATGACACCTCAAAATGGTTTTTTATACATCTTATAGGATTATAAAGGTGTACAATATCATGATATGCCTCAATGAAATAAGATTGAGATGATGTCCCCTACAAAGATCATATTAGTAGATCAAGGATAAATATGTGACATAATTTATGTGTGAAAAATATAAATACCCCCTAAATAAGTGTATATTCAGTGAAAAACAAGTATAGTTTATTCACACATATTATAGGAAAAAAAAACAAATGAAATAGATATTTTACTCTATAAATAGTTATGGAGTTAATATTTCCCTTACAATGTTCATATAAATGAAGTATAAATTTATCAATGGCATGATTATGTGTAATAATATCATATACACAGAAATTATAGGGGAAACTAAAACATAAATAAAAAACCTTGATTCCAGATATAATATTCACACAATATAATCAATGATGTATACGTAAAACCCATTGAGTGGAAATGGAGTGTACAAATTCCCTTACAAAGATTATTTTAATAATAAAATAGATCGATTATTACTATTCACTATAAATACACATAAATAAAGTATAAATAAAAGATAAGATATCAAAATTTATTTCTCAAATAATCATAGACCGAAAAAATCAAGAAGTAGATGTTCAACCCAAACAATAGAAATTGGGCTAAGAAGTTCCCTTATGAAAATTCGGCAGCCTAACGATGTCACATTAAAATTTAGAAAATGAGTTGATGAGAGAAAAAATGGTCTCTTATCACTTGGAAATAAAATGGAAATAAATAAGGATATATAATAAAATAACCCAATATAATAAAATATAAATTAAAAGACATAACAAAATAAAAGTCTTTGACTAAAATAGATGGGAGAAAGGATCTCTTACCTAGTGTTCGACTTGTCTCGTTCGTTATTTATATTCCTGAATAATAAAATTACATTAATTTCTAAATTATTTAGAATATTTTTAATGTTTTTTCATTTTATATTACTTATCAACATCTTATAAAAAATTTATAATTATTTATGTTCATATCAGTCATTCTATTGATGTTCTGTACTTGAGTCGAAAATGTACTTATTTTGATGTAAATTGTCCTTCTTGCCAAAATTCCATCATCATACGATTATTATATATTATATAGTTATAATTTATATATATCCATTATATATGTTCTTATAATAATTATATATGTATTTATAATAGGCATTAAAATTTGGAGATAAGATATGAAATGCACTGTTCATTGAGACGGTAAGCCGTACTTACGCATAAATCCTCCATTCATTTATTTTTCATATTTAATGGAATGAAAACTATATGATAAATATGTATATTATAATTACAGTATAATATAATATTTCATATACATTACATAATTTCATTAATTCCATTTTTTATATGTCCCATCTTCTAATGAATGAGTAAAATCACATTGATGGGGCGGTAGTCCTCACTTCCTAAAATGGAATTATCGTATTTAAACTTTTTGGAAAGCATAAAGGTATAATGTTAATGAAAAATACATAAGAATAGAGACAATATAAATATAATATATATCATATATAAATAAAGTTTCAACATAAAGGCCGCCACGAGAGGTGGAAGAGGAATATCAAACAATCATCGTTTCGTGAGGCTGTAGTTCTCCATACAAAGAAACTCTATGTTCGTATCCATTCGATGGAGGTGTCTGTAATTTTATATTGAATAATTTAAAAAAATCATAGTATATTTATGACATTTATTTTTTATCAAATAAAATAATTTAAAGAGAAAAGAGAGGGGAGAAGGAAAAAAATTAAAGGAACTTAATAGAAGACGTTACCTCTAAATCAACTAACTTCTTTTGATTTGAACCTAATGGATTTCATGAATTGGATTGTGAACAAGTTAAGTATTCTAATTGTAATGGAGGGATATTTGGAGTTGATTTTTTAAGAAATTGTGTGAGACAAGGGGCTTGAGAAGTGTGATTATGTGGGTAGAGGTGATGGCCTTTTATAAGATGGAGGAGGGTCACTTTAGGTGTAGAAAAAATATTTTTTTATTATATGACTATCGATTTTGAATGGTCCCAAACTCATTTATTTACAATATAGGATACATTTGGGTTTAATTCCTCTCAACTAATAGTTTTTATACATGTTTATGTCACAAATTTAACCTTATTTTTTTCATTCACTCTTTTTAAAAAAAATTAACTCTTAACATGTCTTCTTAAATTTTCATAATATATGGTTACTATATTTACTATAAAATTAAAAAAGTTCCATAAGTGGATCATTAATTAAATTTTTTAATTTATATAATGCATTTAGAAAAATCATATTCATTTAGGGAAATTATATCATATAATAAAATAGTATTTCTTTTAACAACTTATTTATCTCATTTTTGACCCTATTAAGTAATTAATTTTTGATAAAGTCATAAAAAATTATTCTATAAAAACAGAGGCATTAAATAAAGGATAATATGTCAATATCATCCAAATAAATCATGTATGGAATAAAAAATAATCAAATTAAATTTATTTTAATATTTATATTTTAATTTATTTGAATTGTTCATTAATGAATCATCATCATTGTGTCATAATTAGATTTATTTATATAATGTATAAAATTTATAAATAAAATTATGTGATGTAATAAATCTTATTATCATTATAATGACTATTTATAGTCAATATATTAGTTATATAACCCCATATAAAAAATTTATTTAGTAAAAGATACATTTTTATGCTATATTTCTCTTTGCTTTAAATAAATTAATATATCATGTTATTATCACTCCCATGTGGATCCATGGGGTCCCAAAATTGACCCAAGGATGACCATGATCAGAAATATCTCATCCAATAAAATTTAGACATGTGTTATGGTAGTTTTATATTATTATAATATTATTTTTTACCCTTAGTTACCATATTTACCCTTTAACCATGGTAAATAAAAAAAATACCGATGTTACTATCCATAATGTCTAAAACTAAAAGGTACGTATTCACACAATTTTGACCTCCTGATTCCAAATTTGGAATATGTTTTTTTGAAATTAAAAACAAAATAATTTGAATAATTAATTTAAAATTAATTCCCGTTGTCGTAATAAAAAAAGTGTGTTTTTATGTAGTATTAGCTATCAAAAGATTGACATGTGTTTAAGTCCAATTTAAAAGTGAAATTACATCTAATGAAAAAAAAATTGGATTAAATGGTAAAAAAATATTCCATTTATAGTATAAAAACAATTAAATAACACGATTTAATAAATTAAATTATCTCGGTGGAAAAAAAAATCATTTAAAATTTAGCATATTTTTACTATTCATCAAAACTTGATAGTTATCAGAAAAATATAAAAATTTCATCCAATGTGACTTTTAAATTATATATTCTAAAAAGAATTTTATATTTTCAAATAGATCATAGAAAGGTGTCAAAAAATAAATTTAAAAATGGTTCTCCATCAAAAGGTGGTAAAACTATATTTTTAGAAAAATACTTCTTTTATCTGAAAATTTGAATTTGTTCTTATATCATATATAGAAAACATATAAAATGAATTTAAAACATTAAATCTAATATATATCATATATTTTTAAATAATAAAAATCCTTTAATAGTGATATGATTTTATAAACACACGTTTTTTTAAATTAGTTTCAATAAAAACACATTATTTATACTCAATTGGTTTTTATTTCTATTCTTAATAAATTTTTTAACCAATTAATCATTATTTGGACATGTGTAAACTATATTAAAAAGTTCAGTTGACACAATTAATTCCTTCCACCCCAATGGCTTGGCATAAACTACAATTTAAAAAATAATCTTATTAATATATTATTTTTTAGTATAACTCAATGTTGTGTGGAACATAATATTTAGGAGAAAATTGTTGTTTCATGTTAAGTATTCTATCACAAAAATTGTCCCAATTAATGTAACATTATTATCTAACTCATAAATATTAATAGTAATAAAAAAGAATCATTTCATAAATACCTGGGTTGTTACAAAATTGACATGATACATATTATAAAATTTATTCTCTATAATTATAAATTATTACGTCTATTTTTTAAAATAAAAATTCAAAATTTGTTGAATGTTAATTTATCAGAAGCACATGTGATGCACAAAAACACTTCTTTAATCCTAATTGCGCTAATGAATTTTATTACTACTTATGGGCCAATATTTTAATTATAAAATATAAATTTTCCCACAGTAAACCATATTTTATATTTATCATCACTAAAAATCACTTGGTATAAGATAAAATTTTAAATAATTTTAAATCATTTAATAAAATATTATTTATTTCAATTCATTATTAAAAAAATAATCCTTTTATTGGTGTTTCATAAGAATATAATGTAATTATATCATCTATAAATACTAAATATGAAATATTATGATAGAAATAACTCATGTATCTTCCAAAATAATATTTATATCCAAACCTATTTTGCTTCTTACCTACTCCAATGCTTTATAATTGTTAATGGCAAAGAGTGTTCCTTTTCATGTCGTTTTCCTCACTTAACTAATTATGTAAGACACAATCATGGAATCGTATTCCATTAAATAATAAAAATAGATCCTATGGTAATAGGTATATAAATATTTCCTTATAATGGGTATTAAACACACTTGGGGTCCTTTATACACTTAATATTCTACGTTTAATCATTAAGTAATCTTGTTTTTAACTTAATAGATGTAATTGATATTAATTACATTCATTAGTATTTTTGGTTGAAAACAATAAGTGGGTATTATTATTAAAAAATTCATACTAGTTCAAAATACTTATATCAGTTTTCAAAAATCAATTCATAAAAGTATTTATAATTAATTTAAAATTAATCCCCTAGATGCTGCGAGACATCAATGTTTTAATGAAAAAAGTTAAAAATGTAAAAATATTTTTATATGTAATTTAAATATAAAGTTCAATATATTGAAAAAAATTATATTTTTTAATTATAATTTAACTAATTATACATTAGAAATTATTTGAAATATTATTTAACTATAAAAATAAATTAGATGAAAATCAATTTTCAATTAAAATAGATTGTTTTCGATATTCCTCAAGAAATGTAACATCATAGAAAACTAAAAATAATTAACATAATGTAATTTTTTATATTCCAATTCATGAGATATTTTTTTCAAATAAAAATTTAAAAATTTAATAAATTTAAATTTAAAATAAGTTATCCCTAAAGGGGTAAAACTGACCTTTAAACATAAACAATTTTTTATGGATAAAATTGAATTTATTCTTATCATTACTATGTCAAAAATATTGTATTAAAGTAAAAAATAATTTCTTAAATATATAAAATATAAATTTCATTAATATCTTCCTCTGATATTTATTAATTTAATTTATTAAGATAAAATTTAATTCTTGTAATAAAAATGGTTTTCATAAAAAGTAATCCATTATATTCAATTGGAATTTATTTTCATTTATAATCAATCATTAACTAATGAATTTTTTTTATTAATATTTTTATGTTATAATTTCAATATTTAGTTAATCTCACTTATTCCAACTATTCAAATGTCCCTATGATAACTATCTTAAGTGTATCAATAGAATATTGTTGTCTGATATGACTCAGGAAAGATTAAAAAACAAGTCATTAAAGGAACTCAATGTTGTAAGACATTCTAGATAAACACCAAGTTTCATATGATCCAATATAAACTATGTATTTCATGAAACACAATCTAATAAAGAATTTAAATTAATTTGAAATAAGATAGTTTATCAAATATTAGGATTTCAGATCCTACCCCCCTTAAAATAAATTTTTTCCCAAAAAATTCATCTTAGTTATCAATTGATTAACATTTATAGTGTTACATTATTAAAATCAACATCATAAAAATGGTTAGTATAATATACTATTAAAATAGATTGTGGGAAACATAAAGTTCATCGGATGTTTCACATGACTAGGATCCCCTCAAATAGAGAACAAATGTGGGAAATTAAAATATTGATTTTGAAAGAAACACTAATTACCATGGACTAATAGACAGTGATATAGAACATTTCAAAAGTATGTCCTTGATGGAAAAACCTCAAGACAAATGGGTGTTTAAATTTTCATTGATGTCGTCATAAATGATGGTAATTGGGAAACATTTTATTTGAAGATCTGTTTTTCCTAATGTTATAGGATTTATTTCAACATATATAATGAAATAATAATGAAATATACTTACATTAAAAGTGAATTTGATCATTTACAATAAATTATCTTTTTATATATATTTTGATCATTTAAGATGAAATTTCTTTCACACATGAATCACTAAAAAAACTCTATGGAAACTTAACTTAAATGGATTGTTAAGATATTTCACCTATCTTTAAACATTAACCAAATTCCAAAGGTTTAGAACATTGTAACATAATTCCATAAATGTGTAAAAAATCCAATGATATAATAATCTTCAAAACTCATTATTAATTCCCAAATTCATAAAAATTTATTCTATAAATTACTCTTTATACAATCCTTAAAAAATGTCGCAACTATCTTCAAAAACAATATATTAGAAGGATATGATCATATATTTTTCCAAGATAAATAAAACATTATGTTTCAAATAAAAAAAAAATTTCAAAAAAAATATATACTTTAACTAAGAAAGGTCATAAAAACCAAGATATGATGTAGGCTAGTTGTAGTACGCAGAACTCTCATCGTCCTCCGATCATGGGTTCAATCCCCACTAGCTTGCCAGATGTGATGGGTTTTCCCCAAGAATATAGATTTTACCTTTGTCATTAAACATGAAAAATAGTTCCTCTAAATAAACTTTACAATTTTATAATAGGGGTTAAAAGTAATGCATCCCAAAAAATCATTTCCAAAAATGTCTATAAGATATCATCAAATAAAACATAAATGGGTTGTAAAATACATTGAACTTTTTATCATCCATAATCATGTAGACATATGATGGTATCTATATCTCTTAAGTTCTCATAACATGAAAATTTACCAATATACAATTTTATCTAAACCAACAAATGATACCAACTATAATTTCCCAAGACCCACAATATTGAATCATGTGCAGAAATATGTAACTTTACATTAGTACCTTTCATATTGATAATTGTGACCCAAAATTTTCATCTTAAAAGTAAGAAAACAAAAGGAAAACATGGATCATGTACATCATTGAGGAACCTTTATGTTTATTGTTTTAGAGAATTATAAAATTATCTTACATAAACAACTCATATCAACTTGTACCCTAAGTTCATCAAAATAAAATTTTCCATATTTAACAAAACTTTTCATGTATTTAAATAGGTCATTGACATTATCCATGGGGATGGGAGTTTAATATAATCGTATTTGAATCCAACATCGATATTAATGGTTTTAGGAATCATTATAGTGATCCATATACAACCATGTAAAATGGAGTTATAGAGAGGAAAACAAGAATCTTTATTGATATGTGAAGGACCATGTTTTCTAAACTTAACCTCATAATAATATTTTGGGGAGAGGTTGAATATAATATTATGCACATTAAATGTAGTTTCTTATTGAGACCTTAATAAATTATGAATATCTATTAAATTTCATATAAGAATAATTCTACAAAGAAGTACTTAAATTTTTTTATAATTTCATGCATTATTATGATAAAAATAAATATATGGAAATATTGGATTTGAAACCTAAAGGAGTGTTCATGGGATATTTAGTGTTAAAATTATGTATATTTTGAAATAGTATATGTGAAATTCATTCCAATTTTTTGAAAAATTAATTGAAGGGGATGTTAGAAATGATCCCAATAAAACAAATATTGGTTTAGATCTGATTAATAAGGATGATGGTGTTTTTGAATATATGAAATTAAAATACCAGAGTATGAAAGGTAATGTTGAACCATAAAATATAATCATTAATCATAAATCATCTATTAAAACTAGAAGAGGTCTAAGGCTTAACAAAAATACACTAATTTTTATAAGTAACTTTAAAAAATGTTGTTTAGACTACTAATCAGAACTACCCCATAAATATAATAATTTTTTATCTCGATGAGAATGAATGTAATAAAAGTGGGGATATTATTATATTATCATGTGAAAAAGTGAAATTATATCCATTTCGGTGTTTATAAACATTTTTAGTAAAAAGATAAATATTTTACGATTCAATGCAATATAGGTTCAAAAAGTCAATTCACACATTGGAGTAATTCATTTTAATGTAAAATTTTAACCAGTTTCAAGAAATAAATCCATTATAATGTTTCTAGTTGTTATATATCATTGTAATTAAAATATTAATCCATTTTATCTGAATTCTATGTCCTTGAATATGTTGTTTGAAGAAGACTATTATGTTAAGAAATCGAAATATTTCTTATAGAAATGATGGAAATTGGATTTATAATTCAATGATATCGCTATTTGGGTTAAATAGGGTACACGGTCCTAGTATTAAAATATTTATGGATTCATTAGGGATATTAATTACTCCATAGGGTTTGTTTATAGTAATATTATTTTGAAATTTATGAGCACCATTTCTATTATTTCTAATGTCTATGTTCATGAAATCGTTTTTATATGAGATTAGAAGTATGTCTGTTAATAATTTTTAAGAACAATGAAAAATAAATTTGAAATTTATATTATTATTGAAATGAGTTTCTCCCATGTATTACATGATTTACAAAAAAACGATTCATTTCCACATACTATGAAAAATATTTTATGGAATTAAGGATTATATTATGAATGAAATATTCTAATGTGGTGTCCAATCCAATGATAGTTTTTTTAAATGAGAATGGATTATATAGGGAAAATTTTGAAAAAAAATCCTTGAAGTTGATGGATTGTTTTATTTTATCTCACTGCATATAAACTAGAAATTGTTTATTTTGTAACATTTGTCTCTAGGAATCAATGTGATAAAAATAATCACAATTTATAGATACCAATAGTGTTCTCAAATACCTAAAAGTGGAATAAAAATATGGATTTATGTGTAAAAGAGATTTCCCCCCGAAAGTGGTTGGGTACACTGATTTATAATTGTATTTATATTTTATTGACATGAGATCAACATCATTTTATATATATTTTTGGAGAAATATGTTTGATATTAAATTTAATGATCAAACCTTCAGTTGCATTAATTAATATAGTGTTTCTATATGTGGAAAATTCAAATACTTGTACATAAATGATTTTTATGAATGTGAAACGAGATGAATTGATAGTGATAATAAGGAATCTGTTAATAATTTTATGTGATAATTAGAGTGAAATTGATAATTCCCATAACCCTATACAACACCATATAAATAAACACATTGAAATTGTATATCATTTTTCTAAAGGGATTATTTTTAATAGATTTGTGAAGCTATGCAATTTTCCTAAAAGAGGTTAAATAACATATATTTTCATAAACTCTCAACTAAATTATTGATTGGTAGGATTGAGGTTGAATTTGATTTTCCTCCTTTACTTATTACATGATATTTTTTTGGTGAACCACACATTCCTTTGCATTCATTTATTATTGTTGTAGAAATAAACACAAAGATTGTTACCATAGGTTGAATAAAAATATAGTTTTATTCCAAAATATGGGATAAATGACCTAGTTCATTGGGAGGGTGTGCATCAAAAGTACTACTAAAAAATTTATTATAACCAAGAAATAGAATTAAAATAACAAAATTTGTTATAAAATATATGTCCCTAGACTTAAAACATACTTAGTATTGATTTAAATCAAGGATTCACATTGGGGGTCTTTTTTTCATCATCTCTTGTTTTTGAAATATATCAATTATGTGTATTAAATTTAAGTGCACATAAATCATGTATAAATAATTTACCAGATATCAAAAGTTATTTCCCACATAATGGTAGCACTATCGAATCAGTTAGTAAAAGATTAACCCAATGAATGGATATTGGATTAAGAATTTCCCTTACCTTGAGTCTAACTCATCACATATGTTCCTTGATTATCATGAATAATAAACCTAAGTTAATTTATACTTGATTAAGAGACTTTTTCAAGATTATTATGCCTATTATATCACTTATAACCACATAATAAACATTACATAATTATTTGATTTAATATCTGTTGTTCTGTCGATATTCGGTACTTGAGTCAAAAATGAAAAAGTTATAATTACAAGTTGTGAATGTGGTAAAACAATAATCATCTCCAAATTTATATTAATGATTTAAATATCATATATATCTATTATATATATGTATTTATAATAGTTCATAACATTTAAATATAATAAATGAAATGAACCATTCATGGAGATGGTATATCGTACGTACGAATGAGCGCTACTTTCATTTATTTTTCATATTTAAAAGAATGAAAAATAAATGATACATATGTATATTATAATTATAGTATAATATCATATAATATATATAAAATACATGTTCATTATATACATCCTTTATTTGTTCAATGTATGGAATGAACGAGTCATATAACTTTGAAGGGGTGGTAGTCTGCACTTCCTCAAATGAAATTATCGTATTTACACATCATGAAAAGCATAAAGGTTTGTTCGTAAATAAAAATTATTGTATCATAGAGAAAATAAAAATGAAATATATATCATATTTAAATATAGTTTCATCATAATATTTTCCATGATATGTGGTAGGGGAAATCAAACAATATTTGTGTTGTGAGGCAGCGGTTCGCTTTACATAGGAACAGATTGTTTGTCCAATTAAATAGAGGTGTGTGAATGTTTAGTTCAAATAAATCTCATAAAAACATACTTGTATATTTAATATTGTGGTTTTGTATAAATAAAAAGAATAAATATATGTTAAGGGTTCATATAATGCAAAATAAATTAAAGAAGCTTGAGAGAAGAAATTACCTCAAATCGGGTAACTCATTCTGATTAAAGCAAAAAAGGCTTTCATGAATTGCCTTCTGCCGATGTGAAGGCTTATAGGATAAATAAATGGATGTTGGGAGATTATTTTGGAAGAGGATGGAAGATACAAGGGGCTTTAGAGGTGTTATTAAATTGGTATGGGTGATGCCTTTTTATAAGAGGGGGGAGGGGAACTTTAGGAAGGTATTGAAAATATTTATTATTATAAACTAATTTTGGATTTAAAATCGTTCTAAAGTCATTTATTTCAATGATAACATTTTTTGGGTCTAAAAACTCTCAACCAATAGGTTTTAGACAAGTCCAGTTCAAAAAAACATAACCTTATCATTTAGCATTAACCCTTAGTTAACTAATTTGACTCTTACCATGTCTTCTGGTATATTCATACAATATGGTTAATACATTTACTATAAAATACCAATGCATCCTCAACTGGTTCATTAATAAAATTTTAAAGGTTATCTATGTCATTTGGCCAAACCTAATACTATTTGGACTATTATATCATTTAATTAAATTGTATTTTTTTTTTAAATTCAATTATGTCAATTTTTATACCATCCATAACATTACATTTTAAAAATCCGTAAAAACATGATACATTCAGAAGAAACATCATTTATTAAAATATAAAAATTTATACTCATACCTAAAATTCTTTGATGGAAAAAAATGTTTCCAGATAAATTTATTCTAATATTTTCAATCTCATATATTTAAATCATGCATTGATAAGGTGATCACTACATCATCATTGTGTTATAAATAAAATTCAATATTTGATGTTTAAAAATTATAAATAAAATTACACGATGTATTAAATTTAATATTATTTCTAATGACTATATAAAAAATTTTTTACTAAAAGATTTGTGATTATTTTAAATTTTTCATTACATAAATTAATTCTTTTAAAATACCATTTTAACATCTATATGGCTCCATGGGGTCCCAAAATCGACCCAAGGAAGCCCATGGTCGGACATATATTATCTAATAGGATTAGGACACATTTTAGGGTAGTTTAACAGTATTATAATATTAATGTTTCCCTTATTTACATGATTTACCTTTTAACCATGGTAAACACAATAATTACTGAAGTTAAAATTCATAATGTCTAAAAATAAAAGGTACCTTTTTACATAATTTGGACATCCTGATTTAAAATATGGAATCCATTTTTTCAAATTCAAAACACATCAGTTGTAGTAATAAAAATTAAATTAATTCTTATTGTCAAAACCAAAAAGTGTGTTTTTAAGATGTAAATACTACCAAAATATTAACATGTGTTTATGTCCAATTTCAATTTGAAATTACTTCCAATGACCAACATTAGATTAAATGAAAAATATAAACCAATTACACTTTAAAACCAATTATAAGGACAATATAACTATATAAATAATTTTGATGAAAAGGCGGTTTTGACTTAAAAGGTAGTATTTTTCAGTATTCATTAAATGATGAACATTATTAGAAAAATACAAAAAAATTACCCAATGTAAATTTTAATGTAACAATTCAATATAATAATCTTATTTCGTCCAATGGAACATATGAAACAAATAAAATTAAAAAGGCTTCACCATCAAAAGGCAGTAAACAAAACATTCGAAATTATTAGAGTATTTAATGCTTAAAATTGGGTTCTCTCTTATATTAAGCCTTTAAAAATTATCGAATAAATATAAAAACATTTAAAAAACATGTACAATCATATTGTAGTTAGTTTTGTTCCTTCCGGCGAATAAAATGACCTAACATTAACTACCATTTAAAATAATAATATTATATTATTATAATTTTTTTAGTATGACTATGACTTGTGTGCAACATAAGATTTCGAAGAAACCCATTATTGTGTGTCGGTTATGACATTAAGCTTTTATTCCCCTTTCAGGTAATATTTCAATTTAATTAAAATATATTAATATATATTAAAATGTCATATTCTTTATTTACTCTTGATGTTACATCACTCCCTGCTTTTGTAAATTACACTCTTGCAATTTTATTTACTTTTAAAATAATTAGGGGTATTTATCCCTCATAGAATTTTTAGATTCCCATATTACCTTTCAAAACATATGGATTTACACAACACCTTTACCCGATGAATTACCTTATTCTGAGACACTTTATCTCATCAATCCTGAATCTGGATTCGTTGATCCTTAGAAGAAGGATTCCGTTCCAACTAAACTATCTATAGAATAAAAACATGAGACGCATCTGACATATACTTTCAAAACATTGAAACATGATGAACATTTTGTAACTTGAATAAACAGGGGTGTAAAGCCACACATTAGGCAACTATACCAAATTTATCTAGGATTTAATAGGGTCCAATAAACATCAGACTCATCATTCCATTCTTACCAAAACACATCAATCTTTCCCATAGTGAAGATTTGAAAAATACATGATCACCTACCTTGAAAGAAAGATCCTTCCTCCAGTTAACTGCATAACTTTTCTGCCTACTCTGAGTTGTTCTCATGTGCTCTTGAATTAACTAAAGTTTCTTTACCATCACTTCCTCCAATTATGGCCCATCAACTTTATTTAACCAAATTTAACATAAAAATATAGACAGAGACAATGATTTTCATATAATGCCTTAAATGATTCCTTCTGTATATTGGAATGAATAAAATTATTATAAGAAAATTCAACCAATGAAAGATTTTGGTCCCAACATCACTTATAATCAAATTAACAAGCAAGTATCATATCTTCCAAGGATTTAATTTTTTTTTTTGACTGCCCATCTGATTGAGGATGAAGAGATGTAGTGAAATTTAATTTAGTTCCCACTAATCTCTAAAGGCCCTTCCAAAAGATAGAATTTAACCAAGGATCAAAATCAGAAACATCGGAGCAGGGAACTCCATGTGACTTGAATATCTCTTTAATATACAATCAAGAATGTTGATCTAGAGACAGAGTATATTGCATAAGAAAAAAATGACCAGAATTATTCAATTCATCAACAGTAATCCAAATTTCATTATTACCTCAAGATGTCTTTTTTATCCCCACTATGAAATCCATGGACAAATTTTCCCATTTCCTCTATGTCATTGGAAAAGGGTGATGCATCCATTTCTGTAACTACTATTCTGCTTTAACTTGTTGATTAGTTAAACACTTTAGAGTAATGTTATCAATATATCTTTTCATTCCATCACACCAGTAATACTCATGAAGATCTATATACATCATGGTACTACTAGGATTAACTAAAAATAGAGAACTATGATCTTCACATAACAAATATTTTTATAACTGTGAATAAAAAGGAACAAATAATCACTTAAAAAATATGAAAACACAATATTTATCAATGATAAATTCAGTTAACATACCATTGTGATCCAATTCTACCATTTCCTATAACTCGTTGTATTCTTTCTTCACATTCATAATTCTGTCTGATAGAGATGAGTTCACTGCCACCTAAAAAAAATAGACAAATTACAGGAACCAACAACTTCCAATCTAAAATTCAATAAATCAGAAACCAAAGGATCTCATTAGAAATGTAACATGGTTAATATAGCATTACACTTTCAACTCAAAGTGTCAACCACTTTTTTTCCTTTCATAGTCGGTAAAGGATCGTACAGTCATAATCCTTGATTAATTCTAGACAGCTCCTCTGTCCCATGTTTAATTTTTTTGAGTAAATATATACATGAAATTTTTTTGATAAGTATATATTTCACACTTTATTCCATAAAAATTATGCCCACAAATATTTAAAGAAAAACAATAACAACTTATTCCAAATCATATATAGGGTAATTTAACTCATGAGGTTTCAACTGATGTGATGTATATGTATTTACCTAATCATTCTTCATAAGGACACAACCATATCCTTTCAATAAAGAATCAATATGGATAACAAATTCACCATTTCTAGAAGTTAGTGTCAAAACAGGATCTGTCACAAACCCTCCTAGTGGGGCCCACATCGTGACTCCCCAATCCCACCTCCAATTGGCCAGGGGCTGGTGACTAGCACTAAGTACGCATATTACTAACATGGGAGGCATTGCTTATGTACCTGTACACACATGAACATCTCCAATCCCATAATGCAGAAATGTAAAAAAACCTTAAGGGACAAAATGCATGTATACAACTAGACCCAACCAAAAGTGTACAATATAAGGAATTGTATTGAAATTAAATTGGGCCAGAATACATGCCAACCAAAAGAAAGAGTCTGAAAACTACAAAGTACAACATGTAAAAACAATAGGCACTATGATTTCTACTCATAGCCATAGGAACACCTCGGCTTATAGGAAACTCAGAAATCTCAGTTATATCATGGTCTGCCCTGGACTCAATCGAAAGGCTGCTCATCAGTACAAGACACAACACATGCGGGGAAACCCTGTGCAGGGGTGAGTATAACAATACTCAGTAGGGGACCCAGAAAACCACAAAGAAATACACAAAGAAAAAGTATGATTATCTCTATAGAGAATATGTCTACTAAACATATAATATGATAACATAGTCCAAATACACTCAAATCCCAAACTCGTAATCTTTGGACAAGTCACACAACAATATACCCTTGCTGGGTATTCAGTTTGAAGATTCTATGAAGCCCTCATCTGGGTGAACTCACACCGTGTGTTTGATAGATCTGATGACGTCCGTTTTAGAATTATTTTCTATCAGGAATGGTCATGAGATATCGATTGACACATTCCAGGAGAACACACTCTTGAGTGGGGAAAAGATCACGATACACGTGTGAGGATCACTTCCAGGGACTTGGTGGATTCTGCAACTCATCCAGACTCACCCGCTATGTAGAGGATAAACGCCCTGTGGGGATGGTCTGGTCGATACCTGACTCTACCTAGGGTCACGAATGGATAGAGGATCTCGCTCTAGGCCTCTCAAAGGAATACTGGACTCTATCTTGGAAATTCCTACTGAAGGGATCATATTCCTATAGTAGGAAATGATACCAAACCATTAGGGGAACAATAAGAAGGGGAGATAACCCAAAAGAAACATGTCCAAGATATTATGGACAAGAAGATCAATCAATATACTGAAATGTACACGTTGTATAGATAGATCACACATCGTGTCCTCTGACCTCAGGTGCTGCCCACATACCATAGACCATGTCGCAAGGCTTGTCGTGTGAGACACTAATATAGGACATGTAGAAAGGATCACGCACTGTGTCAATGTATCTGGGTTCCGCTTCGTGTATGCGGACGTGTGCCCGTACCTGGATTTGACCCATATACGCCACCCCGTGTAACCAACAAACGGGGAGACCCACATTTTTGGCCTCTCTAGGACATGTGGTGGAGTACATGGCCGTGTACTCCACCTAGTGTCTGTGTATGATCTGGATACACACCAAGTCCCACATAGTCCATTATTGTATGTCGTGTAGGGTGTACACGCTATGTTCCAATGCCATGTAGTTCATTTCGTGTCTATGTACTTCCTAGTATACACTCCGTGCTTCGGAGAAGGTCTAACACATATTGTGACTAGGGTCAAATGCCTTGTGATACCTATCTGACACCCGAAACCCTAGACTCCACCTCCGATACCCCACAACATGTTCATCGAGATACAAGCCATGTATTGCAGAATTTTCAAAAAAATGATACTTCTCACTAGCACACCTCCCATGTAGCTCTGATCTATGTTCCAACGATCCCTTTACCACAAAACTCCATATTTCAAGTCGCCCTGACGTTTTGATGTCACCTATGATATTTTTGAGCCTCTGATCAGCCTAAAAAATGCACATTAATCCTACACCGCATATAACGCTCGAAGAACGGTCTCTCCCGATCCGAGCCGACTCATCGTCTTCCTTTGTCGTCACACCTCCATTGAGTCATTGTGATGTTGGGTCTCTAGTATTAGATCGTTTCATTTCCAAATGGATGCGCAATGATTTGTTGTTAATCAACCCATTAAGAACACAAATAATAATAGGTAAGAAGAGGGGGAAATAAATCCAAATCACAAAAGAGGAAAAAACCTCTACCGGCATTTGTCATGGTGATGATACTCTCCCGTTAGAAGGATTAAATAGAAGGAAATAGAATATGGATTTCAAAATCATAAATTAATCCCCCAAATCATCCTAAAAAAATATCCCCCTGTTAGAACACATGATCCATAGATCATTCTGTTCGTGGGCTGATCTGCGTTCGTCATTTAATTCAAAGAACTAAATCAAAATAACAAACCCCTAATTCGTGGAGGGATCGATCGATGATGAAGGGGTCACGCTGTCTTCATCGCTGAGATCCTTTAACATATTTGGAATAGTGATTCATAGCTTTGATTCATCATTGTTCATCACCGAGAGCCTTCTCCAAAGCTATATGAATTCTATATATTTTCTCTCCACCTTCTGCTAGCGAGAAATAGTCGATTAACCCATACAATGAAGGAAACTCGTTTCTACATTCTGTTACGCCGAGTCGCTATCATTACGTTGCATTATTAATGATTCAGTGTTTATGTTTCTGAGGGATTATGGCATGGCATTAATTATCAAAACTATTGCACCATCATTTCCATGCAACAGATGTTTCCAAATAAAATAAATAAAATTTGTGGATTAATTTAATTTAATTTATTTTAATTTAGTAAAAACCTCTGAAAATTAACTTTTTCCCCCGACCTGTGCCGGTTGAGGTTAGACCCTCTCTTAGGTAAAATCGTCATCCCATATGCTACGGTGCCCACAGATTTTTAATCTAGGCCTCTATTCAGGAACTGCCACAATCATGCACACCTGCCAACTTACGTAGCATAAAAAAGTTCAAAACGCTATTCGAAGATAATCAGGCCACAGAATGATGTGTTGTCTCTATGCATGGTATCACAATAATTCTCTATAATATTCAAAAACAATATAATGAAAATCGGAGACATTTCATTCTCCCCCCTTGGTGATTTGTATCCTTGGAAATCCAAAAAAAAGGCTACACAAAAAGATGTGGGTAATGGGCACGATTCTGTGCCTCCCCCTCCCGTGTTCTCTCTTGAAGATTCTGATGCTTCCACAAAACACGCAGCAAGGGAATTGATCACCCATGAAGCATCCTTCTTACCGATCCTCAATCTACACCGGGTACTCAACAACGGGCACTCCATCCTCGATGTCCATCTCACCCCAGTCGATGACGTGCGCTGGGTCATGAACGTACCTTTTCAGATTCAACACGTGGAATATATCATGTACCTGATGCAACTGTGGCAGATGAGCTAGTCAATATGCCACCTCACCAAATCTAGAAAATAACTGGAAAGGTATGATGAACCTCAGAGATAGGCTTTCTCCCCCACAAAATCTCTATAACCCACATCTAGGTGAGACTCGAAGAAAGACGTTGTCTCCCTCCTCGAATTCTAGAGGTCTTCATCACCTATTATCAGAAGACTTCTACTAGCTTTGTGCAGTCATCATTCACTCCCAGATGATCGAAACCATCTTGGTGGTAGCTCTTACCAACTCTGGGCCTTTGAGTGCTGACACTCCGAGGTCGATCTAGCAATGCAGTGACCGGTAGGGTCTCCCATATAAAGTCTCAAAATGTGCCATACTGATGGTGGAATGGAAGCTATTTTTGTACAAAAACTACACTAGTGGTAGATGGTCATCCCAAATGCGACCAAAGTCCAAGATATGGGACTGCAACATATCCTACAGAACCTGAATGGTCCTCTCCGTCTTACCATTAGTATGGGGTGGAATGTCGTGCCCAAGAATAGCTAAGTCACAAAACCACCTATAATTTATTCCAAAATTGGGATGTGAAATGGGAGTCTTGATCCAAGACTGTCGTTGAAGGGACACCATGAAGCCGAATAATCTTCTGCGCATAGAGGAATCTCGTGCTCCTTATGAAACTCTGCTCTCTGATATCTCAGAAGTGGGACGACTTGGTGAGCCTGTCAACGATCACACAGTTGTAATTATTCCCCTTGGACATCTGTGGTAAACCTTTCCCAAATTCCATCGATATTCCATCCCATTTCCACTATGTAACTTCTAGGGGTGAGCTAATCCTGCTGGAATATGGTGCTCATCTTTCACCTACTGTCATGTAAGGAATCGAGAAAAGTACTCGGCTACTCCCTTCTTCATACCTGACCACCAGAACTATAATCGAAGATCCCGGTACATCGTCGCCACTCCTGGATGTACCGCCAAGGGAAATGTATGAATCTCCCCCAGGAAATCCTCCCACGATGCCACTGGTACAAAAGTGCATCCTATGTAATGAACTACATCATCCTCACTATGTGAATATCCATCAGGAGCATGTCATATGAATAACTGAGAACGTAAAGCCTCACATTCGATATCCCCAAGCTGTGCCTCCCTAACTCAATGTAATAGTGGAGGGGTGACAACCATCGACTGAAGGTAAGCTACATCCTCTCTGCCAACAAAGGATATACGCAATGCAGCTAACTTCTCTGTCGCCTCACTCAACAGCTGCGAGCATCCACCACCTTGTTCCCCTTCCCAGGAGTATATATAATCTCAAAATCATAGTACTGGAGGAACTCTAGTGAAAAACTTTTCATCAGATTCAGATCCTTATATGAGAATATGTACTTAAGGAACTTGTGGTTAGAGTAGACGATAAACCAATCTCCTATATAGTAGTGTCGCCACCTCATGAACACGAAGACCAGAACTGCTAACTCGAGATCATGGGTCACATAGTTCTTCTCATGTGGCCTAAGGTTGTGAAAACCATAATAAATAACTGCATGTTTTTGCATCGGGACACAACCAAGACCGATTCTTGATGCGTCGTAGTAAACTACAGACTCAACACCCTCCTCTGGAAATATAAATATTGGGGCACTCGTCAAAATCTGTCTCAACTTCTCTAAATCCTACTGGAACATCATCGTTCATATGAATGGTTGTCTCTTAATAGTTTAAGGCTGTCATTAGTGTAGATATTTGGAAGAAATCAAGAATGAAGTACTGGTAATATCCTCCCAACCCAACGAAGCTCCACACCTCTGTCATGCTCTGAGGTGGCTCCCATGCTAACACTGCCTCCACCTTGGCTGGGTCCATAGCTACACCATCTCTTGAGATGAAATGACGCAGAAAGTGGACCTCGTATATCCAGAACTGGCACATCGAGAGCTTCCCATAATGTTGGTGCTCCTGGAGTATGTATAGAACCATACGTAGGTGCCTCGCGTGCTCCTCCACTAACACCGAGTACACAAGGATGTCGTCAATGAAGACCCCTACGAAATGGTCTATCTATGGCTGGATGATCTAGTTCATCCATCCCACGAACACTGTGGGGGTGTTTTTCACGCTGAAAGGCATCACCAAGTATTCATAGTCACCATAGCATCATCTGAAAGCTGTCTTCCATATATCGTCATCCCGTACCTGTAACTGATGATAATCTGATCAAAGTTCAACCTTCAAGAATCATTGTTCCCCTATTAGATTATTGAAGTGGTCGTCAATTCTTGGGAGTGGATACTTTTTCTTCCCCGTTACCTGATTCAGGCACCAGTAATCGATGCACAACCTCATACTCCCATCTGCCTTCTTGGAAAACAAGACTGGGTCGCCCAGGGTGAAAAGATGGGTCTTAGGAAACCATTTATTTGAAAATCCTCCAACATCACCATCAACTCATGAAGCTCAGTGGGAGCCATCGGATATGATGATGAGGAAATCGGTGCCGTCCTGGGGTGTAAGTTGATGCAGAAGTCGATTTACTGGTGGGAGGTAGTCCTAGAACATCATCAGGAAAGAAATACTCATAATCTGTCACTACTTCTGGGAACTAGAAGATCATAACATCTAATACTTTGGGGGAAAGTCCATCCAATTCCAAAGTGATTGGCTTCACCCTATTATGCATGAGCCTGTTCTGTGAAGCTTGAGTCTTCTTTTCTCCAACAAAAGATAACCTCATCCCATCACTACGGACACACTACACTTTTCTCCTAAAATAGTCAATCTGGGCATGGACCGAAGAAAACCAATCCATACTGAGAATGACCTCATAAGGCCTCAACACTACCACCAAGAGTTTCCAACCAAAACTCTTGCCTCCAAGGGTAAGATCTCATTGTCTTCAAAGGTGTGTGATCATCAAGTCTCCTCCTGTAGTTGTCTCCAAGCGTAAGGATCAAGTCAACGACTCTACTAGAATCTCAAGGTTTTACAAAAGACATGTGGTGATGAAGGAATGACAGGAACCTATGTATATAAGTACAACATCTAAAGTTGAGAGGAAAAATATTGTAATTCAAATCATCCCTAGAGTCCCTGGATCATATTCCTAGACCACATGCAGCTGTCTTCGCCCCTGACCCCCTACACCTTAAGCATGGTGTGGTCCTCCTGGGGGTGGTGGAAGATGTAATTAGAAGTGTATTCCACTGCATGTAGCTCTCCCTTCTCCTCTGCCACGTCCATCACCACGCGTGGCTACCTGCTCCACTCTCTTCCCCATCCTCGGTGGTCCATCCACTACCTCCCTGTCAGCAGCTTGACGAGATAGAAAATCTCTACCGAGATGTCCCCTATCGTAGCACGAGTGGCACCACTTATCCCTGGGCTGACTAGATCTAGCCTGAGAGCCCTAGACTGTTGATCCCCTATCCTAGGTACTCTTATGACATCTACCACAACTTGTTCCCTGTGCTGACGTCGGCTCCCCACTGCCGAGGAATCTGTGCATATCAGCCTACTTCTAACTATCGTCGGTTGACTCTACTCTACTAAGAATATCTCGATCACCAAGGCCCACTCAAACATTCAAGCATGATTTTGAATACATAAAGGCACAAAACTAGCTCGAATGTCTCATTGTAGACCTCACTCAATTGTCCGAGCTTTAAAGTACTGATCCCTGACCATATCCATCAAGTACCGGGCAAGGTTGGTGAACCTCGATGAATAGTCAGCTACCGTCAAACTACCCTACAAGAGAAAAAAATCTCCTAGATGAACACTTATCTCCACATAACTGGAGAGAACACCTCCCCAAATAGTCACTCAATAACTGTCTATGAAAGAGTCTCCTCATCGTGAGTCTGTTTCGTCAGACTCAACGATCGTCCCGCCGAACCATGAAGAACGCTCGGTCTTAGGATCACCATCTGGTCTCTTGGTGTCCTTACTAGACATAAAACTCTGGTCACTACCTCAAGCCAGTCCTCAAAATCATGAGGTCTAGGCTTTCCTCAGAACCTAAGGAGTCACTGCCTCTGGAACTCATGGAGTGCGCTCAGCCTGCGCTCCTCATCGATCTGACTACAGGAACCACATGCTACTCCACTGGTGGTGGTATGGTAGGTGCACCACTTGGTGGGAACGCCTGGGGAACTAGTCCCTGTATTGAAGCCTCATCACTGAGGGGGTCATCCTCATGATCGCGCTGCTGAATCCTTGCCGATATGGGTCGTGGAGGCATCCTGTATGGAATCAAGACGTACAATGGTTAAAGAGTATATCAAGATAGCTGACACATAGGACATGGAAAACACAACCCATTCCTATGTGATGAATGCATCATCCTTTTATTTTCCCAAAACTAGTGTTTTCATAAACTGAGTCGAAAAGCCGGTCATTAGAGTCCTCGTGTATGGATACGTTAGCCACCCGCACCGACACAGAAGTCTCTAGCTTGAAAGCCGTGCACAAATCACATAACACTGTTTCCCCAATCCAATCTCACAGACTCTTGGCCCTAAGGTAGAACCAACCACCTCTGATACCACTCTGTCACGACCAGTCCCAGTGGGGCCCATGCCGCGAATCCCCAAGCCCACATCCAATAGGCCAGGGGCCACTAACTAGCACCGAGTAGGAATATTACTAACATGGGAGGAATTTCGTAAGTACCTATACACACGCGCACATTTCAAATCCACAATGCAGAAATCTAAAAAAAATAAAAAGGGACAAAATGCATGCAGAAAACTAGACCCAACCAACAGAGTACGGCAAAATGTAAGGCACTGAATGTAAATTGGCACAGAATACAAGCCCACCAAAATAATGTGTCTGAAAACTATAATGTCCAACCTATAAACAAAAGAGGAACTGGGATTACTTCTCATAGCCGTAGGAATACCTCAGCCTATAGGAAATTCCGAAAGCTCGTTCCTATCCTAGTGTTCCCTAGACTCTATCGAAATACTGCTCATCTACACAAAACATGACACGTGTGGGAAATTCCCATGCAGGGGTGAGTATAACAATAATAATTAGAGGACCTCGAAAACCACAAAGAAAGACATAAAGGAAAAGTACAGTTAGATCTATACAGTATATGTCTACTGAATATATAATTGGAGAACACAATCCAAATACACTCAAATCCCAAACTCATAATCTAGGGACAAGTCACGAAACATCATAACCCCGCTAGAGATTCAATTTGAAGATTCCATGAAGCACTCATCTGGGAGAATTCACTCCATGAGTATGATAGATCAGATGACATTTGTCCGAGAAGTATGGTCCATCAAGAAAGGTCACGAGAGATAGATGCACTCATTCATGGAGAACACACTCTTGAGTGGGGAAAAGATAATCACACACAGATGAGGATCACTGCCAGGGCCTTGGTGGATACCAGGACTCCACTGGATTCACCTACTATGTAGAGGATCAAATCCCTATGGGGATAATATTTTCGATACCTGAATCTACCAATAGTCAAGAATGGATAGAGGACCTCGCTTCGGGCCTCTCGGAGGGATACCTAACACTATCTCAGAATGTCTTGCTAAAAGGATCATATTCCTGTAGTATGAAATGATACCCGACCATCATGGGATTGAGAAGAAGGGACACTAACCCAAATGAAACATGTCCAAGATATCGTGGATAGGGAGATCAAGCCATGTACTGAAAAGTACACAGTATGTAGATAGGTCACACGCCATGTCCTCTGACCCCGGGTAATGCCCGTGTGACACGAACTGTGTCGTAAGGCTTGTCGTGTGAGATGCAACTACATGGTGTGTAGAAAGGATCGCACGCCCTGTCAAAGTCTCTAGAATCCACTCCATATACGCGTCCGTGTGCCCGTACCCATCTTTAACCCATGTACACCACCCCGTGTAACCAGCACATGGGGTTACCCACATTACTGGCCTCACTAAGAAGTGTGGTGGAGTATATGGTTGTGTACTCCACATCGTGTCCGTGTATCCACTGGATACTTGCAGAGTCCCATGTAGTCACCTAATCCATGATGCGTAGGGTCTACACGCTGTGTTCCAAAGCCGTGTAGTTCATCCCATGTCTATGTACTTCCCAGAATACTTGGAGAGCTTCGGGGAATGTCCAACCCACCATGTGACTGGGGTCACCCACTGTGTGATACCTGTATGACACCCGAAACCCTAGCCTCCACCCCTGATACAACACACTGTGTTCATCAAGATGCGTGCCGTGTATTTCGTAATTTTCCCGAAAAATGCTTCTCGATGGTGCGCCTCCCATGAAGCTCCGATCATTGTTACAACGGTCTGTTTTCCACGAAACTCCAAATTTTAGGTCACCCTGATGTCCTGATGTCATCTCTGATATTTTCTGGCCATCGATCGACCCCAAAAATTTGCATTAATCTTCCTACATGAAAAACGCCTGAAGAATGATCTATCCCGATCCAAGCTGACTCGTCGTCTGCCTTTTTCGTCGCACCTCTCTTGAGTCGTTACGATGTTTGGTCTCTAGTGTCGGATCGTTGCATTTCCAAACGGATGCACGACGATCCATTTTTCATCAACACATGAAGAACACAGAGAATGTGGAGTAACAAGAGTGGGAATGAAATCCAAATGAGGGACAAACCATCGCTGTCGTTCGTCACGGTGTTGATCCGCTCCCATTAGAAGGATTAAACAGATAGAATCAGAACATGGATTTTAACATCATTAATTAATCCCAAAAATCATCACAATAAATAACCCTCCCATTAGAACACATGATTGACTGATCAATATATTTGTTGGTTGATCCGCATTCGCCGTTTAAATCAGAGAACAGGGAAGAACTAAATCAAAATAAAAAACCAATATTTTGAGTAGGGATCGATCACTAACGAAGGGGTCACGCTGCCTTCATCGCCAAGATCCTTCAACTTCATTGGCGCAACGATTCACAACATTGAATCATCACTGAGAGTTTTCTTCAATTATTTATGAATTCTCCAGAGTGTCTCTCCACCTTCTACTACTGAGCAATAGTCGATTAACCCATAAAAAGGAGGGAATGTGTTTCAGCGTTCTGTTAGGATGAGTAACTGTCGTTACGTTGTGGCATTAATGAGTCAGCATTGTTGTTTCTAAGTGATTGTGGAATGTCATTAATTATCGAAACAACTTCCCCGTCGTTGTGCTGCAACAAATGATCCCAAAGAACATAAATAAACTACGCGAAATAACTAATATTATTTTATATTATTTTATTACAAACGTTTGAAAATTAACTTTTTCCCTCGACCTGCGCCGGTCGAGGTTAGACCCGCCCTTAGGTAAAGTCATCGTTCCGGATACTATGGTGCCCTCAGTTTTTTTAATCCGGGACTGTGTTCTGGAACTACCACAACTGCCCACACCCACCAACTTACTAAGCATAAAACAAGTTCAAACCACTATTCTAGGCTAATCGGGCCACGGAATGATGTGTCGTCTCTACGCTTGTTCTCGCAATAATTCAATATAATATTAAAAAAAATACATAGAAAATCTGAGACATAAGAGGATCATTCACCAATCATATTTTCAATTCCTGAAAACATCGTCACATTATTTTTTCCATATGAACTGAACACCATTTTGAGTTAACTTAGTCAATGGGAAACATAACAGTGCAAAAGTTTCAACAAAAAAACTGGTAATGAATTACTAAACTAAGAACACTATGAATATCAGTTATATTTTTTGGTCTTGGACATTCTTTAACAACTTCGGTTTTTGCAGGACCAATACTTATGCCATCTTTAGAAATAATGTGAATAAGGAATTAAATTATCTGTAACCAAAACAATCACATTGTGAATTTCCCATACAGTTTTTTTTATGTTTTTCATGAAATCGCAAAAATTAATTTCATGATACACTTTACTTTTAGAATACACAAAAATATCATCAATAAACACAGACAATTACTTATCCACGAACTCACAGAAAATTATATTCACAAGATCCATGAATATATCATGTGCAATGGTTAACCCTAAAGACATATCTACAAATTCATAATGGCCATATCATGATGAAACACGGTATTAAAAATTTCTTCTTCCATTACTTTCAATTGATGTTACCCTGACCATATGTCAAACTTCAAAAAATAATGTGCTCCATGGAGTTGATCAAAAAAATAATTGATATGTGGAAAAGGAAACATTTTCTTAACAGTTATGTTATTTAAGGATCTATAATCAATTAAATTCACATTGAACCATATTTTTTTAACAAATAAGACATGAAAACACCATGGTGATTTTCTAGGTCGAATTAAATATTTATCTAATAAATCCTATAATTACTTATTTAACTATAAAAAATCAATTTGAGTCATTCGATAAGGGGGTTTTTCAATTTCCATTGCAACCGGAACTAATTCAACAGTGAAATTGACTTCCAAATAAGGTATTATACCAGGAAACTCGTCAAGAAAAACATCATGAAACTCATTTACTACTAGCACATCATTAATCTGAACATTTCCTTTGTTATCAACAATATGTGTAGGGAAACATTTGTTTCTTTATGTTACTAGATTATTAGCTTCCTGATATATTATTAAAAGTAATAGTTCATTATTGTACCCAAACTGAAATTATTTCTAAAAAGAAACCTATTTATCTCTATATTCAATCTTCACATGATAAAAGGAATTGAAATCCACACCCAAAATAACATCAAACTCTACTAGAGGCAAAAAATAACTATTACAGGTATATTCTTTTTTCACGCAAGTACATGATGGTTTTTTTAATTTCTTTCTATATCAAAATTTCCTCCCTGTGTTTTTACCACAATATTATGATTCATATCTTGAGATGGAATTCCCAATTTACTAGAAAATTTCTTAGAAATTATAGAATGTGTAGACCTTGAATAAAATAACACAATGCCATAATATGAAAAAACAAATAGTGTACCAGATACTACTTCACTTGATGTCCCAATATCTACTTATGTATGAAAAGGATTTCACCACCCCTTTCTACTTGTATTCCAACTGCTTTCTATCATTTGATTTCTTCTTTGGACACTCATTTTCATAATGACCAATTTCATTGAACGTAAAACATTTTCCTGACTATAAACTAGATTTCCTCTTACCATTACCCTGAACATTTTCAGTGAAATTATGAGACTTATGTCCCATTTTACAACATCAGAATCACTTAACATAATTTAGAAGGCATTCCCTATTGTTCTTTTTACCACAATTATCACAAAGTGTAAACATAAGCTTCTTACCATCAAATTTTTTTGGAAAGTTCTAACCTTTCTTCTGCCACCTCGACCTCTTATGTTGTTGTATTTCAAAGAACACATTGTCGTCAATAAACTCTATTTCCACCTTATCCTCATATCAAACATGTCTTTCGAAACTCTTAAACTCATGAGAATCAAAATCCCTTCAATAATTTTTAGTGAATCATGAGTAAAAATTATTGACTTAACTATCAAGATACCATATTAAATATAGAGTATACTTTGGTAGTTGTGGGAATTTTTCTTCATAAGCATCCACCGAATCTTCCACTTACCTCAGTTCCAAGATTTTTTTTCCATCCTAAGTAGAAAAATCTTAAGAAAATATTTATAATGAAACATAGTTTTGAATTAATCCCAATCAAGAGAATAAATCTCCTCAATATCCCTGATATTTTTATCTATCAACCACCACTGACCGACTTCACCTTCAAAATGGTATAAAACAAAACTAAAATTTTGATGTTCTGAACACCCCATGACTTCAAAAAAAATTCTAGTGCTTTAATACACCATTCGGCTAGCACTGGGTGAAATGATCCTCTGAAAGATGGGGGATGTTCCCTCATGAAATTATCCACTATTGCATGTTCCTCTATGGTTGATCTGGCTGATCTAATTCATGGATACCACCAACATTTATAGCTTGAGACAAATGTCCCATCACATCAACAAATTGTTCTGTTCCGATTCTGACCATCTTAGGATGCTCATTTGGAAGGTTTTTTTCCTCTTGATTTTTTCCCATCATAGATACATTGTTTCCTCTATGAAAACCATTCTTAACATAGAAATATGTTATTCAAATCAACATGGTAATCTTCAAATTCTATATCATTTTAATCTTAAAATAATTTAATTTATAGACATTAAATTAAAAAAATGATAACTTCTAAAGTTTTCTAAACCTACCTATGATACCAACTATAAGGCCCCAACCATAAAAAAATACTTAATATTAAGTTAAATCATGATTTCATAATGAGGATCCATTCATGTTTAGAGTTTTAGAGAATTAGGCAATAACTATTACATTACATCTCAAATATTATAATGTAGACACCTCTACTCTAACAAATAATTTTCACAACAATAAAAAATCTTTAATTAAAACAATAATTCTTTTCTTGATAAATGTCTTCTTGAATTATTCCTCTATCTTACCCTTATTTATACCCTGTGAAAAACATTTCAAAAACATGAGATGAGCCTAAATATCTTAGTAATGGTTACAAAATATGAAAATAAAATATTATTCCATTAATTAATTAAATCAATGATATCATAATTTTTACTCATATAACATAATCTCATTAAAATACCTTATGAAATCAAAATATTTATGAATAACACATAGAAATTGTAAATCCTAAAAGCTAACTTGTTGAATCCACAACATAATTACATTGTAGCTTTCACAGCCACATAGGGAGTTATGTTTGGAATACTCATGATAGTATATTCCCTAAATCTATTAGGAGAAACATTAACATTTATCCCAATCATGTTACCGAATGCATTATAGAGCTATTTTCGGCTCACCCACCCATTGTTTTTCACAAAACCACCCATTTACGTAAACAATTCCAATTAACCATAACATATTCATAACACATAAAACAAGTATAATGGAAAGAAAAAATTTCCATACATCAATCAAAATATATAGTTTCAATATATTGACATAATAAATCCACTATAAAAACCATTTTTAATACAAAAATACGTAATAAAGGGTTTAAGGTATTTACTTATCCTTTTAAAAATGTTATGACTTGTTAAGGAAGAAAAATATCAAATAATGCTTGTGGAGGAGGAAAGGTTATTGTCGTTGCATATGGTAAAAAGAAACATTCTTTTCGTTATGTAGTAAAACAATTCATAGGAAAAATCTTCCCATTTAAGGAAATTAATATATAATGGGGTTTATACACCATATAAAAGAAAATCATGTATAAATTAAAATATGACTCAATGAAAGGATATTGAGATGAAGACCTTTACAAAGATCATTTTTGTAAATAAAATGGATCAATTTTGTGTATTTAATATAAGTACACATATATCAAGTATAAATATAAGATATGACATCAAAATTTATTTCCTACATAATCATAGCATGACATAATCAAGAAGTAGAATACTAACCCTATGAATGGAAATTGGGTTAAGAAGTTCCCCTACCATGAGTCCAACTAGTCACATATGTTCCTTGTTCTTCCTGAATAATAAAATTAAGTTAATTACTACTTTATTAATAAACTTTATTAAATTTATGATTACTTTTATATCACTTATTACACCATAATAAATATTATATAATTATTTACGTTAATATCAGTCATTTTGTTGATATTCGATACTTGAGTCAAAATGACCTTATTATAATTACAAATTATCCATGTTTTCCCAAGATAATTATCTCCAGAATTATATTACTGATTTTAATATAGCATATATCTAGTATATACATTTATTTATTATAGTACAAAACATTTGGGGATATTAAATCAAATGAACCATTAATGGAGACGGTAAGCCGTATGTAGGCAAGAACACTACTTTCATTTCATTTTCATATTTAATGGAAAGATAACTATATGAAAAATATGCATATTATAATTCTAGTATAATATAATATTATATATATGTTTCATATGTTCATTACCTCCATCCATTATATGTTCCATGTATGGAATGAATGAGCCATATCACTTTGAGGGGGCCGTAGTTCGCACTTCCTCAAATGAAATTATCGTATTTACACATCATTAAAAGCATTAAGGTATATTTCTAAATAATAATTTATGTGTCACAGAGAAAATATAAATATAATATATATCATATATTAACACATTGATATCATAATGTCCACCATGATAGGTGGTATGGGAAATCAAACAATCATCATTTCGTGAGGCAGCAGTTCGCCGTACGTAGAAACAGTATGTTCGTATCCACTAAGTGGAGGTTTGTGAAAGTGTATTTAGAATACATCTAATAATAAAATTATAGTATATTGACTATACCTGTGTTTTTATAAATTAATTGAATAAAGAGAGGTTAGGGAGGTTGTAGAATGGAAAATAAATGAAAGAATCTTGAGAGAATACATTACCTCAAATCGGGTAACTCTTTTTGATTTACGAACAAAAGGCTCTTTTGAATTGCCTTATCCCATGGTAAGGATATTAGGAGGAATATCGGATTGTTGGGAGCTTATTTGGGAAGATTTAGTATGATCCATGTGGCTTTAGTGATGTGATTAATTGGGCAATGGTGATTCCCTTTTATAAGAGGGAGGAGGGGCACTTTAGGAAGGTATAGAAATATTATTTTATTAAATATTTATTTTCGGTTAAAAAGGGTTCCAAAGTAATTTATTTAAAATATAAGATTCTTTTGGGTGTCAAAACTCTAAACCAATAGGTTTTATTCAAATCTAGGTAAAAAAATATAACCTTATCTTTTAGCTTTAACCCTTAGTTAACTAATTTGACTATTACCATGTATTAATGTATATTCATACAATATGGTTAATATAGTTACAATAAAATAGAAATATAACATCAAGTGTTTAATTAATGAAATTAAAATATTTGTATATGTTATGTGGTCTAACATTATATTTTCTGTACTATTATAGCATATATTAAAATAGTATTTTTTTAAACTCATTTATGTCAACTTTTTTACTGTTCATATCATGACATTTTAAAAGTCTATAAAAACATGATACATTCGAAAAAAAGTTCATTAATTAAAAAATAAAAAGTCCTAAACATCCTTAAAATTCATATATGGCATAAAAATTCTCAAAATAAATTTATTTTAATATTTTTAATCTCATATATTTAAATCATTTTTTAATAAGGCAATCACTACATCATCATTTTGTCAAACATAAAGTTATTTATTTGATGTCTATAAATTATAAATAAGATACAATGATTTAGTAAATCTTTATATATTTATAATTAATTTTTTGAGTCTAAAATATTACTTATATATCCCCATATGAAAACGGTTTTACTAAATGATCCATGTTTATGTTACTTTTTTCTTTACTTTAAATTAATTCTTAGAAAATGTCATTTTCACATCTATGTGGCTCCATGGGGTTCTAAAATAGACCCAAGGATGACTATGGTCTAATATAGCTCATCCAATAATATTTATAATTCTTTTATGGTAGTTTAAAATTATTATAATATTAATTTTTACCCTTATTTTTCATATTTACCCTTTATCCATGGTTAAAAAAATAATTACTTAAGTTAATATTCATAATATCTAAAAATAAAAGGTATCTATTTAATGAATTTGGAAATATTTATTCAAAATATGGAATCCATTTTTAAAAATACATAACATATAAGTTTGAGTAATAAATTTAAAATTAATTCCCATTGGCAAGACCAAGAATCCTGTTTTTAAAATGTAAAAATTACTAAAAGATTGGGATGTGTTAATGTCCAATATCAAAGTGAAAATAATTACAATGAAAAAAATTGTATTAAATGATAAAAATATAATCCAATGATACTTTAAAAATTATTAAATGTAAAATATAACTATATAAATAAATTATATGAAAATGTAGTTTTGACTGAAAAGGAATTATTTTTCACTCAAAATACCAAAATGATCTTTACTAGAAAAATAACAAAATTTACTCAAAGTATATTTTTATATCTTGATTATCAAGAATAATATTATTTTTTCCAATAGATCATATAAATGTGACAAAAAATAGTTTTAAAAAGGATTCTATGTCAAAAGGATGTAAGCTAACCTTTTGAAATTATTAGAGTATTTCAAGCATAAAATTGGATTCACTCTTATTTTAAGCCTTTGAAATTTATCGGAAAAATGTAAATACATTTAAAAAACATGTCTAATAATATTTTAGTTAGTTCTATTCATTCCCACCAATACAACAGCTTGGAATTAACTACCTTTTATAAAAATAATATTATATTTTTATTTTTATTTTAGTATGTCTAAGCCTTATGTGCAATATAAGATTTCGAAGAATCCCATTGTTGTGTGTTTGGTACGCCATCAAAATTACAAACCAAATTAATGTAAAATTAATATTTAAATCACAAATTTTAATAAAAATAAATATTCTTTATTCTTTATTTACATGGTATGTTACATAAAATGTTGCGGTGTTACGACTTTGATTACTGAGAATGGTATTTATTTTATGAAATTTAGTATGAGTTGTTGGATTTGAAAATAAATATAAAGAGGAATTTTAAAGAACATATATTAATGTAGAGTTTTTGAATAATTTATGTCAACTATGAGTGAATATTATTGTATATAATTAAAATTTTTTAAATATTAATAATTAAATTTAATTTATTTGAGATGAATTTATAAGGATTAGGTTTTTTGGATTTTATTTAAAAAACATGGAGTTGAATTTTGGATTTCATTGTTTTTGAAGGATATTTAGAAAATTTATGGAGTATAATTTGAAACATAATATTATTTGGATGCTAATTAAGGAAATAAGAGAATAAAACATTGGTGTTTAATACATTCTATATGGTACATATTATTTTCTTTTAGGTACTTATGATATTATAGTTCATATTGAAGATATGAATTGAAAATACTTCATGAATAAAAGAAATTAATGAATATTAAATGAGATATAAGGTATTTAGATCATAAATAAGATATACATGTCTATATGAAATATCTCATAGGTTTTATGCAATATCCTAGTGAGGATATGTAAATTTTTAAATATGATACATAAGAAGATAAAGAATGTAATTTATCAATGTATTAGACCAAAAATGATACGTATGTTATTTTGGATGATGTGAATAATATGAAAATATAATATCCCAGGACACAAACAGATGAATCGTGTGGTTAAATCTATAAATTTTCATTTATAGGTTTGATTTTGATAAGTATGATAAAAAATTTCATCTAAACCATACAACATGAAAAGAAAATCATAGATCATGTTCACCCTTAAGGAACTTTTAGGATTAGTGTTTTAGTGAATTAGAAAAAACAAGTAAATAACCAAATCATATCATTTTGGAACCATAATTCTTCTTAAGAAAATTTCTCCCAGTTAACCCATATTTTATAATTTCATAACAGGTCACCAACGTCATCATTGTGAAATCCTTTATAAACAAAAATCATTCGAGATAATACGTGAAATCCTGGTGAAAAGGAAATATAAGAAGTGTGAGCTCAGATGCCTACTAAGGGTATAGTAAAACATTAACAGTAAAATGTCAGCAATGGGAATAAGGCCGAATAAGGGTATTTTACATAACCAAATACCATGATAAAATAATTAAAGATCTCATACCCATCAATACATATACCATCAAATATGAAATCATTGTAAAGAAAACCGTTATCAGAATCAATAATCATGACCCATGTTATATCATTATCGATCATTAAAGACATTTTCAACCCATATCAGGAATAAATAAGATATATTTGTATCTTGGAACATCATCTCATTGAATCTTCATATAACCCTTACAAAAAGAATAACCAATATTGATGAATTCTAAATTCAGAGTTCCCAATGAATCAGAGAACTATTAGGGTGCACCCATAATTCATAAGGACCATTTTCCAAACACATAAATAATTCACAAAAAAATATTGAATAAAAAATTATTCATATTATAAAATGATTATCCCATGAAAATGAAAGAGGGTCTACTACCATCTCTAGGAAACATAATCAACTCAATGAAAATAAATAGGTTTCACAACAATGTCTTTAAGACATAATCAACTGAAGGAATGAAAAAGATATTCACAACAATTTATTTGAAACAAAACATAATACATACAAATAATTAATTATAATAATATAAATAAAAATATCCCTAATTTTGGATAAGTAAAAATAATGTATTTTGACATTAAGGAATGGAAATAACATTAAAATATTGTTAAAAACATTTATGAATAATATAACCATTAGAAAATCCAATGAATCCCATAAAAGTTAGAAACATTTAAATTTGAATACCCAAGAAGTAATAACATTAAAATAAACAATGAATATCATGATAATTGGTATATTATGATATATCATGTCAATGGATATGTATATACACCACGTAAAATATGATATTAGGATAACAAAAGAAATGTATCAAATGCGGAAAATTTATAATAATGTCTATTACAGCTTTGTTGAAAATGAAACCCTAGTCCCCATGAATGATATATAGTTGAATGGATATGTAAATACACATAAACTTAATTATTATAATAATCAAATACATTTATGGGATGTAGATACAACAAACAACAAAAATAAGTAGTTTATATTGAATATGTCTTTTAGATATAGAGGTGAGGCTAGAAAATCACCTACAACTGTAGTAATGTCTTTATCATAATCCCAAAAAGTATTGATAATAAATTGAATCATTTTAATACAATGAATATGGAAAAATTGATGATATAAAATATAAAAATGGATAGTAGATAAAAGAAAAAAATAAATAAGTTGTGATTATAACATATGCATCATGAAAGTAAAAGTGAGACAACTATCCATTACCTCGAGTTTGACATGTCACATGAATCATTATAATCTGTACTAATAAAAATATATTATATATATACTTTATTTAGAATATTTTAAATATTTATTATTAATTTTAATTCAACCATTAAAATGTTTTTTGCAACTACTTAATCAATTTAGTTTACATCCTATGCTTTGACCTTATTCGGTTTGTGTGTCAAAAACAAATTTTGTTGGTCGACTAAGGTCACGGTGGACATTATATAATATTATATAAATAATAAAAAATATTTAATTGTTATATTTATGATTAAATTATAATTTTAATGTAAATAATGAAATATTTTATGAAAAATGAACCAACACTACAAACATGGGGATAATTGGTCGTACGTGCGCATGGGTAACATCCCAAAATTTCAATAATCCATAGGAAAAAGGGAAGTGTATTTTATCATTACCAAATGATAATTATACCATATATATCATATTATTAAATAATATATACTTAAATATAGTATTCTTGTCCAAAAAAAGGAATGATATCACGTTGAGGACCCTGTAGTCCACACATCCATGAACGACATTATTACTTTTCCAGTGTGTCAAAGATTAATTAAGAAAATGATAAATTTTATTTTAAAAAAGATAATTATATCTTGATTAGTGTATCTTTTTATGTTACATATTTTTAATTAAACACATCCGTAATTCATTTAATGTAATGTGTGAATGTATCCCATTTCTTTGAGAAGGCAGTAGTCCAAAAATCCACAAAATATGTAACCGTATTAAAAAAATATTTGAAAGAATAAAGTAAAGTGTTATATAAAAATTAAATAATTGTTAATTAAAGCAAAATATAATATATATAACATAAAAACAAGGTTTACTTTATAATTCATAACCCTGAGAGGTAGTAATGGAAAAAAGAATGACTACATTTCATGAGGCGATAGTTCATCGTACACAAATGGTAATTTCATTACTTATTTTATTGAAGTGTGTGTTGTTGTGGGTAGAATCCTTAACATAATAATAAAATAGTATATTTTTGATACTGATATTATTATATAATCATGTATTTATAATAATTTGGGTTTTTTATATTGAAATAATATAAAACCGATCGATGAAAAATGTTGCCTATTTTTTATTTAACTCTTTTTGGATTACACCAAATGACTTACACAGAATGATTTATTACAAAATTAACGATTCTAGGAAGAGACTAGGGATGTTTAGATATTATTTTGGAATTGGTTGGATTATCCATAATGGTTATAGATGTTTTATGAGTGGGGGAGGTTGAGTGTATTTTTATATTGGACAGGAAGTGTAATTATTGTAAATACCAAAAGGTAATCACTATTAGGTGGTGTCTTTTACCTAATGTTCTTCCAATATTGAAAAATAATTCATTGAATTGGAATTATGGACTATAATAAATCACAACATAGAAAAAGAAATGGATTTATATCATTTTGTTACTTAGTCTTAAAGTTTTCTTATTTTTTGGTTTATCATTTAGGTAACTAGTTTTCTACTCTATGAAATTCACCCATTAAGACTAAATTAAAGTGATACGTTTTAAAACATCTATAAAATATAATTATAAAATATGAAATTAAATTTATTAAATAATAATCCCATATAGGCTGTATATTATTTTTAAAAGAAACACATGTAACACACAAAAACACTACTTTAACACTAACAACGCTAACAATGTTTTTAAAGAATGGGGAATGATATGTTCATTATAAAAGATAAATTTTCCTACAAATATAATATATTTTATATGTATTAAAATTTTATAATAACATGTTGTAATATATTATTTTTTGTAATTTTAAATCAATTAACAAAATAAAATTATTTTATTTAATTATTAACTAAATAATCAGTGCGTGGGAATTTTTTAAAAGGATATAATTTAATTATATCATATCAAAAAAATTCAATATATATTATTACTATAACATTAACTAATTTATCTTCCAAAATATTATTTATAATAAAACCTATGTAAATTAATCCCTAATCCAATGCTTTATAAGTGCTAAAGGCAATGGTGGTTCCTTTTAAAGTATTTTTCCTCAGAAAATATAATATATAGGTAAAATTGGGGGAATATTTCCTAATAAAAAATAAAAAAATATCATATGGTTTTTATGGCCTGAATAAGTCAATCCAATTGGTTTTAGAGAAACTTTTTGAAATTTAAACACCTTATATAGTATGTTTAATTGTTAAGTGAGCTTGTTTTTACCACAATCATTATAATTACATTTAATTAATTTCACTAAAAATTATAGTAAAAAATTGAAATTATTATACCAAAAATATCATATTAATTCCAAATACATAAATCTATTTTTAAATATTAAATTCAAGTAAGTGGATATAATTAATTTAAAAATAATCCAACAGACGCACCAAGACATTAGGATTTTTAAGAGAAAATTTCAATTTTTTGAAATGTTTATATATCCAAGTTAAATTTGAAATTGAAAATATTGAACTTAATTGGATTTATTTATTTATGATTGAAGTAATTATACATTAAAACCAAATTAAAATATAATTTTACTATATAAATAAATTATATGAAAATTAAGGCTTAAATTAAAATGAATTCTTTTTCATTATTCACCAAAAAATGAAAACATCTTAGAGAAATATTAATAATTCAACAAAAGTTGAATTTTATATTCATATTTCAACCAAAAAATTTTATTTTTTCAAATAAAAATTATTTAATATCAAAAAATAGATTTAAAATAGGTTCCCTATAAAAGGTAGTATATCTAACCTTCAAAAATATACATCTTTTATGCTTAAAATTGGATTTACTCTTATCATAACACTATTAATCTTCATTGATGAATTTATAAAAATTTTATTAAAGGTAAAATATATAAATTTCATTAATATATTTCACTAATAGTGATTATTTTAATTTATTAAGATGATATTTCATTCTAGTCCTAAAACATATTTTCATAAAAACACATAATTTATATTCAATTGTAATTTATCTTAATTAATATTTAATTGGTTACCAGTAATTTTTTTATAAACATGTATCATATAGAATTTAAATATTTAGTTAATATAATCCACTCCCTCGATTAAAATGTATATGTGAAAACTGTCACAATAGCAGTAATTGTATATTGTTGTTGAGTAAGACTCGGGTTTATGTGAAACATATGTAATAAATGCAACTCAATGTTGTGTGAAATGAAACAAAAACATGATTTTTACAGTGATTAAATATATAGTAAGTATTTAATTAAAAAAATATGTTGAATACAATAAATTAATTTTAAATATGATAATTCATAAAATCATGGGATGTTACATCCTACACCCATTAAAATGATTTTTTCCCATCGAAATTAATTTTGGTTGTAAATATATTAAAATTTCTAGTATTGGATTATTAAAAACCACATCATTGAAATGATTAATAAAATATCCTCTCAAAAAGGAAAGAGAAACATAAAGTCTTTTAGATGTTTCACATAACTATGATTCCACAAATAGAGAACATTCGTGGGAGGTAAAAAAATAATCCTTTGGGAGGAAATACTAATTCCCAAAGACTAATAAAGAGTGATAAATATCACGGTAAAGTGGAATTAAATGAAGAAAAAACCACTAGAGAAATATGTGTATAAAGTGCATTCATGACATCATAAATGATGATAATAGTGAATGATTTTAGTTCAAGATTATTTTTACAAAATTTTGGGGATTTATTTCATCATAAAGAATCAAAACATAAAAAATATACATAATTTACAAGTTAATTTATTCCTTTACCACCATCTTTATTTTCCTCAATGTTATTAGTATTCATGCTGACTCTTATCACATGTGAAGAAAACAAATATTTTAAGACCACATAACAATTAAATGGATAGTGATGCTATTCCACTTTACTTTAGACATTAACCAAAAAATGTATTTAGTACTTGGGATGATAATTCCAAAAACAAGTAAAATGTTAAATTATACACTAATCCTTGATATTAACTATTAATACCCCAAGTTAGAAATAAATTATTTAATAAATAAAAACTATATAAAATCCTCAAAACCTTTTCTAACTAAGATCAAAACCCAATTATTAAAATGTATTTGACCATATATTCCACCAAGGAAAATTAAAAATTATTTCTCACAATAAATAAAACATGGTTTCTTAATAAATGTAATATTTACCTAAAAAACCTCCATACTAACTCAAGCATCAAGTTGGAAAATTATGTCTCTAAATCCCTTATCATCATTTGGTCTTGGGTTTAAGCCCCATCGCATTGTAGGATGTCACCAATTTTCAGAATGAAAATAGATTTTCTATTTTTCTGATTAATCATTAAAATTAATTCCTCCCTTGAAACATTTCATTTTTTTCATTGGTTAAAAAATTCCTTATCTAAAAAATTACATCTCTAAAAATCACCTTAAGCTCTCATCTCTTAAAGCCTCAATGGTGTGTCTACAACATTGAAATTATGATCCCCAATATGATTATAAACCTATTACAGTATCCATAACTCTTAATATATCATCAAATTAAAACATGATAATCTCTACTTTTTTGTAAACCAAACATTGATACTAACAATAATCTCCCATGATCTGAACTTTAAATCCAGATAATGAAATCCATAACATTACATTTTCATATTTGATGCTGATAATTTTAAGGCGAATATTTCATCTAAACATTACAAAATCAAAAGGAAAATCATTAACATCCTAGAATACTTTTTTGTTAAAGTTTTTTAGAGGTTTAAGAAAATATCTTACAGAAAAAAATCATATCAACTTGGACCAACAATTCGTTAAAATGAAATTTTCCCCATCTAAAACATCTTTTATAATTTCAACATTGGTCATCAACATCATCCTTGTGAAATCAATTATAGACATACATAAATATACATCATTATATAATACATGGGGAAAATAAAATAAAATAACGGTGAGCGTAGATGCTCAGAAAGGGTAAACCTAAGAATTTACAATTAAATATCATTAACGAGAATAAGTGTGCATAAGGTTATGATGACATAATCATGCTAATTGGATAATAATAGTATAACTCAAGCCTATCAATATGTGGGAAATAAAATATTAAAACATTGAAAAGAAAAGTGTCATTAAAATCATTATTTGGGAGCCATGTGATATCAATCTCCTTCATTATAAGCATTGAAATCCCATATACATAAAAGATAATACACATTGGTATATTGGAAAATGATAACATTAAACCCATATAGAACTCTTAAAATTGAATGACCAATATGGCCGACTTTAATATATGGAGTACCTAATGAATCAATGTGCTATCTTGGTTTACCAGTCATTTTTAATGTCCAAATACCGAATAAATTGCGATTTCATTGAAAATGATTGAAAACTACGTTATTATATTCATAACATGATTAACCCATGAAAATGGAACATTTTAAACTATAATCTCTTTGAAACATAATCTACCCATGAAAAACAAGTGGGTTTCACAACAATCTATTATGGATCTAATTATCCCATAGAAAAATGGATTTTCTAACAGTCTCTTTGAAATGACCATAATTAATCAAAACAATGAATGACAATGATATCACTAAATAATATTCCCAATGGATTATATGAATAAATAAGTATTGTTTACATTTATAAATTCCTAAAACCATAAAATATCATTGTAAACATTGATGATGATAATAAAATTTAATAATTCCAATACATACCATACCACATAGAAACATTTGAATTATAAGACCTAAGACGGAATAAAATTAAAATAAACATATAATATAATGATAATAATGAGAATCATGATATAATTTCACCATAAAAGTTTATATACCTTTTAAAATAAGATAGGTGTATAACATAACAAATGTCTCAATGATGGAAAATTGAGCCAGAAGTCCATTACAGCTTCAGTACCTCGAAACCTTAGACCGCACAAAAGAGAGAAAATAAATAGATATTTAAATCCAGAGAAATTTAAAAATTATAATATTAAAATAAATTTATTAATATTATATAGTCGACAAAACAAAAATAAGTTATTACTATTGAATATGTTTCACATAAATAAATGTGAGGCTATAAATCTAGTTACAACTATATTAACATCTGAATCAGAAGGAAAAAAATTATTAATAATGAAAGGATATATTTAAAAAAAAATTACATATAATAATTCATGATATAATATTTCAATTATTGTGTTATAATCATCACAAAATAGAAATAATTTTTCATTATGATTTATGTGTTATGAAAGTTAATGTGAGACAAGAATTCATTACCTTGAGTTTGAATTTTCATGTGTGTCATTATATTACTGAATAATAAACATATGCTAATTATAAAATTTCTTTATAAATTTTTTCAAATTTATCATATTTTAATTTCACTTATTACAATTTATTATACAACTACTTAAATAATTAATTTCACGTTTGGTATTTTGACACTATTTATTATATATGTCAAAAATGTCTTTGGATGGTCCACTAAAGATAATGGTTAATTATATTAAAATCTCAAGAATAATAATAATTAAAATTCTATAATAGTTATGAATAAATATTACATTTAAAATAAAAATAATATATGACTAGGAAAAATGAACCAACATTACAATCGTCGAGTTGTTTTGTCATACTTACACATGAGTGACATTCCCATTTTTGAAGACCCTTATCAAAAATATATAAGAAACATTTATCATTTGAGAATGATAATTATATAATATATAACATATTATATAATAATATATGATTAAATATATAATTCATTCGATGTGAACGGAATCACATCACATCGATGAGGCAGAAGTCCACATGTCCATAAACGACATTATCAACTCTTAAGTGTGTGAATTGTACTAAATAAAATGATAAATGATATTTGTATAAAGAAAATTATTTTAGTAATATAAAATATAATATATTTATTTCATATCTTTTTAATTAACCCCATCCTTAGTACAATCCATGTAATGTGTGAATGTATAACATACCTTCAAGGAGGTAGTTGTCCACACATCCTCAAACGATGTTATCATAATTACAAAAAATGGAAAGTAGATCGTTTTGTTTTGTATAAAAATTAAAGAAGTTGTAATATGACATAAATAAAATATATATCATATAATAATAGGTTGTCTATCACAATTCACATCCATGAGATGTGGTAAAAGAAAAATGAACAATATAGTTTCGTGATGAGGTAGTTCATCGTACGCGAACAGTAATTAATTACCCATTTGATGGAAGTGTGTGTAGGTGTAGTTATAACTGATATTATAATAAAGTATAAATATATTTAGGGTATTTATGTTATTATATAATAATTTAATAAGAATAATTGGTGTATTTTTTCAAAGAGGGGAAAGAAAATTTATCATTGAAGGTTGTTACAAATTTATCAGGTAACTCCTTTTGGATTACACCAAATAACATCCTTTAATTTTTATATGTCCAATGTATATATTCTATGATAAGTTTAATGAAATATGTAACATAATTTTTCTAGGTCCTATGAGCCAATAATTCTTTAGTTATGTGAATATAGGGGGGTTGATGGTATTTTTATAGTGGAGCGTGAGTGTTATTCTTGTAATTACCAAAAGGTAAACAGAATTGGGAGGTCTCTCTTACATAATGTGCTTCCAAAAAGGGAAAAATAATGTATTAAATTTGAATTATTTTAAGGGAATAGTCATAACACCAAAAAGAAAATAATTTATATCATTTTGTACTTTAGTCTTTCATTTTGTTTATTTATTATTTTTAAGTAGTTTACTTATTCATTTAGGTAACTATTTTTTTACCTTTGTAATTCATCCATTATAAAGAAATTAATGAGATAAATATTATAAAATATAGACTAAAAAATTATAAAATATTGAATATAATTTATAAAATAAAAAACCTCTATGTGTTGAATATTAATTTTTACCAAAAAACATGCAACGCTTAAAAACGCCACTTTTACCCTTACTATGCTAATAATGTTTTTATGATTTATGGGGTAATACATTCATTAAAAAAAGAAAAATTTACCAATAAATTGACTATATATCATATTAATTAACAATTAAAAATAACATGACAAAATATATACTTTTTATTAATTTTAAATCATTAAATTTTATATTATTATTTTTATTTAATTATTAACTAAATAATCCATATGTTGGAATTTATTAAGAATTTAATGTAAATATATAATCACTAAATATTAAATATAAATTAAAATAATAATATTAACTCATCTATCTCCAAAAATTTTATTTATAACAAAACATAAGAAGTTTATTACAAAATTGAATTCTCTATATGTTTTCATGGCTAAGAAGGATCTTTTTTTTCCTCACAAAAATTATTATATAGATAAATTTATGGAATATAGTCATAAAAGCTAATTAAAATATATACTAATTTGTTTATGTTATAATTATGTCCATATAATGAATCTTTTAAATTTTTGGGTAATTTATACCCTGGATATTCAATGTTAAATCATTAAGTAGTTATGTTTTTACCTTAATCACTGAAATTAATTTTAATCACATTCAATAATAGTTTTCTCCAAAAAACAAATTGGATCTAATTATAAAAAATCATATTGATTCCATATATGTATATCCATTTTCTCAAAATTAAATTAAGATAATAGAATAAGATTAATTTAAAACTAATTTCACAGACACTAAAAGACAAAGGGTCTTCACGGAGAAAAGATCAAAATCATGAAATATTTTCATATCCAATTTCAATGTAAAATCAAATCTGTTGACCTATATAATATTTATTTATTTATAATTTAACTAATTATAATTTTAAATAAATTAATAAATCATTTAACTATATAAACTAATTTTATTAAAAAATATTTTTCATTTAATATTCAATGTTTTCCATTGTTGAACACAAAATGATGCTTCTAAAAAAATCCAAAATTCTCCCAAAGTAAATTTTGGCATTAAATTTTTAAAAAATAAGTGTATTTTTTCAAATAAAAGTTATAAAATATAAATAAATATAAATATATAATATAGGTGTTCCATTAAAAGGCAGAAAAACATCTCTTAAAAATATACATATTTTGGTCTTTAAAATTAGATTTTTAATTATCATAACAATATCAAACTTATTGGATAAACATTTAAAATAAAATATTATATATATTACATATACATATTTAATTAATATATTTTAATGATAGTGATTAATTTAATTTATTAAGATAAAACACCATTACGGTAACATAAATGGTTTTTATAGAAACACATCCATTATATTCATCTAGACTTCATTTTCATTTGTAACTAATCGGTGACCAGAGATTTTTTTAATAAACATTTGTAAGATATATTTTCATAATTTTTCTAATCTCATTTAGAATATCCTTTAAAAATAATAGGTGATAAATATCATAACAGTATTAATATTCTGTTATTATCTGGTAAGACTCTAGGATGGGTGTAACATATGGCATAAAAGGTACTCGATGTTTCATGCAATGCAACATAAACATGGGTTTTAGTGTGATGTAAAATAAAAGTTTCATTGCATGAAAAATAATATTATATAATCCTATATAATTTGAAATAAATTATTTCATAAAATCACAAGATGTTCCATAAATGAAATTCAAAATACTCTTTTGAATATTAAAAAAATATCATGAAGATGAGTTAGAAGTTATTATTTTTGAAATATAATGATAAAATATATCTTAAAAAATGTGTATCAATTTTTTTAAAATATTTACGTTTTATATGGGATTTAAAAAATGTGAAATTTTTAGAAGAATTATCTTTATAGAAAATTAAATCAGATGATACATGGAAATTTTTTAGAGATTAAATATTACAAATCATAATATTTATCGTTTGTTTAAGTTGAGTCCATATTGCAATTGAATGAGAATAAATTTAGAATATGACCACTCAATTATTTTAAAAATATTAATATTAATAGTTTAAAATCAATAATTAGGATAAATGATAGAGTAACAATATGAATTTTTTTTGATCATATTAAACAATTAAACATACATATTTTTTGAACATCAATTTGGGATGTTTGGGATCAAAGCCACAAGGTCGGAATTGAATTTATTGATATTGAGGATTGTGGAAAGCTATCATGTGATTAAATATATTAATAATATAACATGAATAACAATTAGTAAATCTATTCATGCGAAATTTAGAAAATTCATTGTGAGGCTATTTTGTTTTTGGAAATTCCATAACTCCTTATTTTTTAATATTTTATTAGATTTTTGAAATTATAAAAAATAGAAAAGTATAGTTATGATATTTTGTTTTTGAAAATTATAATATAGAATTATGAAATGAATAAGAGATTAATATTTAGTTTGAGATTAAGAATATTTGGAATTATTCTAAATATTATGGTTGTTATTACCATGATGAAGAGGAACCCTAAATTTTATTGAATATTGTGGCTTCATAATGTAGTTGTCAAGATATATATTTATATGATTCCTATAGAATTCTATAAAACATATTTTTATAGCATTAATTCATATTGTAAATATGTGGGATCCATTGCAAATAATCCACAAGAGACTTAGCAGTTATAGATAGATATTGTAATCACATTTCATATTTGAAAACAATATTTGTTATTGAGCCAACCAAAAAACGATAATGATATAGTCACCCACATTTGGGTAAACCCTCATAAAAATTCTAGGTCTTATTTTTCCCATTCTCAACATTTTATATATGGGTGATCAAGTTATTACCTGAGAGGATCCATACCCTAATCAGTCACATGGGGTGATTTTTAACAAATGATAAATGATAAAAAAGCTAACACTATTCACAACATTTTTATAATGAAAAAATGTATTTCCCATGAATAATTTAACATATTGTTTATTGTGGATCATCATACGAAATTATTCCTGCATCCCCTTTCAAAAATACATCTTATTTGAACAATTTTCGATGATTTATGTTATTGAAATAGTTAGACTACATGGAAGATAAATGAAGAATATATAAGATTGAGATCCATGAGTTGAATAAATGTTTTAGAGGAATATTAAAAAAAGTTGAATATATATTTGAACATTAGTATTATATATCACCACCAAATAGATAGTTAATATGAAATTACTCTTCATAATTTGGATAATAATATGAGAGGTTATTTTATAGCCTTCAAATGAGGTTGGTATCAATATCATCCATTGGTTGAGTTGTCATATAATATCATCATTCATTTTAAAATTTAGATGAGTCTTTATGAATTACATTATGGAATTAAATGTAAATCTATATCATACTGGGATGAAGTAGTAAAATATAATATAATGGGTCTAAAATTTGTTTAATTAATGGTATAAAAAATATAATTTATAGAACAAAAAATTGAGAAACATTTAATCAATATTTGAGATATGTTCACAATCGTTAACAAGGCCTGAAACCAAGGTTTGAGTTAATTTATTCTTAAAAAATATTACTATATAAGATATTTGAGTTTTATAATGGAGGGAAACCTATTACCTAGGCACACTATCCACTTTGAGACTCTTGATCATAATGTAGTTGGGGTCTATCAATTTTCACTTAATCTAAACCTATCTTATGTATATATTATGTCATATTTATCTATTATGGGGAAGCACATTCCAAATCCATCATATATATTGAATATTATGGAGTATCAGTTCAAAAATAATCTATTTGATTTGGATTATCCAATTAATATAATGAATCACTGAGATAATGTTCTATGAAACAATATGGATCACCTTGTCAAAATACTATTGAAAAACAAAATGTATTGATAGGAAACTCTAGAACCTGAACTATTAATGAAATAGAAGTACTCGAATTTATTTTTGTCATAAAATTTTAATAAAATTTTCTAGATAATATTTTTTATGGGGGTATGTAACATCCAGTGGTTTTATATGAAAAATTATTACTTGATCTTATAAAGTTTTTTATTTTTTCCATTGTAAATTTTAGTGAACTATAAATGAATAATATGCATGATGTAATAGATTTTATTTCATTTTTTATCATTAAATTAATAAATAAGATTATATAATTAATATATGTTTAATATAAACAATAAAATATGAATAGAAAATTTTATATGTCTATTGGGAAAAGGAATCCTAGAAATACTTTTACCATAGAAAATAATAGGAAAATAATATAAAAGATTATAAATTTGATTTCAAATTTTCAACTAAATTATATATAATAATGAAAGAAAATGTATTGTGTAAATAATGACAGAAATTCAAGGAATTTATATCGTTTATAATGATTATATGACCACTAGAAATATGACCATTAGGTTAGTAACCTGATTATTATAATAAAAAGCTGACCATTTTATAATAAAATTACTTTCAGGGATAAATTAGATATAAAATTTTAATTAATGTTTCCCATGAATATATTATTTAAACATAATCCTCAAAATATTACAAAATAAAAAGCCAATTAATGTTACAAAATTTATATAGAATAAATTTTTTTTAGTAAGACATGTTTTACATAATTTAATAAAAATTAAATTTATACTAAAAATAAATATTATAATTACATAATATTTATTTTGTTAATAAAATTTATTCTTATTTTGGATGCCACAACTTTTAATTATTAATATAGGTGAAATATTGGGTCTAATAAAACAAATTTTCACATCATTTATGCAGTACTATCATGAAAACTCCTAGGTGCTGCTGGATTAGAGGGCTCGAAAGAAGGACGATTTGGGTAACACCTATCAATACATTTTGGTTTAATGAAATATGGATTACCTATAATTATATTTTAATCATAGGGATAAATATTATATAATGTGGAAAACGATGTTGGTGGTATTGTTGGGAACTATATTGGCATCATTTGGGGGGAGTGTTTAATAAGATATAAATATTCTAGCACCTATCATTAGACCGTCCTCCCACAAACTGTTGAGGGATAGAGTAGTTGCCTATCATAAAAAAATAAGACAATCTAAATGTATCTACTTAGAAGGGGTGAACAATTATTGATAACTAATAACATGATTGTGGTGTCATTGGTAGTGGGGAAGTGTGGCATGATATTTCATATATGAAATATCGGTGGCAAATCATTTGGTGAATTTGGGTCATCTCATCCACAGGTCTATTAGTCACAATCAATTAATCAATTAAGCAATGTTACATTGGAGTATGAAAATTTGAATTTCATATCTATAAATTAATTGATCTATTAAAAATGTATTCAAAAAGGTCTAGTGTATTTTTTTATTCCTTATGGGGAGGGATAAGGATTGACTTATTAGGGTTTCTAGAAGTGTGAGTTGTTTTCAATTTGTAATCCCCAATAAATAGCTTAAAATAAAGCTAAATAAATGATATATTACATTCTAGATTATTAAAAAAAATATTAATTCAACATCAGATGCAATAATTACTCAACATAGTTAGAATAAAAAATATTATTCAAACTCCAGAGGAAAAATAATTACTCATTAATGTATTATTTAGGACCCCCTTCTCATATAAATACATCTCGTTCCACATATATCACATCAGTAATAAAACATAGTGTATTTTCATGTATTTAAATAATTATCCTCTTAAATATTATATTATGTATTTGTTCTTCCCTTGAATAACTAAAAAACCTTTCCAATAATCCTTAAGGTGGAGTCTAATGGAGTCATCTAAAAAATGAAGAGTAATTTAACCATTATTTTTTTTCAATTAATATTTACATAATTAAACTAACTCAATATAATAATTATAATAAAATAGTATTGGTTCATAAAATAAACGGTATAGTTCATGTATAATAGGAAATTTATCATTATATAATGAATTTAATGTATTTCATAGTTGTTTATAGAAAACACTTGATATTGGGAAATTAAAACTGTCTATATAGTTGATATAATGAATCATCTATTATAAACATAAATGGATTGTTTTTAAAAAAATTCAACTAATAAATATAAAACTAAAATCACCTTTAATATTCTATAATGAAAAATTGACATACTGTTAATGCTATTAAATTTAAAATATGAAGGTTATTAAAACATCAAAAAATAATCATGTTATATTTGTTTCTGGGTATAAAATAATTAATTGAATATCCACTATGATTGGAACATTTATGAAACTAAAATTATATTAAATTTATAAATTTATAAATTTTATACATATTTATTCATTGAAAAATATAATTTTTATATTATAATCACAAAAAAATCATCTTTTTTAAATGTGTGATCAGGAAACCCCAAAGGATCAATAAAATAAACTTTAATCTACCAAATGAATAATATATGATAACAAATTGATTATACTGTATTGAAAAACATTAATTAGGATATTTTATAAGAAATTAATTTATATAATTATTTCTTTCATTAGTTGAGGAGTATCAAATGTGATTATGGATTAAGTGTTAGGGGTCCCTCACACATTCCATCATTAGCCATTTTATACTCCCTATATTTAACATTATATTTGTTCACATATTTTCATAATATTTGTATGTATTCATATTTCATTGATATATTTTTTCATTTGTAATTTATTTTTAGGTGGATTTTTTCATTTAAATTTCCCTACCCAATCACTTCTTTAAATCTTACCCTCTAAACATATCATTTTATGTTCATTATTTATGTGCACAAATATTAAAATAATCATAAATTATATGATTTCAGAAATATAAATATTCAAACATATAATATTTTGGATAGTTTTTTGGAAAACCATGTTCCATCTTAATATATAAATGTTTTTTATCCATTTTACAAATGTATAATTATGGTGGTTATTTCTAAACTACTTATTAATCATTTCTTATGATTTTATTTCAGATTGACATTTAATGTAAATATTTTTATCATTATTTATTTTATGGACATTCAATATACCTCAGTGAAATTATATTACGAAATTATATGATACCTCAATGTACTATGATTTTTTACATTTTTTCCTAATATAAATTATTCTTGTGGGGTTTTTCGTGATTTTGTTTTATATATTGTTTTTATGGTAGACATATTAGTGTCATATTATGATGTGACTAATAAAACTTGAATTATTTATCCCCTAATTAAATTCATAATTATAATATATCTTAAGATAATATGTATGAATTTTTTTACATTCACTTAACATATTATGTAATGATTCCTTAGCCCTAATACATACCTTTATTATGATGTAAGGTTTTATGCTTGTTTCAAATTCATTTGATATTAAATATTCCTATAAAACCATTTATCTAAGGACATTTTTCTCTATTTTTGTTAATTTATTATTCCCATATTTTATTATTCCATGTCATGAATATTGTCAATTATGATATCTAACACACATGATTAATTTGATAATTCCCTAAAGGGGTTTTTAATATCAAATTTTTTATGTCCCTAGGTTATCTCATATAATGAATAGATTAAAATTATATCTAGAAGAATATTATGTTAGAAAAAATAAAAAAATTTATAGTTTTCAAAAAATAATATTATATATTGATAATATCATAATGAAATTTGACCTTTATATTTCATGGAGTATGATAATTATTTCTTATTAGAAATGTAATAATAATTTTTAATAATTTTTTGGGTGATTATAATCATTGGAGGGATTTATAAATGATTTATTTTCTACTAATGTTATGAAATGATGTAAAATTGTTTAAAAATTGATTAATTTTAATAAAATCCATCTTCAATATCTAAGATAAAAAAATTTACCTTTAACTAAACAAAGTTATAAGTGAGATATTTATTACATTTATAACTAGTCCATTTAACCCTTTATAATTTACCATACAACCATTATTCTCCTATAACTTTTAGATAATGAGTTACTTGAGGCAATGGAAAGTGGTGTTAGATTTGGCCACTCATTGGTTAATGTGTACATTGAAAAATTGTGTTACATGGGGATCATGATAATTTATCATGCATCCAGAAAATTCAAAATTTGGATATACAAATTTTATAATTACCATGAACCAACTAACTAAATATGGCCCTCGAAACATATTATTTTCACTTTGGATTTGAAAAAAAAACTATAAAAATCTATACAAACCATCCTCTAATAATGAATTTAACATTAATGAATTTGAATCAACATATATTCCAATATTATTTTGGGATTAGTGTTTTAGTTAATTTATAAAAGCCTCAAATAAAACTATGGATATATCCACTCAGTATAAATTTTTTAAATAAAAATATGTTATTATGTTTAAACTCTAATTTCATTCATGAAAATATTTACTTTACTGAATAAAAGTCACTATATATATACCTTTGACATTGTCCATATACCTATTCACCACTAAGCCCTAGGAAAAAACATTGAAAATGTGGGATAAGAGAAAATAATATCATTTATGTAAATAAAAATAATGAAACCCACTAGTCCTTTGAAAAAAATGTGAACTCATAATTATTTTTACCTTTTTATCAAAATAAATATTGAGGTAAACATAAAACATAATCAGATGTGAAATATACCATTGATTAAGAATACCCTAAAAAGTCATACCATGTAGAGAAAAACCAAGAATTTATCTTGGGAAATAAGTTTTATCACATATGTTCACTCATAATTCAACCATAATGGAATAAGATATAATTAATTAATTCACATAATCATTTATATATATAATAAATCATTAAAAAAACTTTTTGGTCAATATAATACATAATCAACATCATATAAATTGTAGAATAATTATAACACAAATAAAAGATATTAATTCTCTTATTTAAATCCTAAAAACCATCAAAATTTTCATTTGGGCCCATGAGTAAAAACACTTTCATTATTCACATTAAAATTTGAGGAAATATATTATTCCTTTGAAAACATGTAAATATAAAATACACCATTAATAATTGGAAAAATATTTCATGTTAAAAACCATGGAAACATGTACATGAATCTTAATATTGAATAATGTTGATAGTTTTAGGAATAACAGTTCGTAAAGTAAATGTTAATAGATATATTCATTTCCCAATTTTATAAAGAATGTTAAAATTAAACCATATTGAAATCAATAAATGTATTAAATATAAAAGAAATTCATCAAAAGTAATAAATAAAATAAAATTTACATAATAAATTTTTTATGTATCATAAGACAGTTGTATAAATATAAAAAAGTACATTTACATGAAGAGAATGTTTTTTAAACTTTTTAGAAAATTTTTATGGAAAAATCTCTTATCTTGAATCTAGACTCTCTATGTGCATATTTTACGTTGAAAAAAAATAAAATAATATAATATAATTAATTTATTCAAGAAAAACTATGTTTATTATTTTATTATTATTCCATTTATTTTATTTTTTACCTTGTTTTATATACTTACAAAATTTATTATTTTCATAAGATATGACTTCAAGTCATTCAATTTATAATATGCAAAGTGACCTCTATAGGTTTATGGTTGTGAAATGGTTGAAGGATGAATCATTACAAATATATTAATATTTTTATAATAATTATTCTAATATATTAATGATAAGTTTTTATCTAACCATATAATGCAATCATGAAAAATGAAAAATGAAATTTCATTAGCGAGAGAGTCCACACGTACAAACAAGCATATTTTATATTTCTAAATAATAAGATGAAATAAAATGGGATGAAATTTTCGCCTTATAAAATCATAAATATGGCATAATCATCATATATTTTCATTAAATTCATCCTCATAACTAGAAAAGTGAGCTGGTGGTGAAAAATTAAATATGTCAGCTTATGGAGGTCATAGTATGTATGTACACATGCATGGAATTTTCATTGTCCATTAGATGAAATAGAGAATGAAAATTTACTTTTAACCATAATAATTATATTTAATAATATAAATGATACTTAATTTATTTTATGTTAATTCATATAATTGGTTTTAAAGAGTTTGGTTAGGAATAAAACATAAAAGAGTTTGGTTACAAGATTAAATATCTATTTGACATCCTCCCTTAGATATCTCTTTAATCCTTCATGGATAGAATTTTGTGGAAGAAAAACCATATATAATGTTTTAAAGAGTATTTTTATTGTATTTGGATAGACATAAGTGTGTATAAGGCTCTCATTGTGTATGAATATGTGAGCGGTTAAGGGATTCTTTTATAAGTTAGTGTAGTAACCCACTAGAAAATATTCATTTTTTACAATTATATTAAAATATATTGAAAACAATTGGTCCAATATTTCAAAATTTATTGGATTAGATAATTTATTATCAAAATAATATCTTCCAATAAAATTATAAATAATATTTTAGATCCATATCTCTTACTTTCAACCATTTTACCACATTTTTTCTTCTATCACGTTGACTAACACTGAAGCATGGTAACTTATTTTTACTAAAATTAATGAAATAGTAATAATTTAGAACTTGAAAAGAATAAAATATGAAATATTTAAAAAATAATTATAGAATAAATTTTTAGAATTAGAAAAAAAACTAATTTTAATATAATTGTGTAAAATGCTACAAAAATAGTTTTTTTGAAAAATTCATTTTTATGAATTTCAATTGTTTTTGCACAAATCCTAGGAATATATTTTATATTACCTGTGTTTATTTTTTGGAATAATGAATAATTGGATTTATTTAGATTTAAAAAAATCCATAACTGAATGGAACCCTATAATTACTTAATTAAACTAATATTTTCAAAAATATCTTTTTTTATTAAAGAAAATTAGTTATATTTGAATACTTCCAAGTTGAAAGTTTTTATAAATTTAAAATAATATTTTTAAAAATTTTATTTCAATTAGTAAATATATATTTATCCTATAAAATATAATTTATATATGATCAAGTAATTCTCATATCATGATAATGTTAAAAAAGTGACAGTTTTGACCAAAAAGTATTTTTAAATTATCTCCAAAAAAGAATTTTTTTTGGAAAATATTCAATATTCACACGAAGTTAATTTTTACTCGATGAAAAAAATGAAGTAAATTTTATCCATATTAATATTCCAAATTTTAAATAATCATGTTTTAATTAAAATTATATAATTCATCAAAAAAATTAGTTTAAATACAACTATTTCTTTTTTACTAGAAAAATTATATAAATTTATTATACTGAGTAAGAATCCGAAAAATTTAATTATGAAAGTTAATAAAATTGAAATTGATTAACTTATTAAATTACCACGGTTGTCATAATAATTCACCTGTAAATAAATCAAATCCCCATTATCTTATTCAATTATAAAATGGTGGTTGTATTTTTTACTCATATATTTTTTATATTTTTATGTTTCTGTTTATATCGTATTTTGTTTCATAAAATATTAGAAAAAATTGGTACATTATTCCACAATGCCATGTTTCTATGACCAAGAATAAATATTTCCATCCCCAAAAAAGAAAACTGTCTATTAATTGTTCCATGTTATTTCTCAAAACATGAGTTGCATCAGGTATATATTTATTTAAACAATTAAACAAGAAACACACAATTTACTAAAGATAATATCTTATATAAGGATACCTTGTAAAATAATTATCTGATATTTTCTAGAATTTGTTGGATCTAATAATTTATGGACCTAGTTTTTACTTTTACAAAAATGAGTTACACCATTAAATGGGGATATTTTAATAAAATCTTGGTCTTCTACAATAAACAAAATATCTTTTCACAGATTATATTAATATCTTTTCCTTATTCTCAATGGATATCCCATATAATGCATAAAAGAATTAACTTTTTAACTATATCCTCTATGAACTCTTGTGAAAAAAGATTCATTCCACAAAATCATCACAATATGTTGGAGCCACATGCTTTATTAAATATAATGTCTCAAATGGTTTAACTTTTATATTTAAATGAAAACTAATTTTATAAAAAAAATTATAATAAAGAAATATGTTAATCCCAACATCAATCATAATCCAATGATAAATACATGATCAATTTCAATATAGTCTGAATTTCATTCTCTGAGAATCCATTCGATTGCATTTGAAAAAAAATCCAAACTTGGATCACTACCCAATGTATTCTGTATTTAATTAAAAAAATAGAGGTTAATATGGGATTAGTATCAAATAAAATAGACAGTGTGACTCAATATAACTTGTCTATATCATGAAAATAATTTATAGAAGGATGATACAATGATATATTTTATTGAATAGTAATAAAATGTGAATATTCCATCAAATGATTAATAATAACCCAATGTTAATTTTAACCTCAATATGTCGTTGGCAACCCCACCATAAAATCCATACATCAATTCTCCCATTTCTATTAAGGAACTGAGAATGATTGAAGCATTACCTTAATTATTTTTCTATCCTATTTAACCTAATTAAAACTAAAACATTTCATGGGGAAATGGAAAATTTATTTTTTCATTTATTTGAATAAATAATATTTCTGAGGTTATCCATAAATCATTGTGAATCCTTGATGAACATAACATATAGATCTATAAGTTTCATTCAACAATTCCTTTTTCAATTAATAATAACTTTGAAGACAAAGCATCAGTCCACATTTTAAAACAACTTATTTATCAATATTAAACATAAATAACTTTCCATTCCAAAACAATTACAATATTGTTTTCAAAATATCATTTTCTTTAGGGCCCTTCTTAATAATTTCAGACATGTATGACTATATTTATACATATTCCAAAAGGGAAGGGTTATTGTGATATAAAACCTCCATTTCTAGTTTGGCAAATGTTTAATTATATTTTACTTAATATATATTTTATTATTTTATGAATCATGTTTAGATCACATTTTTCAATTTATAAAATATTCCACCTAATTATCAAAATAATAAATACACCTTCAAGCCTATGGTCATGCTTTAGATAATTTAGTATAGGGGGTATCAATTGAAATAATTCCTAAGGAATTTCCCAATCATCACTAATCAAAACAAAACTAATTCTGTTTAATTAAGAATCATTATAAGTAACAAGTTCACCATTTTAATATAGTGGGGGTAACTCTAAATCATTAACCAATCATATTTTTAATTCATCAACATACTCATCACACTTTGTTTATAAAATAAATTTTACTACCTTTTGAGTTATCTTTGTTAGTCGGTCAGCTAACTGAAAAACATTTTCAAGAAAACCATTTCTAATAACTTTCCAGTTTAAGATGTATTTGAATATATGTGACATTTGTTGGTATTTTCTATTCATACACAATTTCTGGCTTAGAAATAGATAATATTATTCCATATTTTGATACAATATGACTCAATAATGAAATCTTATGTAACTAAAATTCATATTGGTAAAAATTTATATAAAACATAATTTATTTTAGGTTATGTATAAAAATAATTTGATTATTCTTTTGATACACAAAAAATATTGTAATATAAAACAACATTAATAAATTACACCATAAAAATTTTCAAACTCTCATAGAAAAAATCTATTCCTATGATCAATAAATACAGCAGGTTGATTTTTTAACAGTAAGGGAATAAACATAAACTCATAATGAACATACCACGTTTTAAATTCCATTATTATAATTTCCTCTTAATTTACATAAAACTAATTATATATATTTTTTATATTGATCTTTGGAAAATACTACACAACATAGATATAATCAAACAAGTCATCGATATGAGGAGAAATAGTATTTCCATTAATACTAATTTCATTAAGTTATATATAATTAATGAAAGTACTCAAAGATCCATCATTATTATCCAAAAACAAAATACTATAACCCTTTGGTGAACAGAGTGGATGGATGAATCCCAATTTAAGAAACTATTGTATATTATTTTTAATAACTAACATCTCTAGTAGAGTCATTCAATAAATGGCTTTTGAACTTGTCTTAGCATCCAGAAATAAGTTAATTGTAAATTTGATCCTCCAATTAGAAATATTATTAGGAAAATAATCATAAAATACAAAAAAAATAATTTACCACTGTCACATAATTTATTTGATTGAATTCATTCCTTTAAATGATTTATGGAAAAGACAATTCACTTCTAGCTTTAATAAATTTCTCAGATACTTTATTTACAATCAGCGGTATCAACACATTCTTATATATTAATTGAAAAAAAAACGAAACGTTCAATTTAACATCCTTATCAGCACAATATATCTTATAATGATATAATGACTTAAATCTTACCCAAAATAACATGAAACCCTTCTATGGTTAAGAAAACAAGATTCCTAGGAAAGTTCATTGGATATAAAATAATAATATGATTACTATAAATATTTTTTATTAATAATCCACCTAATATTTTATTCCAAGAGTTTTATCTCCATTTTTTATGTTTATATTTAAATTTTACTTGTAAACATACTAGAAATAAAATAATTTGTTGATCTTGAATTATACAATACATTGGCATAATTTTAGTAAAAAAGGTATTTATCATATGACTATTGTATTTGATGGTCATGAATGAACTGTAGATATAAGATATGAATTACCACCAACCATATAATTTTGACTAAAATGATTCTCATCGTCAGTAATAACATAAAATATAATTTCATATAATGACCCAAATAATTATAATTATAAAATTTAATTTTAAAAATATCATATGATTCCTAACACTTATCTAATAAAAAAACTATTCCTTACATTCATGGGATAAATAATTAAACTTATCAAATTGATAAAAAAACTCAAGATGTTGTCATAATTTCATTAAATTCTTTCTTACTACATGTGGGAAAACTGGGGTATTATCTCTATGTTTCATTATGTATTTTTTCACAACTAATTTACTGTTTTATAATTCATTATTCATAGTGTCAAGATATAAATATATATATTTTAAAAACTATATCTCTACCTCATAAGAACATTAAAAATGTCCTTATAAAATTTAAATACGTGATATTCTAGTAAATTTTGTAAAAACATTTTCTATATTCTGTGAAACCTATAAATTTTACTCTTAAGATCTATAATTAAATTTGGTACATACCAATCCTATGTGGTAACGATTTAGTCATAAGTGGAAACTGAATCATTATCCCTTTTTCATAAACAATTTAAATTTACTTTCTATTATAGGTAAAATAGAAATTTGCAAAAAAAATTTGGAAATATATCGTTAAATATATTCCCCTATATGGTAACAATTTCGTTCTTCTCTATGGTATATTTAACTACATAGCACCAATTATTAGCCTTTCCAACCAAATATAATGTTCTAAGAGTTACCTTCTAATTCTCAAGATAACCCAAAAATTATAATTGCATCTCTAGACCACTATGATATCCTATATCTGATCCAATATTTTATGTTCCAAAAAATATCATAAGGTTTCACTTATGTAATTCTCAAATAGGTAAATTCTTTACTATAGAGAATTTCCTCACCCTTTTTCATGGATTATACAATCTATAGCCCATATCAATTTAGTTAACACAACCTAAAAATACTATGTTCTAACTACAACCATTTCAGTTAAAATATTTTAATGAATATTTTTACCTTTCACCATTTATACTTCATTCCCCTCGTCACCTCTATGGAAAACAATTCTATAATTCACATAGATTTGATGTCACAATATGAAAAATATATATCTCATCATAATATATATGAAATGACACATTCATATTATGTATTTTCATAAGTTATTCACAAATTTTATAATTTTATATAATCATTTCACAACCATAATACTTAATTCCAAGAACCAAATAAATAGATCTAGTATTAAAAAATAATATATGCATATTATCTTTATTACAAACAATTAAATATACGTAATTAACCAACCCAAAATTATATTCTTAAAATCAATTATTTTATTCCTCATTATATTCCCATTATATTTTATTATTATAGTTTCTGGTAATTATTTAACAAGTAAATAAATAATTAGATACTTACAGTCTGTGTACATTATTTCCAAAAAAATGCTCTTTATTTTAAACAACTATTTAATACATGAACCTTTTTTATTTGTTTAAGGTGAGCCATTAAACCTCTGACATTGGCTTTGATAATGTGAAAAATATTCAAAGATGTTGGATAGTATGAAAATCTTTTTAAGTGGTATAAATTTAAATCAATCAAACTAGTCCTTTGAAAATCATAAAAACTGGTTATAATGTATTCTTTCTTCACCATACAAAATATGATCACATAATAAAATATAATAAATTTTAAAATAAATAGTTAGTTAAGAAAATAATTTAAAATCATAGAAATCAGAGAAAATTGATTATGGTAATTGTGGAAATCATGTTAATCTCTACTTTACACCTTCATTTAACTCATATTTGAATAACTTATAATGAATTAATTATAACCATCATTTCGTTATAGAATAAACTATTACCCAAAGAGGGTTATATAACACCCACCCATTATAATATGAAATTTAAAATAAACATAACATGAATAAAACTCATAAAATATTTTATTGTCTTCATAAAACTAGTAACAAGACTCATTTTTTCCAAATAATACAAAACAATTTCAGTTATCTCATAAAAAGTGGGAGGAAATATATCATTCATTTACTTTTTTTTCATAAAATTCCCTCTAAAAATGATAATATGAATCTCATTAAAAATTATTTAAAAGTTATATTATAAAATTAACATAAATTAACTGTCATATTTTTGTGGTTAAATAATCACATGTTAAATAATTTATGAAACATTATTTTCCCACTTTAATAAAAAAATCAAAATTGACACATAGAGAAAAAATGAAAAAGTATCAGTTTAAAACCATTATAAATAATGTAAAAGTGAATATATAACGACCTTAATAATTTATTTCTATTATAATGATAATATTTTTGAATCATATAAAATAACTTTGACTCTGGAGAGAATTATTTTAAAAAATCTAAAACATTGTTTTAATGAAAAATCCCACACCTTGTTACCTCAATCGCCCCATTCAGCATTTAAATTCATGAATAATAAACATATATTATTTATTTTATATCCTATTAAAATAAATAATGTTTATTGTCATGTTTATATTACATTTATTACCATGTTTTATTCAGTTACTAAATCAGTCATGTTCTCAACATGTTTTTTAGGTTCGTTTGATTCATAATCTCTAAAACATATTTTGTAGTATGACTATGAAAAAATGGTTAATGGTCACATAATAACTATAATCATAATATTTACATAATAATAATTATATATATATATATTTATTAAATATTCTATTAGTTATATCCTTTTATGAGTTTCATGAAAAATGATATACATCGTTTTATGGAGACGGTAGATTCCACATACAAACAAGCGATATTTTCATTTCAAATGGATGGGAGGAAAATAAAATAAAGAAAATTATTTAAATAAAAAAAATCTTAATAATTATCATATATATTCATTAAATCTATCCTTTTATGAAGAAATGTTTCTTTGAGTTGAAAAATGAAATACATTACTTTAACCTGTCGGTAGACAAAACCTTTGCAGAAAGGAATTTCACATAATCAATTCAATGAAGAAGATATAGAAAATCATTAATTCATAAATTTATTAAAAATAATTTATATTAATTACAAATAATTAATAATATAATGATTTTTATAATAGAATTAATTATGGTGGATTAAGAATGAAACATGATTGATATTGGTTACATGATTACCTCTACGTTGGGTGTCATCATTTGGATCTCACCTTAATATACATATGATTTTATAAATCCTTGGGGAAATGGGAAAGTCATTTAGGAAGTTATTTTTGAAGATAATTGTCAATATATTGTTCTAAAAAAGTGAGGATAAGTGAGGGGTGAATAATTCCTTCTATAAGGGAAGGGAGTGTCACTCATGTAAATACGAAATGATTTATAATAATATTATGTTCCAATTAAAATGTAATTTTTCCTAAAAAGACCAAAATTCATGGGTAATTTTTCCATTAAAAAATTTAATGATTCAATAATTTTAGAGATAAAATTATAATATTTTATTGTAAGGGTATTACCCTTTTACCTCATTTAATTATTTACCACAAAAATACATTTTTAAAATTGATACTTATTTTTATGATTCAAAATTGAATTTCAAATCATTAAATAAATAGTACATTATTATTAAAAACATGGAAAACTATTTCAAGATTATATTTCATTGTGTTAAAAATTAATTTTAACCTAAATGTGTACAAAACAATGTGAAATTATTTTTAGAAAATGGATTATATGAATAAAAAATTAATTTTAACCAAAATCATTTTTATAATTGACAATCAAGAAATTTATTAGTCAAAGAATCAACATTGTAAGATTATTTTAATTTTGTAATAATCCATAAAAAATCGAATCCTTTTCATAATTAATTTAAATATATGAACTAATAATATATTTTCTAAAAAATAAAAAATTATATATGATATCAAAATGCCGAACATAATTTTCAGAAAATAGTAAAATATTTTTAAATTATATATTTCTATAAAAAATAATATATTTATCCTATAAAATTTTATAAAAATATTTTTATGTCGTACTTATATCGTGATAATTTCATAGAGTATGAAATATTTAATGAATTTTGTTTCACATTTCAACATAAAATTAAATCTTTCGAAATTTTATTAAAAATTTCATAGTACATTTTTTTACATGATGAATTCCAAAAATAATACCATTTTATCCGATTAGAATTAAATTATTTTTAAATTTATCTCCCAAATATATTAATATAAATCATGTTCAAAAAATAGTTATAATAAAACATTATCTTATATAACATAAAAAAATATAAAATTATTACATTGGATTCATATTCCAATGAATATAAATATCCACATTATTAGGAAATGTAATTGATTTAATATTAACATTATCAATAATTTCATATATTGTTCATCTGTCATAAGAAAAACTTTTTAATATTAAATATAATTATTTATGTTTAAGATCAATGATCTATATCAAATATGGATGACTTGTGTAAAATATTGACCCCAACCCATTTCATTGATAATAAATAAAATTCAACAAAGTTGAGGTGTGTCCCATTGACACCACTAAATGGAAATAAATACCATGTAATTCCAATATCATTTGGTTAAGATTTACCATTTTGCATAACACAACCAAAAATAAATGAAAAATGGATAGTATAAATATGATGCATGATAAGAACCCAAAAAACTCAAATCAACCTTGTATGAAAATAATTAAAGTTTCAAATATCATCTATACAACATCAAAATAAGCTATGGTGTAAAATGTTTAACTAGAACAAGAAATACCCACACAATCTCCAAGATTCACCTCCAATTTAATGAGACCCTTAAATCAATATATTCTGATAGAAAAGTCACAATGATGAAATTGTTTTTCTACCCCAAGATCTACCCCTCCAATAATAATAAATTTGTCACAATATATATTGCGAGAATTACTAAACATCAGTCATAATTTCTATCACATGTTCTAAGTTAATTAGGATGATTCACATTCTTTAAAGAAAATAATGAACTAATGATAAATTGATATTTATTTGTTTTCAAATTTATGATTCAATCCCAAGATTTAAAAATAATAGGATAATTATTTTCTAATATTGAAATTTAATAGAAATTTTAATTTAAAAAATTTAAAAAGGGGAGGAGATTTGAAAACACCAAAATATTTAAATGAAGAGGAGATGTTTTTTATGAGAGATTTATAATATTTTGAATAAATTTATATGAATATTTTGAAAACTCTATTATTCATATTTCAATAAACTATAATTAAATATAACCAACCATGGCACCCATTTGTAGTCACTAATGAGGTGGCTTGTAAGGTAAACCACATTTGAGGCTTTGGTGGTAGGAGGTTTCAGTGGAATCAGGCTAACTTCATCTGTATGATTGAGACTTTTTATGTATAGGTCTGCATAAACATGTATACACAAAGCATACAAACCATTTTGGGGGTAATATAGTGAAATAAATTTCTCCAACATGGGGTAGTGGTAGTGGTAGGCCAATGTGGACCAATGTCCATGCAATAAGTCAACATAAATTTCACAGTGTATTATTAAGAAATGAAGGTGAGTTATTTTTTCCGATTTGGGATGAAAACAGAGTGGTAACTATCCACCCACATAAATATATATCGGGAAAAAAATATTACGTGATATGTTTTATGAAATCTATCTGATCCTTCTATTGGTTGTCTTCTACCATGAATCATGGAAATGGTTACTGTATAATAGAATTATCATTTTGTAATGTTCAATGATTTAACCAATAATATAATTTTTTTGAGAAAAACAATATGAACTAGCAAAGTATCTATAATTATTTATATTCTCTAGGATACGTCTCTATATATCACATAGGCTCTTTGTTAATGATGATAATATAATTGAGTTTCATTTTAGAAATCATTGCTTGTAATTTTTAATTACTGGGTACAAATGTGTGTTGGATTATCTGATTATCTTGGGTATTGCATGTGAAATTATTAGGTTGGTGAAATGAGTTGTTATTTATAATTAAATAGGACCAGAGTTGGTGGATTTTTGTTTAAAAATACCACCATATGTTAACATTTTTTCAGTGAATAAAATTAACACCAATACAATTAGAGAGAGTTAGAGATAAACTAAAAAGCCCAGATCCTCTATTTTATTCATGATTAGAGAAGTATCATGTTTTAGTTATTATTTTGATTCACGTTCTTTGTGAAATAGATGGGAGATTTATGCAAATTGTTTTTGTAGTTGTGTAAAGGTAGCTTCAAAACATGTGTACCAAAAGAGTAATAATAATGGTGAGTTCTATGAATTTGGAACATGATTCAAATATAGAGAAATACTTTGTAACTAGTGTGAATAATATATATATTACTGTTGGATTTTCATTAATCATATAGTTTATAATAATTTTGATTTAAATATAGTATGAAATCAAAAATAAAATTGAACGATATACTATGAATTAAACATAGTTTCATAAATTTCATGTTTCCTAAAATGTATTCGTAGAAGAAATGAAAAAAAATTAGTGTATTATTGGGTTTGAAAATTTTATAATTTTTTGAGATCCCCAAACATATGTGATTCTTGAAGGGGGATTTATCCATGTAATATAAAATAGTAAAGAGCATGAAGAATGTATTCGCCAACATCACTATGGACACATGTATATTAGCATAAAAAATTGATATGTCCATGTATTTTATTTTATTTTCATAATTTTGAAGTGATGTGAACATGATTGAATTTGGAAGAAGAGTACATAGTGAGTTGTGCATTTATGTTGTTGCATAAATATGAAAGAAACAAATGTAAAATGATTCCAATAAAGTATGTTTAGTTAATTGAAAATTATATGTTTATTGTGTGATTTATACATGATTTTTTGTTAGTGTGTAATTAATTGAGATTTAGAAAATAACTAGATTAATAAGTAAATTATTTTGAATAATGTTGTGATTCCATATTTGGAAAGAAGATCAGAGAATATCAATTGTAGTGCTGCTCGAATAAATAATGAAATTACCGAAAAGAAATATTTTGGGATACATACATTGATTAAGGAAAATTTATAATTTTAAGAAAATTTTATCAATTGGACCTGATTAGAAACAATTCTAATTTCAACACACCAACAGTATGAAAAAGTAATTAATGTCTTTTTCTTTTGTCTATAGAAATTCCATTGAGCAATTTCTATGTGATAATATAAAAATTGATTGAGACGCTGACGTAAAATCATTATTGGAGATACTATCAACTCATGAGATTCTAGTATAATTATAATATTAGGAGAAAATTATTGATTTCTATGGGATAACCACGTACTATAACCATTATTGACCAGGATAAGAGAGAGTTTTTCTATCATTAATTTTTTGTTAATTTTTTATTTGTAATTCCTTATATTTAATAGTGTAAATATCTATATCAAACTAAACCTCAAAAAAAACAGAGTCACCCACCTTGCAGGAGATTCTTTTAAAAATAAAATGTTATTTTTAGTGCTTACAATTAATGTGATACATGAGTATTGAGATATTAAATAATGAAGGATAAATATTTTAACGAATCATACTGGTTTAGATGAGAAGAATAAGTTCCCAAAAGATAATCTCAAATTCAACTCCCTCTCAATGATATAGTTAAATTTTTTTACATTATGTTTTTTATGATTTTTAGGTTCCCTATAAAAATATACGTACTTTGTTGATGACTAATAACGAAGAGTTTGAATTCATTTAATAGAAGATTTGGTACTCTATTTAATGAAAACATATTTTTAGATGGAATAATCGAATGGTCTCATGCCTAATTTCACAGAATATTTATGATATAGATTCAATACCGGTGGTTTTTATTTCAGATTTAATAGAGTCACCCATGAAATACATTAATAAGAAAAATATGGTCGGTTACAGAAAATCCAAAAATGTTATTTTTCCATCAATGTTCTATACATATTCTATTAATGATTTGAGATGAAAAATTAGCACGGATAGGATGAATCTATTATAAAATATATATGAAGGAAATGTGAAGATAAAATAAGGCCTACTATATTTATAGAGAGCCATGTTTGAGTATTTATATATGTCAGATGATTTGTCCAAAGATAAAAACATTACATGGTAAATAATATAATAATTAATATCATTGATTTGAGATATATATTATAAGATTCTACCCCTTTCAGGAAACTGATGAGAAATTCCATGTAAAGATATTATCATAATCATTATTCCTTGGTTAAAATCATATACATATATCTTCATATGTTTCATAACACACAACTCAATTATGAGATGAAAAAAATCCATCTATTTTAAAAAATATCCATAGAGGAAAGGTATTTGATGAATGAAATGGTATAAATATTAATGAAAAGAATGATTAATCATTATTAGACACTCATTAGGATGATTAAAGTGATAAAAATTATAAATAAATGATATCCATTATTTTCCAAAAAATAAAACAGAGTTGGGCCAAATAAAATGTTTTTATACAATAATGTGATTTAGTTTTTGTCGAATTGATCATTATTGAATTGATTTTAAAAAGAAAAAAATGTTATTTTTCAAATATTTATGATCAAGAAGAGTGCTACACAAAAATAATGTTTGTAAAAACTATAATAGGTAATGAATAAAAAAAGAATTTTTCAGGGAAGTAAATTTCAAATCTATTGACGAAAAAAGTAAATTAATTTTCTTCATCTTGGAGTGAATTATAGTATGGGGCTACATGAAACAAATTATAAAACCTTCATATAATATTTTTATAGACATGATGATTATTCACCATGTAGTGATATTTTATAATAGATCTATTGTGAAAACATTTCATGATATATAAATGTATCATGACTCGATCAAAATAATCAACTTTCTAAAAGATTAAAATATGTAGAGAAAAAGAAAAATTAATATATATAACAGTATGTTCTCATTGATGGTAAAAAAATCCATGGTGAAAATTATAGATGGAGATAATATATTGAAAGGAAAAAAAGAAAATATATATACAAATGAAGAATAATTAGATGATATAAAATGAAGGATTCGTAAAGAAGAAAACACATTAAAGATGATGAGAGAAGAATTTAATATGTAGTGGATGTTCATGTTGAATCATACAAGGATTCCATGACGGATGGTCAAAAGAAAAAGGTACATGTTATTTCTCATTATTCTATTTATTCTTATTCTCTTCCATCTATTGGATAATTTTCTATTAAAATAATTTCAATCATATAGATTAATTATGATAATGAGAACATAAATGAGTTAAAAAAATGTTTCCCGAGAATGAAGCAATATAATGGTTGGAGTGTATCTAGAATGTGAAATGGTTATCACCAAAAAATAAGATGAAATTATTGAAAATTATTTTATAGTGGTTATTAATATTTTTGTTCTTTATTTGTTCAAATATCATTCTAATCCTGGTATAAAATTTCATTTTCTCTTAATTGGAACAAATGAAGTCGGAGAAATTTTTAAAATCTATGATGCATGCCTATGAGATTGTGGGAAAATCATAAAAGATAAAATTATGTTACTAGGAAATATATATTATTTCTTACTCAAAATGAATTTTATTTTCTAAAAAAAATTATTCCATATGTTACCAACAAGGTTATTATAGAAAAGTAATACCACAGAATTCACCATAGGAGGAAGAAGATCACATGAAGGTTCAAAAAAACATAACTAGAAAAATCATGAGAACATTCATAGATTATGTGGATGAAATGAAAATATTAAAAATAATTTTATTTTTATTTTAAAAATATATGAAAATACCAATAAATAGTAAGAATCATTCATATGATGTTTTATGATATTTTATTCGATATATGAATAAAAACTTCCCGTATAGAGAATTATTTTAGAAGAAAATCACAACCATACATCTCTTAAATGATTAAACCTAGAAAGTTAAAGGAGAATATATCAGGAACATACATGTAGTTGTATTGATGATAGTTTGTAGGTTCTTATAATATTTTCAATCTATTATAACTATGCAGAATTGTTAAACCACCATATTCACCGGAATATATTATGATCTCTTCCATGAGTAGAATTGAAGATGATTTCTGTTTTTCGAAGGAGAGATGAGATTTATAAAATATATGAACATCTTATAGATTTAAATATTTCCATTACAGATTATTTTATTTATAATAGTATCATGACTCTTTCCAACACATCAATTGATATTGGGAGTTTCATCGAGTCTATTCATGAAGAAATTCATTCATGATGAATAAGTATTGAGTAAATCCATTTTGGGGTATCGTATTGGAACAAATACCATTAATATATATCCCAATTTACATCTCTTGAATATTTGTTGTACTAGAAGTTAATGTATCTAGAGAATCTAGAAGTTCAAATTTTTTAAATTGAATCTTAACACCATTGAGGTATATTGATACATATTTTAAAATTAAAATATAAAACAAAAGGAATAGAAATGATTTTTTGATGAAAAAAATGTTCGATTAAACAGTTTACCAATACCCAAAATCATGATTTTTAAAAATCTATGTTCAGTATGATATTCGATATTATAATGATATGGTGAAAATTTTATATTAGAGAATATGATGATTTTTTCCACTTATTGGGTAATTTTGGAAATATTTCTAGTTTAGATTGATCACTATTTTTTTATATAAATGGATTAACAAAATAGACATGGAGTTATTAGTTATGAATCATTTATTCTAAAATATTCTTTCTATTACATTATAAATAAAATTAGATGAAATGTTTCAAAGAGGAAAATATTAATATTCAAACCATTAAATGTTCTATGATGAAAATAAGAATACCTTAACTTGAATATATATTTTTATTGGTTTAGAAAAATTGGTAGAAGATAACATTGAATTAGTATTTAATTACGTATTGGAATCAATTATAAGGGGAAAAATTAAAGAGCCGATGTTTTAAAGAACCCAAATCCAGGACCCTCGAGCTAATGATTACATAATCAAATTGATTCTCAATACAAGAAATCATATAGAATATTACCAAATAGTTTAATTGTATTTTTAAAATAAAAATAAAATTTAAATATCATATTATAATTGAAACAAATACAGCCCAATATTTTCATTGGGATGATCATTATTTCATATAGCATATCCCTGGTTGGAAATCAGTGTACTTTTTCGGATTTATGGGGATTGAAGATATAAGAAATGGGTGAGTTCAAATTATTTTTAAGGGAATGAATACAATATAAGATAAATAATTAATGAAAAAATTGAATAAATAAATTGTGGTTAAATGATTCATACATAAATAAACGCATGATCATGAAACATTACAACAGATATAAAAACCATTGAAATAAATTCATGGTAATAAATAAAAAAAATTATAATGCTGGAATGCATAATTATGTACATAATAAACATAACATCAAGGAATTGTGTAAATTCATATAAAAATACCATCTAGGACACATGCGATGATATCTACGTAAATTTTTATAGTCTTGGTCAAATACCCAATCTAGTTTATCTCATGAGGCCTAAAAATGCGTCAAAGGGTAATGTAAATATTGTCCCCACCCATTAAATAATATTTCAAATGCATTAATCATATTAATATAGATCATGAATTCGTCAACACTACTTAAAAATCAATAAAATTATGCACTAGTAGAACATGCATACATAATATCAATATTTCCACAACCAAAAAAATTTCGAACAATATAGATATATATGTTTTATTGTATCAAAGTGACATACATTTTTGATGAATAATATTTAATAATGGATGTTGATATAGATAAAAATTCACCAAAATTGTTACTGGATATTTTTTTTGGTAATTACCATTTTCACTTTTAAAACCTATATATAAATTTAAACAATTTCACAATTATTAACGAACATTTTTTTAAATATATCCTTATAAATTTTTAAATAATTATTATATGTATTGATCATTCAGGATAGTGGGAAACTCAATTCATGATTTATAAGATTAAAAATCATTCCATTCAATTTTTTAAAAAATACGTAAAAAAGTAACCCTCTCATAAAATGAAAAGAATATTATTTTAAAAAAATTAAATGATGTAAAAAATGGGAAAAAATATACTTAATAGATAATTTTATTATATTAAATACATTATTTTATTTTGTAAAAGAAAAATATACACATGGAATATAATTATTCTCGATTGAGTCGAAAAATATGGTATGTTTTCAAAAATACATTATTTTTTATTAATGAGTACTAAAATCGAGGAAATTAACTGGAAAATTTATAATTTTCAAAAAAACCCTCATTAAAACAATTTATATTGATTTTAATGTAGAATGATAAAATAATTGATTCAATTTATAAATAAACATAAACAATCATGAATAATGATTAGATTTTGAAATAAAACATTACCATTATCATTACATTATATTACTAACCACTTTGAAAAAAATAACATGAAATGAAACATTAAATACCATGAATATAAATAGATTAAAGGTATAACATATTGAAGGGAATGTTTTTAAACTCATAAAATAAGACCACTCTATAACATAACATATTTTCAAAAGAAGTCAATTGGAGATAAAAAAACCTTCACCTCAGGTCATACTTCCATCATTTGTGTTAGAAGATATCATTTAATAATTAACTAATTTTGATAACTATATTCTAAATCCATAATAAAAAAATATAACACCACATATAATTTATAAATAATTATTATCACATGTTTTTTGATAATTATTTATTAAAATCAATATTTCATTTGATAATTACTTCATCATTCAATTATATTTGAGTTTGATAGTTTTGGTCCTTGCACATTGATCTTGGATAAATCTATAAACATTATTATTAATGATATAAATATTATATATATATATATATATTGTGTTGATAATTATAGTCATATATAAATAGTAGTGGTATAAATATGAATTATACCCATCAAGGAGATAATAGGACTCACACATGCAAGGACAGTTTTCACTTTTTGACTGACGGTACGAAATAAAAGTAAATAATAATTCAACTTTTGATATTCAAATATTATATATCATATATCTAATAAATATCTAATATATTCATTTAATCCTTCTTTATCTCCATCACTGTATATCAGAAACAAAAAATGAATCACATGACTTTATAGATGTAGTACTCCACACATAAAAACGAGTGATGTTATTATTTTTTAATGGATGGGTAGGTAAGATGGTAGATATGAAATTAAAAATCTAAAATAATAATAATTCTATGAATATCATATATTAAAATTAATCCCAACATAAAACCCATACATAAAATATGGTGATGAAAAGGTAATTCTATCATTTTGTGGATATAGTATGCTATATGTGCACACTAGTGATACTTCCACATCACATTTGACAAAGAATGTGGTGGATAATGGTTTTTTCATAATCACAATAAAATTTAAATATATTTATGATAATGAAATAATTATATTTTTATAAATATTATATATTTTTAAGATATAAAATTATATGTATAAAAATAATGTTATCGGTTACGACAATTAAATATTCTTTGAAAGAATTCCTATGGGTGTATAATTTAGGATCCTATTCTTGGAATTTTGGGAATTCCATAAACTCCAAAATCTTTATAGGGAACTATATTATATTATAACCGTCACCAAATTTAGGATTATCTATCCATTAGTCTCAAAGGGCCGAAATGAGGTGAGGGAAATAGTGTCCCTTTATAAGTGAAGGGAGGGGTATTCTTTGAATTTCAATAAGTATGAAATTAAATCAAATTATTATCCATTTCAAAATTTATTAAAATTGATGTAATTTTAAAATAATATAAGGATGAGTATAAATCATCTCATGAAATAATGTTTGAACAATTTTTTGTTATGTTTTCACCCATATATTTAAGTTTCAGTCCTTGTTGACCCTACTAACAATTATGGAAATATTAATATTTTACACACATTAATGGTCCCCAATGTTACCATAAAAGAGAAAAACAACTCGTAAATAGACATTAAATTATGTTTTAAACCAAATATAATTAATTTTATCCAATTTTTAGTGTTTCTGAATTTTTAATTAGTAAATAAAATATAATATCATATAAACTATTGTTAATTTATCTATGACTCTTTTTATTTAATGTCACTACACATAAAATAAGGAAAATAATAAATTTGAATATAATCCATTAAACAACGATTAAATGTAATATAGATCAATAAAATTCATTGGAAATATTAATTAATTAAAATTATATGACTTTTAATATTATTTATTTTATTTATTTTATTCTTCTATTATTTGAGTAAATTCACTGTTTATGTTTCAAAAATATTTAATGTAATTTTTTCATCACAAAAAATTACAAATAAATTAAAATGATATAAAAAAATTATTTCACCTAAATATTTGGGACCATAAATGTACACTATTTATCATTATGTCAAAAAATAATGATAATAAAACAAAGAGAATGATATTATTTACATTTCATTAAATAAAATGATATAAAGGATAAAATAACAAAAAAATGGAATGAAAAGCATATATATTTTCATATTGGATGATTGTGTATGGAATATGTTCATAAAATAAAAACAAGGCATATTTTACGGTCATTTTATAGTCACTTTCATATAATTTTAAACTTAAATACCAAATTTATCCTCATAATGGTGACAATGATTTAGTATGGTTACTACTCAAAATGAACAAAAATAAATGGAAAATATTTTATAAATTTATATCATTGGATTATAAAAACAGAATCCACTTTAAATATTAAATTTTAGTTATTTATGGTAACTAATTTAAATTTAAAAAAATGATTCAAAAATATATTTCTTGAAAAAATCAATTTATTTAATAAAATTACTTTATACCAATTTTCATAATAAAATTTCTTCCCATGAACATGATTTATTTTATAAAAATAAAATATAAATTAGTTTAGTGTGATATAATTTTAAAATAAAATGGATCTTTGTAAATTCTTGAAAAAAATATACAGTTCTTAACAAACATCGGTGTTTTTCAATATTCATTATAAAAGTCTATTATTTCAGAAATTTTTCAATAATTGACCCGATGTTATTTTCAATATGTTTATTTAAGAAAATTTCTTTATTTTTTCATATAAATATTATGTATGTGTATAATAGTATATATACTATTTACTCAAAAAAGAAATTGAAATACATTTAAAAAAACATAACATTGAAGCATAATTATAAATTTCATAAAAATTGAATGTTAATATATTTTGGACTATTAGATACATTTTTTATCGGTGGAATATACATTTTATAATTTGGCCAATAATATTCGGTCCCTCTAATTTGATATTAAGGTTTTAACATTCATAACTAAATAATAATATTTCATGGAAATTTAAGATCAGTGATGCGTGTCAAATATGCTATCGAACATGATGTTAATCATTTAAAGTCTAAGGGTCCTACACAAGTTGGTGAATGAAGACTGAAGTTGTATACTATTCAATAAAATGTTTAAATATAATTCATTTTTAATTGTGATTATTTTTGAAATTATCTCATAATGTTTATGATATGTGCTAATTTTATTGGGAGAAGGCATACCATTTTCATAAAATAATGATGTTGTTTTGATTTCAATGTAATATGTTTAAGAATTTATTGTTTAATTTTATTATTTATAATTAATTGATAAATTATTTTTTATGATTGAAAATATATATAATTGTTATTTTTTAGAATTTTAAAATGGAAAGGCCTTTTTTAAATTTCAAAATATAAATAGTAATGAGACATATATAATAAGGGTTTAGTATTTTGGATTTTAATTTATTTGAGTATTTTATATTCTCCTTTAATGAGTGTGTAGAAAAAAATATCAAACCTTCTAACCAAAAATTGGACCCCTGTGGAACTTCTAATATGGTGGGAACTGATGTTGACAACAACTAGCTAGTAGAAGAAAGTGGTTATCGTGGACATATAGAAACTTTATTGGAAGACATGGTTATGTGTTCCCATCGGTTAGGTCAGGATAACATGAAGAGAGAATGAAAAACATTTATGGGGGAGGTAGAATTAAAGACAATTCCAATAAAAGGTAGTGTCAATGGTATCCTGAAGTAGATTCAATTGCCCACAACTGGTCTCCATAGAGATCACAATGTGTTATTAATCTTTGAAGGTGATTTTTTAGTTCTATTTGGGATGAAACATACATAAGAACCATTAATCCTTCTTAAAATATATATAAATAACCTCATTAACCTAATATATTTTATATGGTCTATTTGATTTTGTTTTTTTCTTCTAACTTGAACCCTTAATGAGGGTTAAAATAAACAAAAAATTTCTTACTCTATTATTCAATTATTGAGCGCAACATACGATTTCTATGAGAATAATGATATGTGATTTTGAGCTATTTGAAATTTTCTATACAAGAACATATATTTTTTAGTTATCAAAGTAGATATTTTTTAAATATTACTATAAAATGTAATTATCTTTTGAAATCATAGATGATAATTTTCGGTTACAAAATATGAATTGGAGTAGATGTACACTTGTGAAGTCTGTTAGGGCATGTATATTGTGTAGGATTTTGAAATGGGTGGGTTTTTTTTATCATACTTGAGGGACTAAGTACGAGTAGTTTATAAAATAAATACAATTAAAAAATTATTTTCTGAGATGAGATAAATGTTCGTTGAAATAGTTAGAGAGAGTGACAGAAATGTTGTTGATTTTAGAGCCTCTATTTTTCATGTTTATAAAGTCGTATTAATATATAGTTATAATATGTATCATATTATTGGATAGTCCATGTGGGGATTTATACAAATCATTTTCACCTAAAAGAAGGAAATAATTTTCCGAGAGCACTTAAAGAAGAATAAAGGATAGTTCCCTGATTGTAATAACCTTGAGACTGATGATATAAATAATTGGTAATTTGAATGAAGAATTTATCAAATATTGTTGGATAAAAATGCTACATAAAACTTGTATTAACATAATTTTTTAATTTTGAATAATTAAAAATAATAATTGATAGTATAAAGAGAATAAAATTTGGTTCCATTGAGGATTTGTTTCCAAAAAAAAGTGTGTTTAATGAAATCAATAAATTTTACCATAGTCTTGATTTTAATGAGTAAAGATGATAGTGTTACCCTTTAAAATTTAATTTTTTTGTATGGGGATACATACATATTATACCTAAGAATAAATATCTTTTATAATATTTTCTAAATATGAACTATAAACAATATAACTACAAAGCTAATAAATACAGACACACATGTGTTCTCTGAACAGTCAAAAGTCTAGAGCACAATCATATTAAAAATTTACATATATATAAAACATTAAAACATTCCTTTTAAATAATTTTTAACTAATTCTAATGATAAAATAAAATTATTTTAATCATTAATTTTTAGTATAATAATATATATTTAAAATATTTTGAGTAACATTGACATGTGGAGGAAGATCAAGAATGTTCCAAATGAAGTAATTAATAAAAAATAACTTACCTCTAGTTCAGAATATCCATATATTTCTTTTACATTCCTGAATAATAACATTTTATCAATTGTTTTCTAACTTCAAAACATGTTTAATAATTATTAATTTATTATTATTAATTTTATTTCAGGTAATAAAATATTTTATTTGGTTACTCAGTTGGTTTATTTCTCGTCAAAAGTTTCTTGGTCAATCATTTCGTAGTCACCGACAAATTCTCTATGATAACTATGGTAAAAGTGGAATTGAATTAAGTATAAATTTAATAAAAATAATTTCACATTAATTATGACTTTATTTTTTATATAAATTTTGATCCATCCATGTATGGATGATATGAAAAACAAAATATGTCATTTCATGTAGTTTGTATTCTTCACGTACACATAATCAACATTTATATTTCCAAAAAAGTGGAGGAAATTAATGTAGAAAATAAATTATCATTATAGAATTATACTTATTTAATAAATATCATATATATTTACTGAATAAATCCATATAACATTCCATTTGAAGAAATGATGGAAAATTAAATACTTTACTTCATGGATGAAATAGTATTCATGTCCACACAAGGGATATTCTCATTTTATATTAATGGAAAAGAGAAAGTAATATTTTTTATCATCATCATAACCTATTTTTATAGTAATGATACTAATTGCTATATTTTAGGAGTATTTTAATTTATTTTGAGTTTTTTGAAGATGATTTGAACTTGAATGTGTTTGGTACATGATTACATCTTCCTTAGGTATTCTTTTTTATATATCTTGTTATGATTTCATGAATTTTTATTTTGGAAAAAACACTAAGTTGATGGAAATAGGGATGGTAAGGGATTTGGCATACCATGGTTGAGATAATGTTTTCATCATGTGTCAATATATGAGGGGTGAATGATTTTTTATATGTAAGGGTAGTGATATTCTCATTAATATTCCAAATAATAAAATAATATCATTTTATAATTCCAATTAAATTTGTCCAAATTGAAAAAAATTAATGTTTGTGATATTTTTAGTAAAAATAAAATCAACCAATAGTTTTTTAGATAATATTATAGGAAAATTAATCATAGTTTTAACCCCTTTACCACATTTAAATCACTTCCAAGGTGACTAAATTTTTACAATGGTAAATTATTATTATGACCAAAAATGAATTCGATATCATTAAAAGAATTAAAATTATTCAAAACATGAAAATAATTTCAAAATACTTAATTTATAATAGTTTTAAATGATTGGATTAATATAACTGTGTAAAATATAAAGAACCAGTTTTTATAGAAATTCATTTTTAATAATAAATTTCGAATTTACAATAATATCATGTTTACAGTTGATCCTTACGAAATTAACATGTTTATAAATAGAAACTTATATTTATGTGACTTTCAAAACAATTCACAGCAGAATGGATTATTTATACTACATATTTTACTAAAAATAACAAAAAATTGTCTTTTTATAAATAAAACATTACATATAAATAACAATTTCCAAAATTGGTTTTTTTTATCCAATTTTTTTTAAATAATTTAATTCAATTCATTAAAAAATATTATTTCCTAAATATTATTTTCTTATATTTTTAAGTCAATATAATATCAAGATAATTTCATCAAATTTATAGTATTTTAAAAATATTTTGTTCTCAATATTCACCCAATAATTGGATCTTTTGTATATTATTTAAAAAATAATCGGAATATATTTTTTACACGATAAATTTAGAAATAAATTCCATTTTATGAAATTTAAATTCTCAGATTTATAAATTTATCATTTTTATAAAACAATATAATTCTGGGAAAAAATAGTTTGAAATAAACTAAATCTTTTTCAACATAAAAATAATATAAAATTATTATATAAAATAAAAATCCATAAAATATAAATATAAAAATTAATAATACATTATTTTTTTCGGTTAACATTACCTTGGATTTTGGAGACTATTCTTGTGCCAAACCATCCACTTTTTAATAGGAACTGTATTTCATTAGGTTTAAGAGATTTATTAAATGTGTAATTTTTTTAAAGTGGTAAAATCAAGGACCAACCCATTACATTGAGAAAACAATATACAACATTTTGTATATTCCTATAAACATCAACTACTGGAAATAATTTCCATGGAATTAAAATATCATTGGGGATGATTAACACTTGTACACATCCCAACCTCAAATAGATGAAAAATACTATAACATAAATACAACGCAAGGTAATAGACCATATAGAGAATAATAAAAAAAAATTAAAACAATTAGTGTTTGTATATTTAACAATGAATCAAATAATTTTATAATCCAAAATACCAAAAAAATACTAAGGGGAAAATTTTGTACTAAACCATGAACTGCATCTGGACTATGACCAATCTCTACCTACCATCTAACAACATCATTACATGAAGATACAATCCTCAAAACAACTCTATGGTTTAAAATGTTGAATTACCCTAATAACTACAGCTCAACCATACCAAATTTCCACCTCCCTTAGACCATGACCCCAACTTATATGTGATTCCCTATTGATATATGGAATCTTTCTATTACATGAATCATGATGAACAGCATCGGTATACACAACACGATTAATATGTAGTGGTGATTATATAGAAGAACCCATGAAGATTAGTGAAGATTGATATTGAATTTACTATCAATGACATGTGTGAATAAAAATAAATGTTAGTTGTAAAAATTATTGAAAAAATCCTGTAATGTCCAAGATAATTTCTAATTTCATTAGTATAATGCACAATTGTTTCTAAAAATATTTAAGTAAAGATGATTTCTAGTTGAATGGTTTTTGAATTTATGATTAATTTTTAAGACTTAAAAATGTGAGGATAATTATTTATTACATTAAAAATTGATAGAATTTATTATTTATCAATTATATAAGACTTGGGGATATTTTTAATATAAAAAATTGCGTTTCAATGGTTTGTGTCATTTGATATTTTGTAATATATATTAACATTTTCCTTAGATTTTGTGCTCTTTTTTGGGATCATAAGACCATTGAATTAGTGTAATGAAAATGTTAATGAATATTAAAACATTCAGATATATATTTTTGTTATAAATGGGGCTCTAATTGGTTGGGTCCTTGGATGGGAAATTTGAGACAATGTCTTTTTCACAAATGTAGGGTCTACCCTAGCTAGGAAATGTTTTCTCTTGTTATCGGGATTTTTCTTGAAGGCAACCATTGGTAGGATTATTATGATAAATTTTTAATTTACTTAATTTATTTTCATTAATGTAATAAAACCTAATTCCCATATATAAGAATTCCATTATAGAAGATATCTAAGGTTATAAGAAAAACCCTATAATAGTAGTGAGGATGAGGGGGAGATCTTCATTAGCATTGAATACCCGAGAATGTTGAGTGATGTTGAATAATTGAGTAAAAGTGTGAGCTTGAAAAAAAACATAGTTAGATCATCACTTTATTCAAATTTTGTTCTTTTCATCACGAATTATCATTGTGTTTTTTAGGTATGACAAATTTTGGGTAATTTTTTTGATTTTTAATTTACATGATGGTATTTTCATATATCCTAACATTTTTATGTTTTTCATTCTTTATCTCTACCCTATTTTATAATTATTTTTTAATACAAAATAATTTAACTATTGATCTTTTATTTGTCCCTATTATTCACATTCTAAAATCATTATGTGTGATCTCAATAACCAAAGAGGATTTCTACACAAATATAATTCCTTTCCCTATAACCATTCCTTATGTTCTTCATCAACTAACTAGGTTGGGGAATCCAATATTTTAGGTAGAATTGAATCCTTAAAAAACCCAAAAATTCATAAAGGATTTGTAATAGACCTTTTATGTGGAGTTTTATAGAAGAATCTATTTATATTGGAGGTTTTAGGTGATGGATTCAAGGATTGAATCACTGAAATGTGGTAATCGAAAAGAATGATTACCCATAAGGTAATCCTATTTCTAATTTCGGGCCATCGTATATTAGTAATCAATTATTGGATGATTTCACATTCATTTTTTTATTTTAGTTGAGAAAATCAATTGGATGGTAAAACAATATTTTGGATCTTGTCTCTACATTATGGAAGGGTTCCCAATTATTGAAAAACATAACTACATGCCATGTAGCCCAAAGAATAAATTCCATTTGTTTCAATTATCGTGATGACTATGGTTTCGAATAAGTTAAATTTCAGCATCTTGTGGCATTATGCATAAATTGTTTTACCATACATGAGCATTCTTGTTGTTTTCTGAAGACAAGTTTTTGTGGCCCTATATGAAAAGACATGATGTGTTCTACTGGAGTGGCATTCCTTGTATATATACATGTCTATCCAATTTATAAATCTTATTTATGAGCCTTGGACATTGCGTAAACATACCCACCCTTTTATCCCACGTACACAATTTTTAGTTTCATAATTTTCGACATATCGTTTCAAGGTGTGGACACAACTAGGTGTCCATAAATGGTGGAATGTAGTACAACAATTTGAAAACATCATGTACCTATTCAAAAAACACGTATATTTTCTACCTATGTCGTTGTATCTCATTTTTCAGACCATGAGTATGATTTTCAGTGTAATTTTCCATATAGATCACAGTGGGGACCTTCAATTTAGTATAAGTGATATGATGAAAGGTGATTCAAATGGGAGTATTAGTTTAGTGAGGCTTATCTAGTTACAATGTTCTGATGTGTTCATCAAACTGTTACCATGGTCACTATATTCATGTTTCCCTAGTGTGTGGGTTTCACATATCATGTATATAGGAATTTAAGAAGACCCACAACATTATAGGGTAAATAAGTCCATTATCTAGTGATATGACTACCCTAAATTGATATATGGTGATGATAATGTCCTCTATCGGAGCGGTGCTTATTTTTATTTTTTACATAGTGGTGAGGTTCTATCCCTCTATACGCATTATAGAGAGGATACAAATGATGTTTGATTATTAGATGAGTCTATTTCAACTATGGGATCACACATTATTCTTAAATGGATTGGATGTTGAAGATCTACTTTCTGTATTTTAAGCCATTTCATTGAGCATATTTGATGTTTGGTTTAATCAAACTCTTTCTTTCTAGGTTTATAAAATTGTCATTATTTCATTTTCTTCCCTTTTAATTTTCAAGTCATCCTATTGGGAATGTATATAGTCACCACTACTTGGATTTTTCCTCCGTGAGTTCTGCCTTATTAAATCTACTAGAATATTTGTGATGACTTTAGTGGACCCAATATTATATGAACATAGTTGTACTGGGAGGTGATAGGTGTGTTTAGTGGTTAGAATTATAGATTTTGAGCTAAAAAATCCTCATTTTCCATTTTATTGATTTTCTTATATTAGGTCCTAATTTTTTTCTACCTATGTTTTCCCTTTTGTATCATTTTAATAACTTTTTATAACATTGATGTACTTCCAATAATTTGTTACATTCTTGGTTTACGGTATAGATGATTCAGTCGTTTATTATATCTATATGATATTTCATGGAGATGGTTGTGTTTGTGGAAACATGTACATATTCTAATTCCTCCAGTTTCAATGATATATGTACATGGAATTAGTTTCTATCCCCAATACTGTAGGAAGAGGTCTTGGGCTGTCACCTTTGACTTACAGATGCTCTCAGAGAGGTCTTGGTGCATTGAGTTGTCAAATTGTTTTATCAAAGATGTATTTTCCTTAGGATGGAGTTTAATGATATGTTTTTGAGTTTTCATAATTGAGGGAGATGATGTCCGAGTGTCTTTAGTATGACTCTCTATCCAAGGAACCTAGTAGTGTTGTGGTAGACAATGTATCCATACACCAAGACACTGACTACTTTCAATTAAACTAGGAATACCAAGGAATCTTTTGCCAGGATCCATGCTATATTCATTGTATTGGGTTTGAAGTTTTGACATTCGTGTCCTTGATTCATGTACCCCAATATTATCTTCAAAACACAATAACATTCACTATATTTATATATTTATCTATGATAAAAGAAAATTAGGATACTGATATAGGGTCTTGATGATGACATGTTGTGTGAAGACACACAATATAGTGCTTCCAAGATTACTAGATCTATTTCAAGGAATTGGTTTAATATATTTCTCATCTTGTGGGTTCTTAGTCAAGAATTGAGCATATTTTCAACCCTTTAAGCAACAAGTGGACCCACCACATGTCGGTCATCTTGAATTTTCCTGTCATATTTAAAAATAAGTCATTCCAAATTTTCAAGAGGATGATTCCTGATGAATTAGCATGCCTCTAGAGTTCCATGATCAATGGTCACCTAATTATTTTTGGTGATATATGACATTATTATGTAGTGTCTTGGTTGGATTATATAGTTTATTTTTTTTTAATTCAAAATACATCTAAATTGATGGTAAATATTTAATCCAACGTCATATGTGAGGTAGTAAGTTGTTTATTTTGTTTGTTAACCTAGGAATTTAATGAGGTGACACTCTCTTAGGATGGGTATGAGTTCTTATTCTACCATGACATAAATCCCACAACCAGAACCCTATTTGAAGAACCATATCATCATTAGAATGGTTAGAATTAGGAGGGATTCCATGGATGTGTGATACCTTGAACTCGAGTTAGTAGCAGATGTCCTGAAGTTGTAACTTCAAAATTAGATTGTTGGAATTAGTCATCATAGATGTGTCATAGAAGGAAAACCCATGCATACGATTAGACAGAGGGGCCATCAGTATTGTAGAATCTTGGGGGATATAATAATTTTGAAGGATCATCATCTAAAAAGGTATTTTCAAATAAATAAACATCTTATGCATGGGTGATTATATTCTTATGACGAGTAGAATAATATTGATTAGGACTGGTCAAGATATCTTATTTTATTGGATAAAATAGAGTATAAGGATCAAATCCATGGGACGTGGATGTGGTATATGGTTCGGTTTGTATCCCTTTTATAATTTTTTTAGTTATTTTTCCTTTAGAACCACTCCCTGGAACTATGTTTTATCCTTATATATTTATATGTGATGTATCTTCAATAATTCAGTGATGTATGATTCTTCCCCAACCAATATGAGTTTTATTGTTACATGATTTATTTTCATTATGGAAAGTCAGCTTCACCAAATGATGATAGAGTACAGGCGTGGTTTTCAAATTATTTGTTATTAAATATGATGTCTTAAGGAATATTTTAGGGTGTTGATTCAAAACATGTTTTTGGAGAAAATGTGGGAAATGTGAGGATAATTACTAGTAGCAGATGCCTGTGAATAGGAGATGATAGTGTGATCTATGGTATAACCCATGAATTCTATAAATTTTCTTGTAGAAGGAACATGTCACTCCTTATATTCGAAAACCCTTTTTAATGACCTAGGGATTATAGTGGAGGCTTTATAACATCCCATCACATCTAAGCACTCAAGTTTTTGAAGTATCAATGATCTCACTATTCTTTTTGTAGTGTGACTAAGAACAAGGAGAAAAGAACTTTTAGATTTTTTTCAATTGCGCAAATGAGTCCTTGAGATGTTTTTCTATTATGTGCATGTGGGTGGGAGTTTGACATATATATTGACATGCAGCATGTGGTGGCATCAATATCTTTTTTGTAATATTTTAAGACCCCTAATGAGTTATTAGAGTGTACGGTGTAGTTGTAAGAACATACTAAAAAGTTTTTTATCCGACCTAGTGTTCCCCATGTGAAGATCTAGAGTTTTCATTAAAAATAGTGAACACGAGTTTGAATAATTTTTTATTTTATCAACACCTCAATTAGGTAACGATCAATATCAAAATCTTATTTACTAGGATTCATGACATTTTTTACCATATGATAAGTATGAGTTTATATTCAATGAATGATATTTGGATCACAATGCATTATGTGAGGATTCACATGTATAATAGTCTATAGATGAAATTATAATGTCGTTATAGACACTATGAATTAATTATGATTCATTTTGATGTGGCAAATTAAAAAATGGTATCCACAACTCTGATGAAATGAATATTCTGGCCATATTTGAACAAATTCATAGTTTTATTTAACGATGAATTTATTTTATACATGTAAAGGAAGAGGAGCATATAGTTCCATTAAATTTTTTCCTACAATTCATATGGGAGAACCAACTATGGTAAGATCATGAACTGTTATTTTTTGGAAGCAATAGGTTTAATTTCAAGGTAATTTCATCATTGAGCATGGTGTAGCTATGGATCTGTAGAATATTTGGGTATTTATTTCTTAGGAACCACCCAAGATTGTTTCATAAGTGAGGACTTTATAGATTTTTTAGGGTACTAATGAAGGAGAACGTTATGTACATAGTGTTTTAGAATGTCGTTACAGATTGAATTGGGTGAGGTTTTATGAAGAGGTAGTAACTTTTTTCTATATATTCAAGGTAATTGAGAACATATTATTTGAATCACAAGACCCAAGACATCAGGTTGGATGTATTAGTCTTAGCTTCAATGATTTAGAGTCATTAACTTCCAACTGAGCTTTTGGATGTTTTCTTTTACCAGAAGATACATAAGTACATCTTCACTAAGATAGATCTCTACATTATATAGTGGAATTCCGTTGAGTTCCTATAGGAACATGACTTTTATGTGGTATATACTCTTGGTAAGGTTAATGTGGGAGTAGATTCACTTGGTGGGAAAAATTAATCTTACTTGTTGGAGGAGGCATCAGAGTAGTGGGCCTCGTTGTAGTAGACCATGATGGAGGAGAAGGGTATAGTGTATCTTCAATCGATTGTAGTGGCTCTAAAATCACATTAGTGAGTGAAAGAAAATATGTTAGGAGATATAAAATATGAAGATTTACGGTATTTTATATCCTTAAGAGATTCTCCAGAAATATTATTTTAAATAGGGGAGAATGTATTCCGTTATTAGGGAAAAATAGTAGTTCTGATCATGTTGAATTGGGAATGGTTAAGGGATTTTGATATGTAACCATTTTATATACATTATGTATTGAAGAAATATGCATAGGTTCATTTATATTCTGTTGGGGGGGGGGTTGGAATAATGTGTAGAATTTCAATACTTGCCTCTTAGTGTCTCCCATGTGAGATGGTAAAGGCTAAATATAATGTTCCAGGTTGTTTTACTTAGCCTCTTAAGATACCAGAATAGAAGTGGTATGGAAAGTAACTTGATTTTATATTGGGTATTCCAAAAATAGTTAGAGAAAATTATATTTTCAATATTATTAATAACCTAAAGAACATGTTTGAGCACATTCAACCCATCTAGGAGTAGTGTTCGATGTGATAATTTAATGTGAGTGAGTACGTCCAACATGATAGGGATCCTATGTTGTTCATGTTTTACCATGATTCTATATATACATCAATGTTTTTAGGGTATAAAACTTGTATTTAAGGACCATTTTATTGATGAGAACAACATTCCACCACCGGATGATGGCTTGTCAAAGAAGGCCATTTGGGTTTTGGAAAACTTCAATGGGATAGTGTGTTTTTTTCGGAGATTAGTGGATCACTTATGTAAAGACCCGCAAATTTCAAGGAAATTTTTTTCTTAATTTTCTTTGGAATTTTACAAGAGCGCAGCTTCAGACGGCACCTGATTCCGAGGCCCGGTGTGCCCGGAATCAATTTCCGAAGTTTGGCTCGGGTACGTTCAGTGAACGGACGAGCGGGTTTTTCTATCTTTTGAACCGGTGCCCGGAATCGAATTCTGAGGGCACCGATGAAATCGCAGCGCCGGTATTTGCTTAGAAACGCCTCTTCCGGAGTTGCGTTTGCTCAGACGTGGTTTTTAAATTTTACGGCTTTAAGTCAGAAATAAAATAAAGTTTGTGCGACAACTTTATTTTATTTCACTTAAGCTGCTTGGAAGCCACTTGAAGTCACTTAAAGACGGCTTGAACTGAGTTGAACTGGATAGGATGCTATCCAGAAATATCCTACCCCTTGGTAGGATATTTGTGCGGTGGGACCCGCACGAGCCCCGCCGTTTCTTTCGCTAAGTAACGCACCCGCGAAAACCCGTCAAAGTAACTGAAAAGTCAACCGACGCGTTTTCTTTAATTCTTAACAGACCATTTAATTGGGCGGTTTATTTCGTGAATTAAATGGACTGTTTCTTCGTGAATTAAATGGGTCGTTTCTTTCGTTGAATTAATTCAACGAATTGATGGATCGTTTCTTAACCGGTTTCGTGTTGGCATGTTTATAAAATAAGACCAACCCAAAAATCCTTGGAAAGGATTTGAAAGAATCTTTGTTCCTCCACCCTCTCCGCGAAGAACGCGAAGAACGCGAAGAACGCGAAGAACGCGAAGAACGCGAAGAACTCCGGCGAACGGAATTCGACGACGCACACCAAGATCTGCGACGTCGACGAGATCTACCCGCGACGTTCTTCGGCGACGTCTTTCTTCCGCGGCCGATCCTCGTTCGGCAACAAAGGTGAGAATCGGATCTTTACTTCTCCCTTTTTAATTTCAATATCAACGGATTTAAACTAATTAAATCCGTTGATCTTGATCCGGAGATTGGCGACGCGACGAGCGATTCCGCGACGACGCGGCGATCTCCATCTTCCGCGACGAGCAATTCCGCGACGACCCCTCATCCGACGACGACGATAAGGTAAGGGATGTTGGATTTCTTTTTAAAATCCCGTATTTATTCTTTTGAAATATAGAACCCGATCACGAAACAATTTTAATTTATTTAAAATTGTTGATTGGTTTCTTTCCTGTTTCTCCCGTTGATTATGACTAACGCGGAGGGTGCGGGTCTAACGAACAAGACCCGGCAACCCTCCGTCGATCTTCCTTTGTGTGCGGATTTGGCGAGCGACGGCAAAAGCGCGACGCAAGGGCCATATGTTGATTCCGCAGTGGAGGACGCATCCCGGGAGGAACAACGGCGCAGACGGGAGGCAAATCGGGCCACCGGAGCATCTCCGGCGGCCCGCGGAAGGAGGCGGCGGCGCGGGTCGCCGGCGCGGCGGCGCCGGCGACCGGGGGCGGCGGCGCCCGGCGCGCCGCCGGAGGAGTCCGCCGCGGCCGAGCCGCGGCGGCGGCGAGCCGCCGGACCGCGTCCGCGGTCCGGCCTTCCAGCACGCGGCCCGCGCGGGCCGCGGTTTTCTCCAAAGCCGCGGGTTTGACCCGCGGCGGCAGCGCATTCGGCCGCTCGGCCGAAGCCGAGCCGGTCCGGTCGGCCGGGCCGCGCCCAGGCCGGACCGGACCCGGCCGAGCCGGTTCGGGCCGGGTCGGGCCGACCCGGTTCGGGCCGACCCGGTTCGGCCGACCCCAGGGGGGGTTCGGGCCGGGTCGCCCCGGGCCCAGTACCCCCGTTTCGGGCCCTCTACGGTCTTTCGCCCATATCTTGGGCCTGGGACCTCCGATTGACGAACCGTCAGCGGCTACGCGATCCTTGGATCGAGACGGTCGTTTCGGTATATTATACTCAAGGTTTCGGAAGACTTTGGGTTCGGCCGGGTTGGTTCGTACACGAAGCCAACCGGGCCCTCGGAGCGGAAACGCTCATAACTTGAGCTACGGACGTCCGAACGACGTACCGTCAGCTGTGGTAGTTTCCTCTAAGTGAGACGGAACTTTTGGCATACTCCGCCCGAGGATCGGATACAGGCGGAGTACGGTCGGGTTGGTTTTGCCCTAAAAACCAACCGGGCCCCTCGGACGAAAATGCCAATAACTCTCAGACCGGGCGTCCGATTGACGCGCCGTCTGCCGCGTTGAGATCCTGTTGTCGATACGGAACTTTTGGATACATCAACTTCGGACTACGTGTCAGTTGATGTATCAGCCCCTCGGCTCGTGGAGCGGACCCTCCTGAACGAGCTCGCTACGTGCGGGAACCCTAGCGCTGGCTGTGACCTCGACGACAGAGCAGAGATCCTCCGTGGACTGCGACGACGGCAGAGCAGAGATCCTCCGTGGACTGCGACGACGGCAGAGCAGAGATCCTCCGTGGACTGCGACGACGGCAGAGCAGAGATCCTCCGTGGACTGCGACGACGGCAGAGCAGAGATCCTTCGTGGACTGCAGCGACGACTGTGCAGGGACCTCAGTGGACTGCGTCAACTACTGCACTCAGCGATCCTACGCGGATCAGTGCCCGATCCTATGTGGGTCCTACTACCGGTTCTGTGTGAGCCACTGCCTACTGGTTCTGTGTGAGCCACTGCCTACAGGTTCTGTGTGAGCCCGATCCTGTGTGGGTCTTCTGCGGGGGTTAGTACCTATCGATCCTTCGTGGGTCCGACGACTTAGACGGATCAGTGATCGTCTTTGACGTCATCTGAAAAAGTATACCTGGTTGAGCTGAATCTTATGTTACTCTCCTTTGTGGATTATGTTGAACTATCCTATGTGGATTTACTGTTTACTCTCCTTGTGGATTTGAGTCTTGCTTTCCTTTGTGGATTGAGTTGTTCTTGAGCTCGTGAGCAGAGCTAGAATTGGGGACTTAGGTATATGTATGGGCATATACCTAAGTCGAGTCAGATGTTACTTCGTGATTGCATCTTTCTTTTGTGCTATATCCTTTGTGGATTTCGGGAGACCTTCGGGGGTCTCGGGGTCCTTACTGAGTAGTTGTACTCACCCCTGCACGGGCTATGCCCGCACTTCGTGGTGTTGGTTGCAGACGACGGACAGCGCTGATCGCGGTTGGGGCGTGGAGCAGGACGGTACCTGGAGGTGGACCACTGGACGGGACGTGCTCGGAGCGGACGTGGGACCCGAGGAGCCTGGAGGCTATCTGTACCCACCCTTCAGGTGGGATTGCCAGTGGACGACACGAGGCCGCCGTCTTTTCTTCAGTTGCTGTACTTTACTTTTCCAGTTGTACTTTACAGTTGGGCTTGTATTTCCGGCCCCCTTTACTTTCTGCACTTTACTTTCCGCTTGCTGACTCTGTGTGGTTGTTACTTATAAGGCAATGCCTTCCCTGTTTACTGGGATTTTACGCCTTGGTGCTAGTCGCCAGCCCCTGGCCTATGGAAGGCGGGCTTGGGGTAGTCACGGCACGGGCCCCGAGGACGGGTCGTGACAAATTGGTATCAGAGGCGGTCGGTTCTACCGCAGACTCTGATCGTCCTTTCTTTCTATGTGAAGCAATAGTGTTTAGTGTATTGAGTGTGGTTATCAGTTCAGGGAGCCCAGTGTTGGTGCGGCGGCCGACGTATCCGTACACCAGGACCCTGACTCCTGATTTCCGACTTAATGCATGAAAACATTGATTGCGTGTGTGTTTCAAGTTTTCTTTGTGATTACTTATGTCAGCTCACCGGGTATACTGATCTGCTTTATGAAAGTCTCAAGTTTTCCTTGTGATTACTTGTGCCAGCTCACCAGGTATACTGTTCTGACTGTGGTGCTCTTGTTCTCCTTTTCAGGATGGCCCCGCGACGACTGCCAGCTAGGGTTCCGAGTGTAGGGCGCGACGGCAGCCCACCGAGCGACGAGGCCTCGGTGCAGGGCCCTTTGCCAGCAGTGGCACCGGCGGTAGCCTTACCCGCCGAGCCACCGATGCTTCCAGTACCAGACGCCGACGATGCACGTCGCCTCAGGGCACTGCACGAGTTTCAGAGCCAGCGACCGCCCAGGTTTCGCGGTGAGGCGGACCCCCAGGCCGCCGAGGACTGGCTAGAGGCGGTGGTACGGATCTTCAGGCTAGTGAGGACACCAGCGGATCTCATGGTGATTCTCGCAGCGAGCCTCCTGCAGGCGGCAGCAGGACGATGGTGGAGCCTGATGCTCCAGGTTCACGATGAGGCATCCTTGCTCTGGGCGGACTTCGAGAGCCTCTTCCGCTCTGAGTTCGTCCCGGCCACCCTCCGAGCGGTGCGCATCCAGGAGCTTCTCCAGCTGCGCCAGGGCAGCATGACGGTCGCTCAGTATGCGGCGAGGTTCACGGACCTATCTCGCTACTCGACCGACATGGTACGGGACCCCTTCTTCCGGGCCCGGACCTTCGAGCAGGGCTTGCGACAGGAGATTCGTGCGTCGCTGATCTCCCTCAGCATTCCGACCCAGGCGGGAGTGCTGGAGCGAGCCCTCCTGATCGAGAGCTTCCTGGCAGATCCTTCTTCAGCGGCGAGGCCTAGCGCAGGGCGGCAGGTAGCTGAGTCATCGGCAGCTGGTAGCCGACGGATGACTCACGGGTCCAGGCAGACCAGACCCCCTCGCAGACGGCCTCAGGACACCGGCTCAGCGGTGCGAGGCACACAGCGGAGTGCCAGCCTTTCGAGAGGCAGGTTGTGCTACTCTTGCGGCGGGCAGGGTCACATGGCTCGTGACTGCCCGACTCGCCGATCAGAGGAGCAGCAGACAGTGGAGGGGCCACCCAGGCAGAGGCAGAGGGTCGACCGTGGCGGTCCGCAGGGAGGAGGCGGACGAGGCCGAGGAGCTGGCCGAGCAGCGGGTGGTGGGCGACGCTTCCAGGCTCTACCCCCACCACCACCAGGAGGGCCACCTCGACCACAGGGAGCTGGCGGGCAGGGACAGGCCCAGCTCCAGGCAGTGGAGGCCTACGACCCCGACTTGCCAGAGATGATTCGAGGTACGATCTGTGTCTATTCCACCCTTGCTGCAGTACTTATAGACACAGGAGCGAGTCACTCTTTCATAGCCTCTGCCCTTGTTCGGAGCTCGGAGATTCCGACTGAGCCGTTGGCTCGATCCTTACGGCTAGAGACTCCTACGGGAGCAGACTCGACGATTACGCACTGGTGCCGGCAGTGTGAGCTTACTCTAGGAGGCGAGAGCTTCGGCTGGGATCTCCTTGTAGCGGCGTCGAGGCCTTACGACGTCATCTTGGGCATGGATTGGCTATCCACGGTTCATGCCCAGATCGACTGTTTTAGGCGCAAGGTACGATGTGTTCGTACCGACGGGAGCAGGTTTACCTTCACCGGCGAGAAGGGAACCTTTGCAGCACAGGATGGACTTCCGCGGAGGAGAGTGCAGCCCATCTCACATCAGTTGGCTAGCCTCATCCTAGGAGCAGTGGACGTGCGGAGTCCGGCTTTTCCTGCAGTGGTGGACCAGTACGTGGACGTCTTTCCCGACGACGTTCCAGGGCTACCTCCTCGTAGAGAGGTAGACTTTTACATCGACTTGTACCCCGGGACAGCCCCGATATCTACTCCAGCATATCGGATGGCCCCCGCCGAGCTTCGAGAGCTGCGGGTACAGTTGGAGGACTTGCAGAGCAAGGGGTTTATCCGACCCAGTGTTTCACCCTGGGCTTCCCCGATTTTGTTCGCCAAGAAGGCGGACGGGAGCTTGCGACTATGTGTCGACTATCGTCGCCTGAACCAGGTGACAGTGAGGAACAAGTATCCGCTGCCACGGATTGATGACCTCTTCGATCAGCTCAAGGGAGCGCGGTGGTTCTCGAAGATAGACCTCCGGTCAGGCTATCATCAGCTCAGAGTTCGAGACGAGGACGTGCAGAAGACGGCCTTCAGGTGTCGGTATGGCCATTATGAGTTCTTGGTTATGCCGTTCGGCGTAACCAATGCTCCAGCGGTGTTCATGAGCCTCATGAACAGGATCTTCCAGCCATACCTCGACCGATTTGTCGTTGTCTTCATTGACGACATTTTGGTATACTCGACGACTGAGGAGGAGCATGCCTACCACCTGCGAGTTGTGCTAGACACACTCCGAGAGCACCAGCTTTATGGCAAGCTCTCAAAATGCCAGTTCTGGTTACGTGAGGTCCATTTCTTGGGGCACGTCATCTCTGAGGCGGGAGTTGCAGTGGATCCCGCGAAGATCGAGGCAGTACTAGCTTGGGAGCCACCCAAGAGCGTGACAGAGGTGCGGAGCTTCTTGGGCCTAGCGGGATACTATCGGAGATTCGTGCCAGACTTCTCCAGAGTTGCAGCACCACTCTCAGCCTTGACGAAGAAGGGGAAACCCTTCGTGTGGTCAGACAGATGTCAGCAGAGCTTCCAGGAGCTGAGACAGAGATTGACCAGCGCACCTATCTTGAGGTTGCCTGAGGAGGGAGTTGGGTACGTAGTTTACTGCGATGCATCAGGGACTGGACTCGGGTGCGTCCTGATGCAGGAGCGGGCCGTGATCGCCTACGGATCACGTCAGTTGAGGCCGCATGAGCAGAACTACGCCACTCATGACCTGGAGTTAGCAGCAGTGGTCTTCGCTCTGAAGACTTGGCGGCACTATCTGATGGGCGAGCGCTTCACAGTCTTTTCTGACCACCAGAGTCTCAGGTATATCTTCTCTCAGAAGGACCTGAACCTGAGACAGCGGAGATGGCTTGAGTTCCTCCAGGACTATGACTTTGAGATAGTCTATACTCCTGGGAAGGGGAACGTGGTAGCCGATGCCCTCAGCAGGAGGACGGGCATTCAGCTACTTGAGGAGGCGACGGAGCAGCTAGCCTCCTTACAGATATCCTTCGTGGATAGAGACGGAACAGCCTTTCTTCAGTCTCTCACAGTCTCTCCTCCACTTCTACAGCGGGTCAGAGAGGCTCAGCGTGGGGACGCTGACTGTGAGACCCGGCGTGCACTGATATCCTCAGGTCAGGCGCCTGATGGTTTCTCCCATGGAGCAGAGCACGACATCCTTTTCAGAGGACGTACCTTCGTACCAGTTGCTTTACGAGAGGAGGTGCTGAGAGAGTTTCACACTTCTCCCTTGGCGGTACATCCCGGAGTGGCGAAGATGTACCAGGATCTCAGGCGACAGCACTGGTGGCCGGGTATGAAGAAAGCTGTGGCAGAGTTCGTTTCACGATGCCTCACCTGCCAGCAGGTGAAGGCAGAGCACCAGGTACCAGCAGGTTTGGTACAGCCCTTGGAGGTCCCGGAGTGGAAGTGGGATGGCATATCTATGGACTTCGTGACTGGACTTCCACGCACTTCCAGAGGTCACGACTCCATTTGGGTGATTGTCGACCGACTCACCAAGTCGGCACACTTCTTACCCATCAGAGAGCAGGGCTCAGTAGAGAGCTTGGGACGTCTTTACGTCCAGGAGATCGTACGGCTTCACGGTGTGCCATCGTCTATCGTCTCCGATCGAGATGCTCGTTTCACTTCCAGGCTTTGGAAGGGGTTGCAGGAGGCGTTCGGGACGCGGCTCCATCTGAGCACAGCCTTCCACCCTCAGACGGATGGACAGACGGAGAGGACCATACAGACACTCGAGGACATGCTCCGTGCATGTGTTCTCGACTTTGGTCGCAGCTGGGAGGACCACCTACCCTTGGTGGAGTTTGCGTACAACAACAGCTACCACTCCACCATCGGGATGGCACCATACGAGGCGTTGTACGGCAGACCCTGCAGATCACCGTTGTGCTGGACAGACCCTGGGGAGTCAGCACTCGTGGGACCAGAGATGGTCCGAGCCACGACAGAGAAGGTCCAGATCATCCAGGAGAGGATGAGGACAGCTCAGAGCCGGCAGAAGTCATATGCTGACAGGAGGCGGAGGCCACTAGAGTTCGAGGATGGCGACCACGTCTTTTTGCGTGTCTCACCTCGACGTGGTTTACGGAGATTTGGCCGAGGCGGCAAGCTGTCTCCCCGCTTCATCGGGCCTTTCCAGGTCCTCAGCAGGATAGGAGAGGTGGCTTATCGCCTGGCTCTACCACCTCAGTTGCACCGGGTGCACGACGTCTTCCACGTGTCTCAGCTGAGGAGATACGTGCACGACCCGACGCACATCATCGACTTTGGGGAGCTGGACGTGGACGATGGGGCGACTTTTGCGGAGGTTCCAGTGGAGATCGAGGATCGACAGGAGCGGGTCCTACGTGGGCGGTCGATTCCTCTTGTGCGCGTCAGATGGCAGCACGGGAACCTCCAGGAGAGCACTTGGGAGCGGGAGGCTCAGATGCGTGCTCAGTACCCCCATTTGTTCCCCTAGTTTTGATGTATCTTTACGGGGACGTAAAGCCCTGAGGTGGGAGTAATGTAAAGACCCGCAAATTTCAAGGAAATTTTTTTCTTAATTTTCTTTGGAATTTTACAAGAGCGCAGCTTCAGACGGCACCTGATTCCGAGGCCCGGTGTGCCCGGAATCAATTTCCGAAGTTTGGCTCGGGTACGTTCAGTGAACGGACGAGCGGGTTTTTCTATCTTTTGAACCGGTGCCCGGAATCGAATTCTGAGGGCACCGATGAAATCGCAGCGCCGGTATTTGCTTAGAAACGCCTCTTCCGGAGTTGCGTTTGCTCAGACGTGGTTTTTAAATTTTACGGCTTTAAGTCAGAAATAAAATAAAGTTTGTGCGACAACTTTATTTTATTTCACTTAAGCTGCTTGGAAGCCACTTGAAGTCACTTAAAGACGGCTTGAACTGAGTTGAACTGGATAGGATGCTATCCAGAAATATCCTACCCCTTGGTAGGATATTTGTGCGGTGGGACCCGCACGAGCCCCGCCGTTTCTTTCGCTAAGTAACGCACCCGCGAAAACCCGTCAAAGTAACTGAAAAGTCAACCGACGCGTTTTCTTTAATTCTTAACAGACCATTTAATTGGGCGGTTTATTTCGTGAATTAAATGGACTGTTTCTTCGTGAATTAAATGGGTCGTTTCTTTCGTTGAATTAATTCAACGAATTGATGGATCGTTTCTTAACCGGTTTCGTGTTGGCATGTTTATAAAATAAGACCAACCCAAAAATCCTTGGAAAGGATTTGAAAGAATCTTTGTTCCTCCACCCTCTCCGCGAAGAACGCGAAGAACGCGAAGAACGCGAAGAACGCGAAGAACGCGAAGAACTCCGGCGAACGGAATTCGACGACGCACACCAAGATCTGCGACGTCGACGAGATCTACCCGCGACGTTCTTCGGCGACGTCTTTCTTCCGCGGCCGATCCTCGTTCGGCAACAAAGGTGAGAATCGGATCTTTACTTCTCCCTTTTTAATTTCAATATCAACGGATTTAAACTAATTAAATCCGTTGATCTTGATCCGGAGATTGGCGACGCGACGAGCGATTCCGCGACGACGCGGCGATCTCCATCTTCCGCGACGAGCAATTCCGCGACGACCCCTCATCCGACGACGACGATAAGGTAAGGGATGTTGGATTTCTTTTTAAAATCCCGTATTTATTCTTTTGAAATATAGAACCCGATCACGAAACAATTTTAATTTATTTAAAATTGTTGATTGGTTTCTTTCCTGTTTCTCCCGTTGATTATGACTAACGCGGAGGGTGCGGGTCTAACGAACAAGACCCGGCAACCCTCCGTCGATCTTCCTTTGTGTGCGGATTTGGCGAGCGACGGCAAAAGCGCGACGCAAGGGCCATATGTTGATTCCGCAGTGGAGGACGCATCCCGGGAGGAACAACGGCGCAGACGGGAGGCAAATCGGGCCACCGGAGCATCTCCGGCGGCCCGCGGAAGGAGGCGGCGGCGCGGGTCGCCGGCGCGGCGGCGCCGGCGACCGGGGGCGGCGGCGCCCGGCGCGCCGCCGGAGGAGTCCGCCGCGGCCGAGCCGCGGCGGCGGCGAGCCGCCGGACCGCGTCCGCGGTCCGGCCTTCCAGCACGCGGCCCGCGCGGGCCGCGGTTTTCTCCAAAGCCGCGGGTTTGACCCGCGGCGGCAGCGCATTCGGCCGCTCGGCCGAAGCCGAGCCGGTCCGGTCGGCCGGGCCGCGCCCAGGCCGGACCGGACCCGGCCGAGCCGGTTCGGGCCGGGTCGGGCCGACCCGGTTCGGGCCGACCCGGTTCGGCCGACCCCAGGGGGGGTTCGGGCCGGGTCGCCCCGGGCCCAGTACCCCCGTTTCGGGCCCTCTACGGTCTTTCGCCCATATCTTGGGCCTGGGACCTCCGATTGACGAACCGTCAGCGGCTACGCGATCCTTGGATCGAGAAGGTCGTTTCGGTATATTATACTCAAGGTTTCGGAAGACTTTGGGTTCGGCCGGGTTGGTTCGTACACGAAGCCAACCGGGCCCTCGGAGCGGAAACGCTCATAACTTGAGCTACGGACGTCCGAACGACGTACCGTCAGCTGTGGTAGTTTCCTCTAAGTGAGACGGAACTTTTGGCATACTCCGCCCGAGGATCGGATACAGGCGGAGTACGGTCGGGTTGGTTTTGCCCTAAAAACCAACCGGGCCCCTGGGACGAAAATGCCAATAACTCTCAGACCGGGCGTCCGATTGACGCGCCGTCTGCCGCGTTGAGATCCTGTTGTCGATACGGAACTTTTGGATACATCAACTTCGGACTACGTGTCAGTTGATGTATCAGCCCCTCGGCTCGTGGAGCGGACCCTCCTGAACGAGCTCGCTACGTGCGGGAACCCTAGCGCTGGCTGTGACCTCGACGACAGAGCAGAGATCCTCCGTGGACTGCGACGACGGCAGAGCAGAGATCCTCCGTGGACTGCGACGACGGCAGAGCAGAGATCCTCCGTGGACTGCGACGACGGCAGAGCAGAGATCCTCCGTGGACTGCGACGACGGCAGAGCAGAGATCCTTCGTGGACTGCAGCGACGACTGTGCAGGGACCTCAGTGGACTGCGTCAACTACTGCACTCAGCGATCCTACGCGGATCAGTGCCCGATCCTATGTGGGTCCTACTACCGGTTCTGTGTGAGCCACTGCCTACTGGTTCTGTGTGAGCCACTGCCTACAGGTTCTGTGTGAGCCCGATCCTGTGTGGGTCTTCTGCGGGGGTTAGTACCTATCGATCCTTCGTGGGTCCGACGACTTAGACGGATCAGTGATCGTCTTTGACGTCATCTGAAAAAGTATACCTGGTTGAGCTGAATCTTATGTTACTCTCCTTTGTGGATTATGTTGAACTATCCTATGTGGATTTACTGTTTACTCTCCTTGTGGATTTGAGTCTTGCTTTCCTTTGTGGATTGAGTTGTTCTTGAGCTCGTGAGCAGAGCTAGAATTGGGGACTTAGGTATATGTATGGGCATATACCTAAGTCGAGTCAGATGTTACTTCGTGATTGCATCTTTCTTTTGTGCTATATCCTTTGTGGATTTCGGGAGACCTTCGGGGGTCTCGGGGTCCTTACTGAGTAGTTGTACTCACCCCTGCACGGGCTATGCCCGCACTTCGTGGTGTTGGTTGCAGACGACGGACAGCGCTGATCGCGGTTGGGGCGTGGAGCAGGACGGTACCTGGAGGTGGACCACTGGACGGGACGTGCTCGGAGCGGACGTGGGACCCGAGGAGCCTGGAGGCTATCTGTACCCACCCTTCAGGTGGGATTGCCAGTGGACGACACGAGGCCGCCGTCTTTTCTTCAGTTGCTGTACTTTACTTTTCCAGTTGTACTTTACAGTTGGGCTTGTATTTCCGGCCCCCTTTACTTTCTGCACTTTACTTTCCGCTTGCTGACTCTGTGTGGTTGTTACTTATAAGGCAATGCCTTCCCTGTTTACTGGGATTTTACGCCTTGGTGCTAGTCGCCAGCCCCTGGCCTATGGAAGGCGGGCTTGGGGTAGTCACGGCACGGGCCCCGAGGACGGGTCGTGACAACTTACCATTATTTGAGATTTCATATTATAGTAGATATCGCACCTCTATCGATATCTAAAAATTAGTGTAATAGTAAGAGGGACCCTAAATTTCATACATGTGATAGATTGTATTATGTTGTACTTCTCTTATTGGGCTTGGAACATTGCAGACAATGTTATAAAACAGTTCAGGTTATCCAGGAGCACTGGAGGAAAACATAGTGTTGATAGATATCTTATGAAAATTTTAATAGGAGATAGTTGGAGTTCAATTTGGGACACTATGAATTATAGACAGTCCCCATATGTTAAGGATTACAAACTTTTGGTTGGGGATCAATCTTTTCAATAAGGTTATTCAGGCCGTATGAGTTTCTGTTTGGGGTTGGTTAGGTTTCATACTTCTTGGCCTTACCCCCATAGCGAGACTGATAAAAAAAATCTTCAATATGTAATGGATCTGTTGATATTTACCCGAACAACATCATATTATTAACTATGGTGATCTTTAAATTGATAATGTACCTACCTTCTCAAATTATTCAGTGTAAATAATGGATTGAAGTACGAGGATATAGTGGGGATGAAACTATCTTATAGTTTGAGTGATATGGGGTCATAGGTGGAGGGAAGAGAGATCCAGGGAAAATGAGATACTTATGAGGGTTTAGTGCCCAAATATTTTTTTTATTTTTTTCTATGTTTGGATTAAAATAACATGATGGGGGTAGACTGTAATGAATCTGGTTTCATTGGTTTTATATTTTAATATTTATAATGATATCTATAGATTTTTCCATAGAGTTGGTGCTATATTTTGGGAGTCACATGACTCTTGAATGAATATATTAAACATATTAATAAATATTAAACCAAAGATACAGATATTTAATGTTTCAATGGTTTTATCATTGACTGGGACCTCAAAAATGAAATATGAGACCATTGTTTTTTCCAAAATGTTGGGTTTACATTTGGCGAAACATAAAGTTAGTCATCATTGGTCATATAGTTAATAGTGACCGTTGGAGGGTGTGCTATGTAAATTAATTAATCAAATTAATTGATATAAAAAACTATCCAATAATGTAATTACCCCTTATATATATATTATATTATGGAAAATATATAGCATTATTTTTTTAACACTATGAGATTTTATTAGAGTAGGAGGAGAGATTCACTAGAATTGATGACTGGAGAATATGTATCATTGATTAATGATTGAGGAAAATTTTGAGATGGATAACAAATATATATGAATCCTTAACGAATACACTAGAATATGGGTTCATCACCAATGATCAATCCATTATTGATGTCAGGCACAATGTTTTGTGATTGCCATGTTTTTATAAAATTGTAATGAATGGGTTTTCACATCTGCATAGTTTTTACTGTTTCTCATTCATCACATTATCCCAATTTTTTATCATTATTAGTAAACTAATTAATTAATTTTTTTGAAATTATTCAACCATTTTAAATAATATGATATCTTTTTATGAGATCACACTAACCTATGATGCTTTTAATTTTGTTCTGATGCCCTTCCGACCAACATTCTTCGTGTTCTTATTCGGCCCATATGGTCGATAATTCCACATTTCCATTTAGATGAATGAATCATATGACCCAAAATTTTTTGGGGGAATTGTAAATAGCCCTAGATGATATTGTTTTCATCATATTGAGTCAAATTAAAGGTGTTTAGTAATGTATTTGATGATAACAACCCTAAATTGAAGAAGAAATCATGATGAATTACCAATTAGATAATCATATTTCTATCTTATGTCCACATGATAATGGGAATCGATGATCGAAGGATTTCCAATAATATTTTGGATGATTTCATGTTGTCAAATGAATAATTAGTTTCATAAATCATGTATCTCACTTTTATCTAAAGGAAGTATTCACTATAATCAATAACCCAACTACATGTTATGTATCATGAAGAACACACACCTTGTGTCATTGTTCTCCTCGTAACTAGGGTTTTGGATCGGTTAATTATAACATTCCATGTTGATGAAACCATTTTTCAGGTCTTACTACCTAGAAACACATGAAGTGTATTGAAGAAACATGCCTAATAATTTGAAATAAATGACATCAAGTGTCCCCCAGGGTGATGAACCATTTATATGTATATGGCTAGATGATCCATTTACTTTTTTTATAGGCCCATCACCTTGGGTGAACTCACATACTATGTAACCCCATGTACTTAGCTGGTAGTGCCATATGGCTTTCCAATCCATATCCAGATGAGGAATGTCCCTAACATCTAGGCAAGGTCACACATAGTGTGGCCCTATGGCATTCCATATACTTTAATAAGAAACATTAACATTAAGTTTCTCCTTATTAGAACAACTATTTGTCCATTTGATTATCCTATTATGTGTTTTTATAACATATAATGTGGTGATCAACATTGATTCAGATGAAAAGGTATAATGTGAGGTGGCCTAAGGGGAAACTTATTTTAGGGATACAAAAGTGGTGATAGTACATAGGCATGAGTATAATATTGTTATGGGGGTCAGTACTCATGTATATCTCTATAAGTGGGGCCCACATATCCTTTAAACATGTATAGATGAATCTACCCCACATTAAAACCATTTATATATATCATTTTACAGGTCCTCCGTATGAGTAGTGCTCCCTCAGTTGTGCTACCAAGTGTCCAGGAATGAGACCTACATACACTTTCTAGAGAGGTTACACATGATTCTATATTATATCATCAGGCCTTTGGATATATTGCGGGACTCTCCGTTCATGGATTTCTTGGATGGTGGAGGTCCCATTCCTCTCTTCACATGGGTTTTATTGATCATATCTAATGTTGGGTATCTTTAACCTCTTTTCATAAGAGTTTGAGAAGACTTTTGTTATTTCCATTTCATTCTATTTTTTTTGATAAAAAAAACACAATGTTTTTATATAGTCACCCCTACATGGGCTTATCCCACACATGATGTGTCTTAAAAGGTTGATAAGTATATTGGTGTTGAATTTAGTAAATATTTTATTGTATTATCATAGAGGCACATGGAGGTGATATCTATGTTCAATTGTTAGCATTGTAGATTTTGAGTCAAGCTCCCCTTTTTTCACTTTTTCGGTTGTTGACAGGTTGGGACAACATTTTTGAATGGGATTCTATTTCCTATATTATAACTTTTACATTATTTTTTATTACGATTTATGGCCAATAGGTTTTTTAATTCATGGTTTACACTATTGATAATTCAGTATATTATTATATATCTTCACTATTACATGGATCTTATTGTGCATGTGGTTTTGGGTAAAAGGCAAACACATCCTTATTTTGTGATATTCCTATTTGACAATTTATTTCATCCCTTATCATATTAGTCGATATTTTATGGTGTTACCCTTAGCTTACTACCAACCTAGGAGGGGTCTAAGTTGGATGGGTTGTGAAATTTGAAGTGAAAACTATTTTAAAAGGATGTGGTACATTTAATGGGAATTTGAGTATTTTCTCATGTGTGATTATTTTGAAAACATGTTTAATGAGATTTAAAAAGAACGTACCATCCATATTGTCAATTTTGGGACAATTGTGCATCCACTTCTGATGTGGTATGTATGGTTTACAATAGGCTATTCATTAGTAACAAGTTGTTATAACGAACATAAAGAACGTGAATATTTTAGCATGAAAATATATGTTCCTAGGTCATGAAAATCATTCCTTAAGTGATCTTGGATATTGTGTTGTGGGATTGTACTGTGAAAAATGTATCCAATATGGGTAGGATCCAATGGTTACCAAGAGTGGACCCAAATACTCACAAATGGCCAACATAGAGTTCATGGGGTATTATTATGATATGGTGGTGAGTATATTTTTTTTGATGTAGGATAGAACATATAAAATAACTAATTATCCTATTAAAAATATCGTAAAATAACATTAGCCAAATGATATTTTTAATACTAACCATTTGATCATGTTCTCGACTATCTTTCACCATAAATCCTCAATGAGCATTAGTATACACTAGAATTTTAACTATGTAATGTTCTATGATCAATACTAGAATATGATTTATATGCTAACAATCATAGAGATAATGATATATGTGTAATTTTTTATACTTTATAAAATAATTGTTTAGTTATCTTAGAATTTGTTTGTCGAATACGATAGTACTCTTATGCTTTGTTTCACAAAACTATGAAGGTAAATTTTTTTATTTGCATACAATGTTGAGTAAGTTCCCATATGTGAAGAGTTTAGGTGCATATACAGTGAGTAAATCATGGTAATGTTTAGTTCTCCATGACTTTATGTGGACATAGTTATCCAATTTTTGCCTATAAATACCTCAAAAGAAACTCATTTGTGATTGGAGATAACAAAACATTACAATAAAGAGATTGGATGAGAGAGAAGATGTTATGTTCTAAGAATCTTTTTATCACATGATCATATAAGTATCAAGTGATAATTTCTATTATGGTTTATATAAAATGGGGAATAGATATGAGATTCATTCAAGTGGTTGTTGTAATAAAATGAAGATAACTGCATACTGAGAGTATACGAATAATAATTAAGGAGTGTTGCATGACTATAATAATGTAAAGAGAGAATATTTCATTATTTATCACGTTGATGAAGAAGTTCTCTTGAGTTATTGGTAATTTTTTTTTCATGATGTTATATAGGTGATATTTTTTTACATACAATATGTAATTACAAATAGAAGGGAATGGTACATCATTAACTACTCATTGATACATATAAGTGGTGACTCCATAAACCTAGTTTTTTGATTTCTTAAATAATATTATCCTATTATAGGGATTTAAAAAGTGAGAAGAGGGTAATATCAATACATTTTAGTTCTATATAAAGGAGGAGGTATCCATGTGATATGATGTTATGAAGATCAGGTAGACTGTTTTGATGATGTAAGTCATAGAGACTTGTACATTACATTAAATAATGTATAATTCCATAGATTTTATTGATTTTTCATGATTTTATAATGTTTTGTACATGTTCTAGGTATGAATAAGATTAAATAGTGAGTTGTTAATTTGTATTATTTCATAGAGAAGATAAGAATACATGTGATAAGGGTTACATAAGGAATCTGCAATGAACAGAAGATTCCATGTAGAATGTTTAATGTAGCTATGCATTTATGGTAGAGTATGATTATGTGACTATATAAAAATAACCAAAATAATTAGTGCAGTTGTGTGATGAAATTTGTGCAATAATATATGTAATGTAGATCATTGAAGATTTCTTATATTATTTCTCAGAGATATAGTGTGTTTACATGAATCCATTATACTATGATATTGAATGTGAGGAAGGATAATAATTAATCAAAATAATATTTTTTTAATAGACATATATATTAACAAGACTAATGTGAAGACTATATCATTAGGAATAAGTAGATAACAACCTGCTAATAGGAGGTTGGAAATTTCATCGAATAACATGAATGACCTAGTATAAAGAAAAAGATGTGTGACTATGCAAGAATCTTTTTGATAGATATGTTCAAGTAGTGATTTTCTTAAAGAAATATCATATAATGATACCTCTAGGTATTTATTAGAAATGTACCATCCACTCTAATCCTCAGGGATTAGGAACTAAAAGAGTTTTTCTGTCATGTATTATATATGAGTTTCTATATTCTTAGGCACATTACATTTTCTAGGGAAATATTTGGATTGAAAGTGACTTTACCACATTGAGGATTTGTTCACCCACCAAGGGGAAAACCTTGTAAAAATCATCAGGTTATTATCGATGCATAAATTAATTTCTAAATGGGAGAGGTGAATTATTAAATAATAATGGATCAAGAACATTAACCATCATAACTGTGGGTTTAGAAATAATAAATTATAAAAATACATCACTAATTAACCCCCACCCCTCCCAATGATATAATAAAACATGGGTACGTCATGCCTTTTCATATAATGAGTCTCCCACTCAAAATATCAACACTTAGTTGATGAATAATGATTGAGTGGTTGAATTTTGTCAAGAATAGATGAGTTACATTCATTGATGGTTAGAACTCTTAATGATGAAAAAACTGAATGATTCCATAACTTTTTTCTAAGGACATCAAGTTAGTAATATATTAAAAATGGGTTTTATCTTTCCTAAAATAGTTTATTCCTTGAAATATGTGTATAATAGTAATATAGAAGTAGATGGTAAGGGTAGAAATAATAATTTTTCAAAATTTTGTTAATAAATATATAACATAGGTGATGCCACTTAAAATAGCCACCTAGATTTCGTATATACATTAGATGATTCATTAAGGTTATGTAAAGATCATAGAATCCAAACTATAGATATTGTGTGATATGTTTGAATATATTACTATATCTAATGATGATAGTTCATATAAATTACTAACATGGATAATTGAAATAGTTTCTAGAATTAGGGGTTTTAAAGATACTTTTGATGATAAGAATAAGGTCAAGAAACTGATGAGACATTTCAAAAACTAACTTGATCCCATTCTTTTGTCCTTGTAAGAAATTCAAGACCTATCTCTTGATAGGTTTTATAAAAAACACCTCAATTTTGAGAAGAAGAAATCTCAAGTGTTCAAATATAATTACAATGCAGAAAGGTCCTTCAAAGAGATGAAATTTCACATGATTGTGGAAGATAAAATGGAAATATTATTCTATTAAGATTAGAATGATATAGGTTATTAGAATCAAAAAATAACAATGACCTTATTTACAGAAATTTTATAATAACAAGAGGACAATTTAATTGTATTCTTCATTAATATTCTTTAGTTTTGGTATAATTGGATATTATTCAATTTATTTTCCATATAAACAATATAATTATACTTGGAGTGATGATTAAAAATATAAATTAACAACACCTTATCTAGTAATACTATAAAATGTGATACTATATAAAAATAAGATGTTTTCTTTGTAATATAATAAAATTCCAATGAACAGGACGTTAATTGATTAATCTTGAAAAATGAGTGGATCAAAAGATAATGGTGAAAATCAATATTATAAATCCATGATTAACCATATTTATAGAGACAAATACTCTTCATGATGTTAAGATAATGATTAAAATTGATACAATGAAAAGCTGCTAAGATATAAATTTGTAACATCACCTAATAAATATAATTAGCTTATGAAATTAATGTAATCTCTAGTGAAATATAAAATACATGATGACATGAATTATAAAGATCTTATTCCATAGAAAAAATCATAATGTGTTAATATTAATTAGTAATATAAGATTTTGAAAGATCATAATTAAAAACTAGAACAAAAAGAAGATTAATTGAATGAGAAACAGTCTTGGTGTCTTGAAGAAGAAAGCATGTGGATATTGTTGAGATAATATTTTCATAAAATAGTGGATGTTCAATTTGAGTAATTAAGGGTTTCTATAAGTTATATTTTAATGAATTATAACGATTATATTTATTATTATTCTAGTTATTATATGTTATATTAATCTATTGGTTTATGTTCTGACAATAGAACTAAAAGGATATGGGATGATGATGATAATTAAAATTTAATGGGTTGAGAAAACATTGTTCCTTGATATTGAAGAAAAATAATTTAATTATTATAATTAACATTTATCGTTATACATTATCATTAAATCACTATTTTTCGATTACATAATACATTTAATAAAAAAAATGACCGAAGACAGTATTAGGAAACTGTATTTAGAAACATGGAAACATAAAAACTAAAACATAAGTGAACTAAATTATATCCAACTAGGATCTTCATGACTATAAAAATTCTTAGATACATAATACATAATACATATAATCATAACCCAGGTAGAGGAAACATAAAATGTTGGGAGATCAGATGCTCAGAAATTGTAAACAAAAGTGATTTGTAAGACTAAACACGATCATAATAGTATGAGAATGTGAGAATGATAATAAAATATCATCCCCTTATAAAAAAATATCATATAAATTAATCATGTAATTTTTATTGGATGTTCATAATACATTAATAATATTGGAATCAAAATAATAATCCATGAAACAATAACATGGTAATTAAAACATGAAATTTTTTGTAGACCGAAAATCATTTAAAAATTTATATAGTAGTCAAGGAATTTCATACAATGAAATAATAGTTGTGTATGTTAAATAAAAATACCAACATGGTATTTATTTATTACACCCACTACCATATTTTAATCCAAGATTCACTCTCAACACCATTTTTTATCTCAAATTCATTTTTTGAAATGAGTTCACTCCTTGTTTCAGCCATTTCTACATCATGATATATAAATATTAAACCAATGGATTGAAATGAGATATTGGTCCCAACCATATGATAATGAATTCATAAAAATGTTTGATACAAGATTATTAACAATCATATAATAACCCACGAAATAAAATGGGAATTATAAACATTTATTCATATCATAAACTAAAGAAAAAGAGAAAGGTTTCATAATTATTTCATCAAAGAATAAACTGTAAAATGAAGCGATTTAATTGATAATATAACCCATAAAATATAAATGGATTTTATAAACATATCAATCATGATACACTAATGGATTTCATAAAAATTATTCCATCAAAACTGAATCCATTTAAAGAAAAAAATAATAATGGATCCTTGGGATAATTTCACATAAAGAAATGAGTAACACCAACACAATTTTCAATTTATTGAAAATAATTTTGAATGATCCTTTCAATGAAATTTCATGAGTAAAATATCCTTTCTTCATTAAAATAATTATTTTAAAACATAAATCCATTTGAAAACATTCTACTTTTAAAACATAAAATGTAATCTAAAAAACATTTTGAAAACCATTTAACTTGAAACCCTATAATAAAGTCATGAAAACATTTTTTAAACCATTTATTGTAAAAGGATGATTGAAATTTTTTTTGAAAAATATTTCTTTGAAAATATATTGAAAAAATATAATGGAAACATTGAAAACCGTATATAATTTTCTAAATTATTTTTCTATTAAAACTAGATATAAAGATTAATTTAAAAAAGTTAATTTTTTATGAAATGGTTTTTGAAATAAAAAAATTTCTAAATGAAATATAAAATTAAATAAGATATTGCTAAAAACATTATTATTTAACATAGGAAAAAACATTAAAAAATGGTACCAATAACATATGATATCAATAATTAAAAGAGGAAAAGTAGATTTATGTGATTTTTTCAGAGATGGATCATTATATTTCATCAATATAATCATAATCATAAACAACCCTGATAAACAAAGAGGTTGTTTCAGTAGACTCTTACCACTTGATAACATTAAATCATACTCCTCATGTAAGAAAATGATATCAAAATAAACATAAAATATCAATAAATGAAGGTTAATCCTGACATAGCATTTCTAATGGAAGTATATAAACCTCGTAAATGAATATAGGTTTATAAAAACATTTTTCTCAATGAAGGAAAAGTTGGATAAAACTATCATATTGTTTTGGTATCTTTTGTATGGTAAAATCCCAATAAAGAGATATAATAATAATTATATGTAAATATACATAAACATAAATATTATAATCATATAATACATTAATGGGATGTCTATATACCACATAATGGAAATAATGGTTATTAACGAATAAGTCTCGTAGAAATTAATGTGAGACTAGAAATCCCAATACCTTAAGTCATGACTCTCACCGAACTCATACAATATTATTGTATAATAAATATAAGTTAATTATTCATATTCCAAAGAAACATATTATTATATATAGTAAAATATATTATTTTATTTTGACTCTATATTTAATTTTAATTAATAATTATTTTTAAATTCTATGCTTTGGGTAATAACTACATTGTTTTTTACATGTTTTGAATTTATATTATTGATCCTCATATATAGTTCACGACTTAATTACTAATAGAATATAAAAAATTATATAAATATCATATATATTTAGATTTTAATATATTTATAATTATATATAAAATAAATAAATATTAAATGGAATAAACAATTGATGAAGATGGTAGGTCGTATGTACGTATGAACATTGGATCTATAATATTTTCATATTAAAAGAATTAATATAAATGAAATATATGTATATTTACAATATAATTCCCAATTTACTATTATTCCAAATATATTTTATAAATTTTTTATATCAATCCTTAATAAATTCCATTTAAACTGTGAATGAAGAACAACACTTTGAGGATGAAATAGTCCGCACATCCGCCAACGAAGATATCATATTAAAAAAATAGAATGAATGAAGGTATGTTTTATATAATTATTATATAAGTATAAATAAATCATAAGTATCATATATAACATATAAATACTAATATTCCATCATAATTATCATCCATGAGAGGTGGTAAAAGAAAAATGAACAAATTTGTTTAGTCTGGTGGTAATTCACTGTGCCCAAAAATGGTATGTTCATTATCCATAAGATTGAAGTGTGAGTATGTGTATGTATAACCCATATAATAAAAAATATTTATATTGAGGATAAAAATATTAATATATAATAATTTATTCTATGATTTGACTATGTGGAGAATGAAAAAAACAAGGAAGCACGAGGAAGTATGTTTCCTCTTCTAGGAGTAACTATTTTTGGTCAGCACTAAAGGGATTATTTGGTTTTATTTATGACTAAAGGGATGCTTTCAGTTTTATGGTAGGGATGTTGGTATTGTATTTATGATGTAATTTTCCAATAAGTATTGGAATCATAGGTGTGAGGAAGTCAGGGGGGGTTGAGTGACTTTAATAACAGAGAATGTGTGGCATTATTATAAATATAAAAAGTTAAGCACTATTAAATGGTATAATATACACCATTGGAATCCAATAATTGATAAAATTACATAAAATATGGTAATTGGTTGAAATATTTCCTAAAAATGTAACTTTTAATAGTTTCTAGGTTATTTGATCCCTTAAAATTAATTTATACCTCTTTGTTAAGCTAATTATTCTCTTAAGCGTTGTAATTTATTTAAATATCTTTCACTAAAAAAATTTCAATTTTTTTTACCTTATTAGAAATAATAAATTATTGTAATTATAAATAAGGTGTCCAATTTTCCAAAATCCCATCATAGATGTGGTAGATACTAATTTAATATTAATTCTGTAGACGTGTCACAACAACAAGATTTTATGGGAAAATGTTTATAAGTTTGAAATGTTTTTATATCTAGTTTCAACATGAAATAGATTATAATGACATAAATTGGACTAATTTATGAAAAAAATGATTTAATTAGACATTAAATAAAATAAAAAATTATATTTACCTACATATATATATTATACACAAAAAATTTGTTTTGAATAAAAATTTCATATTTTCCACTATTTATCAAAAAAAGGAATATATTTTTCAAAATATCCCAAACATTCACCACATGAAATTATTTAAATAATAAAATTAAAATTTAATTACTTTTTTCATATTTAAATGCTTAAAATTTCTAAAATTAATTGTATTAATGTTTATAAAATGGAATAAAAAGTGGTTCATTTGAGAAAATTTTGTTTTAAAAAATTTAATTACTTAATAAAAAATTATATGTTTTATTATAAATGACTTTATTCTATTAAAAACATAATATTTATAAATTATTTATTAATATTCATATTACTAATTTTAATTTTTCGGAAATAACTATCAAATTTTTATAATTATGATAACAAAATAATGCTTCGTAGAAATTTTGTGTTATGTGTATCGCAAACCATCTTGGTGTTGAATGTAGAACATGTTGTTATTGGTGTTTTATATCACAAAAGTATAAAATGGTATATAATATATTTCATGTCATCAATGATTACTTAATTTATTTGAATAAAATTTCATAAAAATAATTTGAGTTACCAGGACTGTATCGAAATTCAGATTTGTTTGTCACTGATAAAATAAATAGAATTACGGAACATCATGTTTCAGATTTTATTATTGGTGTTGGGGAAAATTTGGTCTCTAAGCCTAAAATTAATTGTAAAATATTTATTTTCCTCATGATTATCACCCATCAAGAGGGATACATTATAGAAATAAATGAAATGTATCTATGTGGATGAGGAGAAACTATATAATATAGATGTTTAATGCTTAAAAATCCACAAATATACCCACTAAAAATATTTATTTTTTAAAACAATTTAATAAAATACCTAGCCAAAAATAAATTCATGCAACATGAAGACTTAATAGTTCACTGGAATAGTATGTTATTCATATAAATAGTACAAAACGTCATAACCATAAGGGATATGGGTTGTTGTGTAATCTATGTAGTTAAACAATCCATATTATAATGAATTTTATTTTACTCTACCCACACAAAAACAAAAACCAATTAAAGGGTGAAATAATTCATGTGATTATATATGTCATTTTATTATGCATTCTAAGGACTAACTTCCATGAAATTATATATTTGGAATGAAGCACAAAAAGCATTCCCCTCTATAATTATCAACATTAGAATGCTAAAGGAGGATCTAGCATGAAGACATCTAGAGTTGAATATAAAATATTTTCTAGTTTTATAAAATTTCATCCCAATTGATCTAAATATTAATCATTGAAGAAATAATTTATTCTAATGTATATATTATGTTTTTTTCTACATAGATAATTGATATTGATTCATTCGTTCAGCGGGAGACATAAACTTGTTAAAAATTATTGACTTCTTAGAACTAGATAAAATTATACAATGGAGTACTATAATTCAAATGATTTCATGATTCTTATTTATAATAATTAGATTGTCTTTTTTTTATCAAGGAGTTAATTATTAAAAAATAAAGTAAATATGAATATTCATGTGGTGAATTCCAGGAGGGAGATCATAGGGGAAAATCTACCAGATATCTACATCTCAATTCATATCTCATGAATATATTATTTTATGATAAGGGATACATATGGAGGTTCTAGAAGTTAATGTTCTTGAAACTGAATCTGGGTATCAATGAGGTATGTTGATCCTTATATGAAAAATGAAATCAAAATAGAGTGAAGAAAAATTAATTGTTTGATGAAAAAATAAATTTTGATTGAAATGGGGAAAGATAACCATGAATTTATATTCTTTGAATTTGTTTTTTGATTTCTATGTTTGGTATTATCAAGATATGTTCAAAAATACACCTGATATAATATACATATTTGAATGAAATTTTTTATATTATGAAAAACATTGTAATATCAAATGATCATACTTTTTTCTAGACCAGGTTCACCTAAGATAAAATAAGGTTTACTAATTCCGATTCATTTATTTTACTAGAGTGATACAATCCATGTCTAAATAATATCATATTAAAATATTATAGAGGACAACATTTTAATAAAAATGAAAAAAATATTGATGATAGATATGATAAGGCCTCCTATTTCTTATATTGTTTCATTTGACACTCATAACGTGGAGAGTATTACATTTTACATAATATTGAATTGGTTATTTTAAATAAATCCATATGAGTAATTTATATACCCATGTGGATAAGTAAATAAGGAAATTTTATTTGTTGGAAATAAAATGCTTGAAGAAAACTAATGGTAATTTATGCTTATTATCTAACCAAAATCAAAATTTGTAATGCATGTTCAAATTTGATTTAGAGAATTTGCATTGTTTTACATAAATAATGAGGTTAAATTGATTTAATGTTGAATACTATTGTAATTTAGGATTAATTATCTTTGATTTGATAATTTAATTACCATATTTAAAAACATTATTAGATTTTATGTTGATATTGAAAATGAAAAGAATCAATAATTTGATAATAAAAATGGATATAATTATTGAGAATTCCCAAATGTTTAAATGATGTAGACATATATATGATGATAATTTTTATACCATTATTTATTATTTATATGTTTATTTTCTAAAAAAATTTATGAGAGTTCAAAAAAAAATTCTAGCCTTCTAGCCAACCATGTGACCCACACACCGCCGATACAGTAGTGGTCACTATGGATGAATGGAAACTAATCAATGGTGATCAGTTATTATAGAAAACATAGAATTCCAATTTAGGAATTAATGAGATTAAATGTTTATATATCTGGTAAAGCACCCATAATTGGGGATCATAGACAACAATGGGGGGAAGTAGCATGGAAGAAAGTGCTGACACATAATGTTTCCAATGGTATTTCTATGCAGACTAGAAGTCTCACAAATTGTTAACATAGAGTTAATGTTGTTTTAATATGTTATATAGTCAACTTGTTTTGTTTAATATTTTATACATCATATGAGGGAACTATCAAATTCTTAAAAATATTTTACAAAACACCATCTAGTAAATCTTTTTTATTAAATCCATATGACTATGATATGTGTTATGTTATACCTTGATTCATCGATGAGGGTAACTGAACATAAGAATATTCATGCTATAATATTCAATGACTGATTTAAGATTATGATTTATATGAGGAAAATCATTTGAGTTCATGATATTAAAATAATTTTTTTCATGTAATAGAGAGTGTTGTTAGTTATTAAAGAATATATTTTATAATGTTGATACTGAACATGATTTTTTTTTAAACTGTTAAAATAATTTTCTATTAGGTTTTATGAAGGTTTGAAATATCATACATTTGAACTGTGGAGGTACGTAAACAATGAGTATGTTGGAAAAACTAGTGGATCCTTATGATTCTCAAAAAAATTGGAAATTATTTTTCATGTATTAATACCAACAAATTAGGTCAATTACAGTCTAAGATACATACACTTCGAAGCAATGAGAGATAGCATGAGAAATGTTTTTTAGTTTGGGGAAACTATTTTCCTTGTAAAAATAACTATTTCATTAGATACATTCTACTGTGTTCTATATTCAATGTATGAGAAACAATATATTCATTCTATTTGCTGGTACGGGTTTATGAATTTAACATCATAATAAGAGTAAATGGAGAAGAAGGTATGCTAGATATGTGACTTTAACACCATAATGAATGAAGAGATCCATGCTTGATCACTTTCACAAAGACATTATCACTTTCTACTGTATGTACATGATTTTTGAAATATTTATTATGTGATTTTTGTATATATATATTTTGAAATACGAAACAAATCTCATTTTCAGGAAAGATATTTTTTTAATAATGTAGTGTTTGGAAATGGAAACAAGATTACCATTGTAAAGGGTTTGAAAAGGTGAGAATACATTGATATCTCTATTATTATGTACTGTTAGATGGTGGATGTAGTCATGTGATAATGTATCATAAATATGATAAAGATAGTTTCCATGAACTTAGATATGTATAGTAGTATAATAATGGAAGTAAATGATATTTCTAGAGAATATATTATTTATAAATAAATATGTACAATAGTTAAATTGTGCTATATATGTTGAAGAATACATAGAATGTGGGATTTTTTATTTGATATATAAGAATTAATTTTTTTTATATAATTAACATAAGTTCCATGTAGTAAATATAAATTTTTATGAGGATAGTGTCATGTATCCAATAAATTTTGATGTTAATGATAAAGGGAGTAGTTAAAATGATTAATAATATTTAGGGTAGTGTTGTGAACATAGATACATAGTATTATTAGTAATAATTATTAGAGAGTATTGAATATAGTTTTTTTTTATGATAGAGTGAGATTACATGGAAATTTGAATTCAAGAGATTGATGGTGGATGAGGATAGAAGTTAATCAAAATAACATTTAACTGAGTGGATAAGAATATGAAAAAGTATAACAATCATGCATCATTTGTTGGAAGAATAAGGTAAAGAACTACTCATAGGAGGTTGGAAATTTCATTACTAAAAATATAGGAGCCAATATAATGTAATAGTAAATAGATTGATGTATAAACTTTTCAGGACATATAATATATAGTTCCACTGAACCACATACCCAAATATTTTATTAAAAACCAATGCATTGAATACTAGAATTGATTCCCATAATAATATACTAAATATAAAAAACCAAAAATTACATGGCATAATGAAAATATTTAATTAAAAAAATTTCCATTATATTTTAGTTTTAGAAATTTAAAAAATTTGGAAATATCATTTACTAATAAATCCCATGAATTTCATTAAAAATGGATCTTTTTTCAACTATAAATGAGACTAAATATTCTTTAATAATTCATCATAATCTCCCATAGAATATCCACACATGTTATTTTTATCATGACATATAATTTTTAATATTTTCCTCTATAAAATAAGGAAAAAAAATATAAAAAGGGTAATCTAAAACATATAGTAAGGGGAAACTTTTATCATAAGCTATCATTGCCATAATAATATCAGAGAAATGAATAAGAGTTAAATAATTATATATAAATGAATATATGATCTTGAAATAAAATCGTTGATGGCATAATAATATAAATAGTAATAGAGATAAATATAATTTGTTCTTTAGTGATGAAATTGAAAATGACATATAACTACTTTCTTGTCATTTTCCAAGTCATCATGCTATTAGACATCATAATATTAACATTATTTCCCTTTTTCGAGGAAATATTTAGTTTTCAAAAGGCATACACCAAAATACTATATGTCGTTTTTCTCATTACACATATCAACGCATCAAGGGGATATATATACTGGGCCATAATTACTAGTCATTACTTCTATTTAATTCATCATATAATAGATTGAATAAACTATAAATTACATAATAAAAATTCCTCATTAATTAATAAACATTCATATTAAAATAAAAAATATATATATTTTTTCAATATTTCCTAAATCAACTAATTGAATATAATTATATGTATGGATGCCACAAACTAACACTTTGAGGAGTAATGATATAAAATGAAGAAAATAATTTACCTAATAAATAAATGGAATAACATTATATGAATAGATATTTAAACTAACATATTATTAAATAATTGTATATTCTTATGTACAAAATTTCCTCAATCAGTTAGTGTGTGGATACATAATGATTTCTTTTCAAACAATGTAATAAAAATTTGGGTGTTCATAGAAGAAATGGGTTAGAAGGGAATTAATTTTTATAAAAGGGGTGGATTTTGAAATGAAATATCTCTAATGGATTCACAAATGATTAATCCCTTTTAGGAAAATCTTATGAGATTATTTTGAAGTAAATCCATGAAAAATATATTAATGATGAAATGGAAACAATTGTTGAATAAAAATAGTATATATTAATGATACAAAATTGAGTTTCAAAATCCCATACAATAATGGAAATATAATAATGGATAGAAAACGAGATAGATACAATGAAATATAAATTAATTGAAATGAATGATATTCATTAATGTAAAAAAATTGGATAATTATTAAAAAAATATGAATGAAAAAATGGTTACCAATATTAATCATTTTTCATAGAATTGTAAAAGAATACAAATAACAGTTAAAACATTATAATACATTGAATCATATCTCTTTGTAATATTGAATTTAATAAAACATTACATACATTGAATAAATTCAAGTATGATGATTGAAAATAATAATTTGGTAATATACACACCTTACAAAATGAATGTTGATGTAAAATAACAGTCGTTTTTTAATAAGTTTTATGTCGTCACAATAAATACCATTCAAGTAATATAATATAGACATAATAATAATTTGATAAAGTGATTATAAGGAAAAATTACAAAACAATATAGAGGACAAAACAAATAATATATAAATTATTTATTTAATATAATAAAATTATCATATAATAGAAGATTTCATTAATATGGTTTTCAACTCAATAGAAGAAATCTGTCTTATCATAATTTCTTAGAAAATTAATAACATTCAAATAAATACCAATTATAGGATATGATATTAAATGAAGCCTTGAATATAATAAATACTAGGAGTATCATCATATGAAATCATAATGGCGAAGTAGATGTTCTTCAAAAATCACTTATAATGTTCTCTTTGTTTTTTGTGTGATTTTGTTAGTTGAAAAATCGAGATTATTGTGAATGAGTTTGTTTGATAATGCCCAAGGAGGTTTTTATGGTGGTGTAGTTTCCATTTGTTTTTCAAATATTTGGGCCTCTAAATTGGGAGATTTTTTGGAAAAGGAATATTTTCCACAAAGGAGGAAACATTTCATAGAACATGTCACATAGATCATGGATTAGAGAAGGTGGAATGTAGAATGACGAATGAATTTAGGTAAATGAACAATTTTGTATAAGATCACTATAATTATTGTGGAGGATGGAACATGGACCATGAATGAGATGTGGTTCATGGGAAGGATAATCCTTCATTGGAGGATAATGGTATTGATAAGTATTATAGTATGTGGGATGGATCATCATTTTCATATGTGATGTAGTTAGTAGAGGAGTCATGAAGAGTTGTATTATGAAAAACACATAGGGAAATTGGTTAATGAGACGATCAATAAGCAGTAAAGGATGCACTACATCAAATGTTTATGTAAAATGGATAATTGGTTTTTTCTAAGATCTATTTTAATATATAAGGAACCCTAATACCATCATTATCAAGAGTATTTTTCATTAAAAAACAACATTAATCTGAAATAATTCAGCTAAGATCGGATGTAGTTCATGATGATAGATTTTGCGAAGTGATGTGGTTCACAAGGGAGTATTCCAAAACGGGTTAAGTAGTTCATGGGTATATTATATGAAAGTGGTGTTATGGAGCTCTATTTAATTCAATGAAATTTGGATGTGGAGGTTGTACATGGAGGAAATATGTGGTGGCGGTTCAGGGAGATGGTCCGCAGAAGTAGATATAGTCCGCAAAGCATGGGTTGATTGATGAGGATGGGTTTTCTACCATGCAGAAGCACTATGTGGTGAATCACAATTCAAGGATGAAGTAGGTTGTTCACAAAGGGAATTAAACAGTTCGTGAAAGCAATTTCTACTAACTAACAGTCAACATAAATGTGTATTTCAACTATGGGTGAAAAAGGGTCATTAATAGAGCATCTATATTAATTTTTGGATTCATTATTTCATGAAAATGATGGGACCTACATATCCATATACTATGATTGTATACCATCCAAGAGTACTGAGTAAAGGATGAAGAAGAAGGAGATCTATTCCACTAGTAGTGAGGTAGAGAAGGAGACATATAGAGGGACCCTTGGGAATATAGTGACAATACCTTAAATAATTAAAAGATTGTGATCCTAGGGATATAAGTTATATAACATGAATATCATTATTGGAATTTATCATTAGTGAAATTGATAAAATTGAAATATTGTAGTTGTATTCTCCTTGGATGTAGACTAGAGTGGGTGAAACAAGTAAAAATATATATATCCTCATTCTTGCTTTATTTCATTACATTCAGTGTATTATCATCAAATAAAATTAGAAAGGACATGATCAACATTCACATTAATGAAAATATGATGTGACACTTGTAATAAAGAGGTAATGATCTAGTGGTGTTAGAAGATGTTTGAAAAGAATATACATACCCTTATTCATCTGCACCCCCTCTTAGGGTATCAAGGCCCCTTTTGGACCTACAAATTTGTTTTATAAGAAATGATACTTTTATCATATTATTTTGATCTAACATAGTTCAAACGATTGTTGAAGTTGAAGACACATTCAGCTCTTATCATGTTATTCCATGGCAATGGGAAGAACATCCAAGAAGAAGAAGACGTTTGGGGAATCACTCTCTGTAGAAGTGTCTATAGAAAGAACACAATTATGTTTATGGGAACTAAGAACGTACTAATGAAATACCTTGTTGAATCATATAGTGATACTATTCACTCTTTTAATGATTTTATAGGAATGAGTGAAGAACCATATGCTCCAAGTGATGTTGATAATGCTAATGAATAAGAAATTGTAAGAAGACCAAAAGTGGAAGTTTTCTAAGAAATAAATGAATTGAATCAGAAATGGCTAATGTAATTTAATAATAGGATATCCAAATCCATGTGTAGGAAGTTGAGGTTAACAATATCATAGGATTAAATAAAAGGATTATTGATATAGCTACTAGACTATGAGAGAAGAATGATTCACAAGATGAAGAACTATAATATATGTCTGGAATGGAAGAAAAAATCAAAGCAAGTTATATGGGAAAGAGTCCAAACTCAGAAGAAATTACGAATTTGAAATCCAAAAAGGGTGATCTCTCTAAGAAGCAATCTAAAATGGTTTAGAAGTACCAAAGTATATAGAAAGAAAATACATGTTGTCAAGACACTATTTATTAAAAACATTCCAAAATAAAAGAGCAATGTTACATGATATAGACGATCTCTTAGGAAATAAAAGATGAGATAACTAGTGGGAGGACTCTCATAAGAGGACATAATGATCAACTGGAATCTAAGGACAAGATCATTATAAAATTGGGATTACAGCTACAGTCAGTCATGAAAGAAGTGGGGAAATTTATTTCCAAATGAAATCAAAAATTTATGCATGAATTACAAATACTATTTTATTAGCCTTTATATGGTAATAATGAAAAGAAAAATAAAATATTCTACATCAGAGGAAAAAATAAAATGATTGCCTCGTCCCAATGGAAATATTGTTTTAGGTAAATTGGTTTTGGATACGATGATCCCTCTTTAATTTTTAACTCTAAGAGATATGTGAATAGTTATAAAAATGAGACAAATCATGTGGTTATTGGAAGAAGAACTAAAAAGGCTTTTACAGTTAGTAATGATAGCATGTAATATTTTTTTGGAACACATGGTCTAACATCACTTTTTTGAGGCGTTGGAATAAATTTCATTCTTTGAAGACGAAAATATTTCTAAATCTATGAATATGAATATGCATCTTGAGAAATCAGAATGGAGAGTCTCTCAAAAGAATGTGTCCCTAAAATTTTACAATTTTTGAGTAATGGAATGCACCATGAGTAAGTGTCATGAAGAACAATTACAGAATGTCATGAAAAGAACTCTATATGCCTCATTATCTCAGCCAAGAATGAATGAAATAAGGTATTCCATGAATTTCATATTTTTATATGTTTTATCATGGGAATTTGTTAACACATTAATACATGTGGAATTAAGGGAAGCAAAAGGACCCTATAAGCATGTTCCCAATATTGGTCGTGTATAACAAAAATTCTGATATTGGATGACAAAATGATAAGTGGAAAAATAGGTTTATATCCTTAGGGGAATCACAAGGAGAACAAATAATGTAATTTCAATCACCTCTTACATTACCCAAAAAAAATATCTTCAAAATAATGAGAATAAACTTGGGAGAAAAGGGAGGATATACTCACATTTTTATTAAAAAGAATGTAAATTATATGGATGACTCAACCGCAACAGGAATGGGTGGCATGACTCAGATAAATGATAAAATAAATTGAATAAATAATGATTAAAACATTTCACATATCATTCCACCTAATGAGATTTGTTGGAAACCAAAATATACCTCGAATAAAGGATGAAGAAAGAGAGATTTCAAGTGAAATGATTCCTTCATAATGAAAGAGTCATAAAAATAGTATATAAGTGAAGAATCAAAGAGGGATAATTTATAAAATTGGATTAAAACAAAAATTTTATAAAATTCCATTCCTAAATAATCGAAATATCATAAGAAGACTCAGAATCTGGTTAAATAATGTTTTTTCATATGGCCATAATATTTGATGTTCGCTGGCCAGATTGAACGTGAAAAACATTGAACAGTTCTTTGTAAGAACGTATCAAAGGGATGATCCTTCATGGTAAACCACTATCCTCCCCATGAGGATTCTAAATTATCCCCTCTTTCTATTTGTATAAATTATATTAACAGATGTTCATGTGTTCTAGGTTAAATAGTAGATTCAATCTAAGGGAATGTTGCATAAAATGATTCAAGGGGTGATGTGATGTGCTCCAGAATGTCAACTAATTCAAATAAATTGCCATAGTTGGATAATAAATATAGAAAAATTTCTCTAAATGAGTTAATGGTCATTGTATGAATTAGATATGATAAATTAATTGATTTTATTGGAGAGTGATAATGTTATTAATATTATCTCTTGTTTCCTATATCATGTTTTGACTCTATAGTCATAGCGGTTTTTTTATGGATCATTGGTCAGTGGTAAATTCACCAAATGAATTGAAGTTTTCTACATACAGAAATAATTATTGACCTAGAGAATTTTATCAAACATGAATCTTGTGTGGAAATGATACAAGAGGACATGAATGTTTGGGGGCCTAAACAATGCTCCTAACAAATGGAAGAGAGTCACATCAATGGGAGACCATTATAATTCATAATCAGATAAAAGATATCAATAGAATAGAAAGTTTGAATGTATATATTAAAGAAGACTTATTTTGGGACAAGCAGTAAAATTGATATGTTTCATGATTATCTTTTTTTCACTATCAATAATGTACTGGTAGCCTTTTTCAGGATACCAAGATGTTGTGAGATTGTATTAAAAGTGTTTCTAATAAGCGATTTTACCATTCTAAAAAGAAATTCATCATCTAAATTCAGATGAAAAAAGGGTATAATGTATTTATATAAGTTCAATATTGGCGGTTTTTTGGAAAACCATTTTGAGACCACCAAATAATAATTTCATTTGGACCAAAATGAGTTTTCCCCTCAAGATGAATGAAGGTGTCATAGTGATTCGAAACAAAGAAGAACTAGTGTGAAAGGGATACTATGATATAAAAGGTAACAATTTTGATTAATCCTATACATCATATTACAATATAGATACAATAAATTTTTTTCCATAGTAGTGAATTAAAATTTCAATGTTTTTCAGATGGATGTCTTCTCGGCATTTCTGAATGGGGTTCATGAATAAGTAGTTTACATTAAGAATCCAAACAATGTTCTCATTGATAAATATGAGAATTGATTATGTCGGTTAAAGAAGAAATTGTATGGGGTGAATAATGTACCAAAATCATGGTATTTTTTACTAGATCAGTTATTTTAGAATCTTGGCTTTCAGTGTGGCTTGATCAATTAAAATCGTTTTGTTAATAATGAAAATAATCAATTTATGATGGTGATAGTGTAACATATGGATGTAATGACACATTAATTTCTCTATAGTATTATACCATGTATGATTTGAGATATTTTGGAATGGATAGTTCTAAGGAGGTGAAGTCTATAGTGGGTATTTGGATGAAATAATCACGAGACTATGAAGGAAAGATAGATAATAGCACAAAAATAACGGAAAATCATTAGAATATTACTCTTATTAACAACAACATGACCTTATATTTTTTTTATATTTCATGAAGAAACTTATAAAAACAATCCCAAGGAAACAAACATTATTATAGTGGAAAATAATACATTGGTATATCAAGGGAACGATGGATTTTTGTTTGACAAACAAGGAAAATCTTAGCAAGAGTTATTAGGTTATACTAATGAAGATTGGGCCAATTAAGTTGTTGATAGAAAATCAAAATCAAGTGTTGCATTCTATCATTGATGATGTTGTATGTTTTTTAAAATAATGAAACAAGATTGAATTTAACTAAGCATAGAAAAAGAATAATTTATTATGGCTACTTGTGATTGCATTCAATTATTGCGGGTGAAGAATATTCAAAACAATATCAGAGTTGAAGTGAAATCTCCGATTGAAATTCATTTTGATCAATCAGGATCTATAGATCATAGAAGAAATCATTTGTAAAACTCAATAACAAGAACCTTGGAATCAAGTATCATTTTATCAAGTAGATGTTTGAGCATAGTCTTGTGATGTTTGAGTATGTTTCTAAAGAACAGTAGGCTTCAGACATTCTGACAAAAAACACACCCAAAGAAGAATTTCAACATCATCGATAGACTCTTGAAGTTTTGTCCACTCCCCACACATGAAAATGTGTTGATGTGGGACCCCCTGTCCCAGAGGAATGGTGTAATTTCTATAATGTACACTTTTGTTTTCATTACCATGTTGTAGAAAATAATGATGTTCTATTTGGGTTCATTAAAAAAGGGGGACAAATTATGGATCAATACAGGGAGAAAAATGTTTTAGTCAAGACATGAGGAGATGCTGAAAGGTGAATATATGATATAGGAGGAGTTGGAATCTATTTGGGGTATAAGTGACCTATTAGGAGTTTTTAAATCTTACGATTCTTGAAATGATCAATAGAAGTATATATATCATGATATATGAGGTTCGTGATAAATGTAGATGAGTGGTTTTGGAATAGAATGAAGTGATTCATTGATGAGACTTTAATTATACTCTTGTTTCTAAAGTCGATCATGGATCATGTGGTCCAATAGTATCTTTTGATTAAATCCTTGATCGCTATTTTGATCACTAGAAGAAAATTCTAGATGAAGATAGAATAATCATTAATGTTGCACCAAAATATTTAGAGTTGTTGGCAAACCCAATGGGGGATATTGTTTGGAAATAATCCCTCAATTCATCCACTTTTTGTTTTTTGGTGGCATTTTTTTTATAATGTTCAATGAGCCTGAATGTGTCTAGATGATGTTGTCGATGTATGTTTTTAAGGTGGTACTGTTTTCCAGTGTTTTCCAAAAATTTTGGCCTCAAAATTAAGAGTTTTTGTGGAAAGGGATAAGTTTCCTAAAATTAGTGCAAAGTTCACAGACCACATTGCATAGTTCATGGACAGCATAAGATGGTAAATGGAATGTAGAAGGAATTTTTATAATGGAAAACATATGTATAGTATTTCTATGAAGATCGTGAATGATAATTGGTAAATGGGATGGATTAGAGTTCATGGGAGACCAACAGTTCATGGAAGGATTGTGGTATGTGGGATGACTCATCATTTTCGGAAGCTTGGCAGTCATTTGAGGAGCCGCAAAGTGTTTTGGTATGGGGATCATATTAAAAAAATTATTCGTAGGAATATTGGTACATGTTAATGGTTGTACATCATAAAATTGTTATGAAATTAGGGGATTTTGAAGATCTATTTTCCCATATAGGGAACACTAATTCAAACATTATTGAGGGAAATTATCATTAGAAAATAACATTAATTTGGATGAATTTTGATAACTATAAATGTGGTTTGTGAGGAAGTATTCTGTGAAGTGACGTGATACATACATAAGTATTTCATGACGGGAGAAGTAGTTCACTAGAATAGTCTGTGAAAGTGTTGTTGTGGGGATCAATAGATCATAGAGGAACTTTCTCCATAGAAGATGAGTTGGTCCATTGATGAAGAAGCAGTATACAGATGTGGTAGGAGGAGGTAGTATATGAAGGCGGTAGGTGGAGGTAGTATAAATAGGTGGTTTCAGAGGGGGTACATGTAGGTGGTATGAGGAGGTGGTACAAAAAAGTGGAGATTGTTTGTGAAGAAGGGTATGCCTATGGAGAAGAGGTGGTCTGTGAAGCATACATGCTACACGGTGTAGCGCAGTTTGTGGAGGAAGTAGGTATATCATGAAGGGACATAAATCATTCTGAAAAACAATTTTCAATAACTAAAGTACATGGATATGATTATTTCATCTAAAGGATAAAAAATTTATTCAATAGAGTGTATATCTATAGATGAGGATTTGTGATTTTAGGAATATATGGGGACCTATATATCTATAAATTGTGATTCAACAGAAGTAATCAAAGGAAGATGAAGATGAGGATTCATTCTACCAGCAATGAGATAGAGAAAGAGACATAGGGAGAGACCAATGATAATTAAGTGAGTAGACCCCATATATTTTTATGTTAGTGGGCCTGAGTATATAAGTGATCTTAACCAATTATCATTAATATCATTGATCCATAGTGAAATTGATACTATCATCACATTTTTATTCTAATATCTTTGGATGTAGACCAGTGAGTGTGGACCAAGAAAAAATCATTGTGTCATTGTTCTTGCTTATTACTTTATTTTCATAGCATTATCATAAGATAAAATTAGAAAGGAAAAGATCAAAATTATCATTAAAGTGAATAATATATGACCCTTAAATTATAGGGGTCGAGATCTAGTGGGGTATGATGATGTTTGAACAGAATATCCATATCATGATCACACCACCAGAATATCTAAGCCCCGTTTTGACTCATCAATAGATATATCATTGTATTGAAAAAATGGCGTATAAAATATTTTATCTGGTGAAAATATATTTGAGACATAAAACCCCAACCTTAGTTCTTGTATTCCTCCTATGTTCTAAAATTTCAACTAAAAAATTTAACTATCATAATAATATATTTGAGAATAGTTTTAATATATATATATATATCATTTTATTAAAATCATTTATATATATTTTGTACATGTATATTTGTGACATATTCTATAATTTCAATATTGGGAGTGGTTAATTTAGATTATTTTTATATAGTTTCATAATAATTATATTGTACATCATTCTTCTCGAAAATATATTATTTTACACAAAATTCATAGAAAATGAAGTGATTATTAATAATTAATTATAATGTTATAATTTCAATCCCTTTATTTTTTGTAAAGATTCCCATTGATGAAATTAGGGAGAAGCATGATTTAGTTATTTTTAACAGATGGACAATGGTATCTTGATTAATGAGTTTAATAATAATATTACTATTAAAAAACCAAAATAAAATACTTTTTTGATTATTTATAACATATATTATTGGTAATTAATTTCTCATTCCGTAAAATGATAATATTTAATATTATAGTTCAAGTAGGTTTTTGGACAGACCAAACATGAACATACATTAATTAATGTATTTATATGAATATAAATGTGGTTTCCTTTGAAAATAATAACAATAATATAGAAGCAAAATGATACTATTTATATTATTTGTCAATGGGGAACTATATTTGTTGATATCTAATTAAATATTCAAAAAAATATGAAAAAACTATACATTACTTCATGGAGGTTGTAGTTCGCACAAAGCAAAGATTAATGTTTCTGGTCTCTAAGAATGAGAGGTGTAGACTTTGGATCACATTATATTTCATAAATAAAATTCTTATTATATTATATATTTCACATGTATTTTCATATTTCACTATTGCAATACTTGAATATAGCTGGTTGTGAAAAATAGTAGTCATATCCTTTTGGAGGTAGTAGGCTGAAAAACACACAAATGATAGATTCATTTTATAAATGGAAAGGGGAAGGGTGGTTAATATGTATGCCGTTAGAATAATAATTTTTTTTCAAAAAAAATAATTGAAGTATAATTATAATTATAATGTAATATATTAGAAATTTATTAGGAAAAATATTATGTTATGAAAAAGTCAGACTCACGTTGAGGACTTATTCTTTTTCTTTCGAAGACTCCTTGGAAATGGAGGCATTAGGGAAATATAATTTTATCCAAGGAACAAGGAAATGAAACATGATTAAAGGGGAAATAGTTAGGCTATATTATCAATAGGAAAAAAAAATTGTGAGAGGCCTTAAATGGTTGATGTGAGACCCATATTATAAGTGGTGAGAATAATGATTTTGTAAAAATATCAACTTAATATAATGAGAGAATATGTTTAATATGTAATGAAGAGTAAAAATGGAAAATATTATATTGATGAAGAAAATAGGATTGATAATATCTCTAAAATTTATTTAATCATGTGGGTTATAAATGATTTTATGTCCTTTACTCTAATAATTTTTACTAATACCATATTTAGTTTTACCATGGTAACTAATTTTTTCTAATGTGAGTAACTTTTAAACTGAAAAATGTATCCGAATAAATTTTTTGAAACATAAAAATATAAATATGATATCATAATTATTGTATAAAATTCCTCTGGTGTGAAAATTTATTTCTAACATTAGCCAATGTATCTCATTATAACCTGATTAAATGAAAATTATATTTTTCCCAATAAAATATATATTTAGGGTAAAATTTTTAGTTTCATTCATTTTAATGATATATAGATATTTATTGTAAAAAAATTATTTTTATTTGTCGTTCCAATCAATCCAAATTCAAATTTTCCCAATATAATATTTATTTAAAATAAACCGCCAAAAAATATTGTAAAATACTAAATAATTTCATAAAATGTTAAACATTGGCATTCTAAATTAATAATGGAATTAAAAAAGTGACCTTATAATCCTTCAAAAAAATATTTTCAAAATTCAATGATTTTTTCCATCTACGAATTGAATGTATAATTATAATGTTATTGTTGTTGTAGAAAGAATATTTATTACTATTCATGGAAAAATATACTATTTTATAAAAATATAAAATAATTATATTGAGATAATAGATTTTTTATAAATCCAAAATGAGGTTTATGTTTTGAAATTAAAATTACCAAATTTTGAAAAATATATTTTAAATTGAAAAAAATATAAATAAAATCCATTTCATTGGAAAATAAATTATAATATATTATCTATAATTAATATTTTCTATTCATCATTACTATTTAAATTTTGTGTAAAAATATTATCCACACAAATACTTAATTTAATCCACAATATATCAAATATATTAAATTAAATCATATATAATAGAATATTATAAGGGATACATTTTAAAGAATTATCAAGTATTATTCATTATTTAAGTACTTTAATTTAATATATCAATTCTTTAGTCTTTATAATGGAATTTATTTTTATTTCTATAGATATTTCATAATTATATTGCATCTATTTTAACCAAAAAATTATATACCTTATTTTTAATGGGTATGTAATGTCTTAATGATCATTTTGGTTTGGAGTTATGGGAGAAGAATGTTATTGAACACATGTGTTTTAAAGGAAAATATATATAATTTAAATTCACTGGGATTTACATTTTATCCACATAAATAAATTGAATCCTCATTATTTTAATTATCATTCACTAATTGAGTTACATAATTTTATCAAAATAATTGATGAAACTCAATATATAATTTAAAACGAGTTGATTACATTAATATATTACGTACGACTAGGGAACAAATCATTTCCCTTCACTATGATAACAAATTTCTTCATCATTGCATTGAATTTTTTCAACTTATTCTCTAATTTTACACATATTAAGAATATTTCCATTCCATTGAGTCATTCCCCTGGATGATTCTTAAATCATTCATGATCCATACCTAATTGAATCTTTATTCAATTACCATATTCCTCACATAAACATACATGATACACAATCATTCATTTCTTTATTGTGTATGGAAACTCAATTATGATCACATTGTTAATTATAATTCACCATATATGTTTTTTATACTTATAATATTTCCCACATTAGTAATATCTTGTTAGGTTTCTCATTTTGACAACCCCATCTTTCTCATGGTACCTATCACAAATGTGATTCCCTCAGGAATCATCCATTACTAAAACAAGTCTATTTATCATGAGTTTTAAATAATTAAATACACAACAGAATTATTTTAAGATTAAAATTTTAACTAAAAAATTTCATTCTCATTGAAATTATTATTTTAAAATTGATTTGAAACTAAATCACTCTTGTTTCAATATATGTTTTTTTAGGTCGTTTTATCTTATATTTCATAACCTAATTCATTAATTTACTAAATTTTTTGTTGTGGATTGAATTTATAATTTTATTAACTAATGAATAAAAATTTTGTGTTTATATCTATCTATTTTGTATTAATCCAACCTATCCTTCGCCAATTTAATGATTCATTATTTACTCAACACTAATTTTTGAGGTGATTACCTATAAGCACATTTGTTCCCCAAACATGCCCACATTCAAATATATATATATATATATATGGATTTAATTTGTTGAATATCAATACAATATACTCTTTTAAAAACATATAGATGTTATTCTATACATAGACATATACCATATACATATCCTATGGGATGTCACTAATGATCTTTTTTTTAATCCCTAAAATACTCAACATTACAACAACCAACCTAAAGGGATACCTAAAAATTTAAATTTCTGATCAGTTTTTACTTATCACCTGTAAATTATCATGAACTATCATCCCAACATATAAATTTATCTAAACCTTATTGTGATACCAACTATAGCTCTCTGATCTTATACTCCAAGATATTATTCCTCAAACACATAATTTACAAACTATATTTAATACCAAATATAAATCCCATACATGATCATCCCTTAATTACATCAATTAAGGAAATCATTTTACTACAATAAATTACCATGATCATTTAGTTTTACATCATTAATGAAACATGAAGAAATATATAATAAATCCCAATCCATTCACAAAAAGAAAATATTTTTTCTACTATAGAAGAAACTACTTGATCCATTTTAAGACTACAATATCTCCAAAAAAAATCTCCACCCATGATATTTTCTTCTTGAAATATCATGGGTACATATTTTATTTATAACATGGGGTAAATGAAAAAATAAAGGGTGATATAGAATTATATTTAAGTGAAATTATATATCAAAATACATCATGGAGTTATTAATATGGTAATAATAAGTAGGATTCTATTATTTACATAATACAAATAAAATGAGTTTCAAATAAATGCATAAAATAAATGAAAGTATAAACAATCACATAAATAATAATAACAAGTTTTGAGAAAATGAAATTCATAATTACATTGAAGTAATTAAATAATTTCATGGGTAAGATCACTTTATGTAATACCCAAATAAGTGTTTCACAAAACCACATGAAACTACACTATATTCTAGAAGATGCTGACTAGAAATAAAGGACAATTGGGAAATATTATGACACTATAACATCTTCATAAAAGTTAAACCACATTGAAAATAATATGAAATAATATATAATAGGTAATCAAAAATCTCATTCCAAATTCTTATAATTTGGAAATTACCAACAAAACAAATAATTAAAAAAGTCATGTCAAGATAGGCTCATGTTCCAATAGGAACACGAAAAATGTCACAACTAAAATCCCAAAAATTGGTGCAACACCTGAATAATATCCTCATCTAATATACATTTCCCAAATTCAAAAATTAGCTATTTATTTTTGGTCCTATTCCACTGTCTTGGTCTACAACCTTGATTTCTGATCATGTGATGATGACGAACCCATAATGGTGTAATTACAACTCTATAGAAAACCACCAATGGTATTTAAAGAAATATCCAATATTATTAAATAAATTATGAATATTTTGGAATTATTGACATGAATAAATGAAGGCATAAGTTATTAAACATTAATAGTTATTATTTTAACATTATTTTCCCTTAGCTTGTAATGACAGACACCAACAAACTAAACCTAATTCATCCAATACAAGATATCTGAGCCATAATCCATAGAATGATAAATAATCTAGTTAATAAAAATGGATTTATCATCAATTATTCAATTATTAGTACCTAGAATCATCAATACAATGTTACCCTCCGATGTTACATACAAATAGTGTATAAATATTTAGTTCGACACTGAATCCATGTATACATTGTATTGGTTACCAGAGTGTCTATTTAAATGATTACATAGATTAAGAGTTTCAATCCAACATCCTAACCCATTTACAATAGTTATAGTTCCTAGAGCATCAATTATAAAACAATACTATAGATTCATGTTTCCTATCTAAAATCAAAATCCATTAGTATTATTTAATTATTTCATTGTTCAATATATCATTATTTTTTAAAATAATGAAAATACAAAGATACCCCATTTAAAAATTCCTTATTCACTATGGTTGTCATCTTCCACACCACTAAACACAATTGAATATAATAATCCATTTCATATATTATTTATATATTTGAACTTCACAGTTTAATTATTCAATTTAACCACTTAATCATTCCACTTCAACCATTAAGAATTCTATCTCTTAGTATTTCATAAAAATTTTAATTCTTCTATAATTTCATGTCTCTGCTTAAACCAAGATATCATTCCAATAATTGACAGTAACTAGGTTATGCCCTAATGTCTCCACTTCCCTATATAAAGCATGCTTTACTATTTTCATGAATTTTCACTCCCCATGGGTGGATGTAGGTATAGTATCATTGTCACCAATGGACTTAATGGGTTCTATAGACGTTTTGGGAAACAAATTTAGGGCCCAAACTATTTTCATAAATAATGTAATCCATCAAAAAAGTCGGGGGTTTCATCCCACATAGTACATAAAAATAAAAAATATATAAATCCTATGGAATATTTAACTTATTCCACCAAAATTATATACCTAGATATCCACTTTAAGAGACCCAGCCTTTGATACGACCTAAAATATACACAAAATCAATAGAATAAAGTCACCATATAAATTGGAAATATGAGATATAAACAATGATGGATAAAAAAATAGTGGAATATCAATAAAATGGATGAAAAATGAACTGTATAATTACATGGGAATTGAAATAACAATAAAATACACTCCAATAGTCCAATTAAAGAATAAGTTACACCATTGGAACAAATGGGGATGCTTAGGGAGTCTTTAGATCTATTATAAGTGAAATGAGGGATAAATTAATTTGAGTTCCTAATAATATCATAAGGAAAATGTTTAATGTATTTCACTTTTAATGAGGCACATTTTTTCGATATACAGTTCATTAATCTATGATAATACGGTATGAACCCCAATTTCTTCGAAAAAAGCCTTTTGAATAATCTCCTTGTCCACCCACACGGTTTAGTAATCTATATACATGGAATTTTAATGGATATGGAAGTTGTATGACCCAAATGACATAGTCTCTAGGGAATCCTTCCACAATTTGTTGAATAATGATCCACCCTCAACCATAGCACACTCTTATGGTTCATGGTTCTCATTAACCATGCAAAAAATATGCACCATTTGATGTAATCCCTATCATCCAAATTTTCATGTCTATCCCCAAAGAACACTCAAGAGGCCATTCAAAATCCCACGAAATCGATCAATAAATATTTTAAATTATTGTTAAAAGAAATTAAGAGAAAAATGAACCTCCATAACATTCATTATCTTACAAATTCCCAACCATAAAATATCTCATCACCGATATACCCTCCCTAATATCACTATGCCTTCAAGGTACAAATCATAGGCCACCTAACCTATATATCAGCTTCTCTCTCAATAGTTTCCTCCAAGTCATGGTCTTGATACATAACACTTGAACTAAATACAAATTGTTAAACTAATGGATTTTATAAAGTTAAAACAAAATATGAATCAAATTCTCCATAAACGATACATTGACCCCTAGCTTAGTGTTATCAATATAAACCACATGAGAACATTCGAGGAGATTCTTCCCAATCATTGACACATTAAAAAAATTGTGAATTAATCTATAGTGAAGTTATATTTCCTTGTGATACATTAACTAGATGATCATCATAAATATATTGAATGGATCAACATACCATGGCTCTATCTTACCCAATTTCCAAATCCAATAGTGAACTAGTCGTTGTGATATAAAAACAAATTCATAACCAAACACAGAAAACTCTATATGTTGATTTAGCTAATAACTGTAAAAATTTTATCCAATTGGGGATATATTAATATGTTTCTAGGTAAAAAATACATGATTGGACATTTCGTATTCAATATTCATCCCCAAAACTCTTATTCTCCCACTTCTATCCAATACAAGTGTAATCGTCATAGCCTTTAATATAGTTCCTAATAAGGTTCCATCTAAATATATATCAGATAATTATTGTTTTAGGATAACTCAGTAAGATTGAGGTGCTTCTTCAAAGTACCAAAAAATCATTGACACATTCTCTTTGCATGTCCTCTAACACCTACACAGTTCTTTATTATTTCTCCTCCATCTACAGGTTGTATGTAGTCCAAAAAAAGGTGAGAATTGAGTTTATTCTATAATCTATACAAAAAGCATGAAGTAAATTTGAATCTATATCAAAAAAATACAATGAGGAAATATGATAAACATTTCTATCTCCAGAACATATGGCTTTCCAAACATAAAAATTGGGAATTCATCCACATCATTATAAAATAAAGTACATTTTCATCCTATCTATTATTAGACTTATTCCATAACTCTAACAAGAGTTTTAGGTTAAACCCAGCCCCTAGAAATCCATGGTAGCATCATATCACTTCTATTATATAGTGTTAATTGGATGTGATAAACCAGAAAGAAATTGATTCTCACTATTCAATCGATAATAGGCGAAGTATAATTTTAAAAAAATATATGAATTACTTCTTAATTTATAGCCACCATTAATGTATAATAATTTCATGGTTTGTTCTTGATAGACCTGTTAAAACCACACATTTCAAAACATGTATCACCTACAACATTTCTTCCCTAAATCACATTAGATTATAAATGATACAATAAAAAAATAACCTTGTTTCCGTCGATGGTCTAGTCATGTGGTATCTCTACCCCATCAATGTTATCCTTTAAAAGAAAGAATCATTCATAACCATAATTCAACCTCTTGATTTGGTTGATAAGAGAGGATTCTAAAAATTATGGAATTAGAGTCATCGATTTTTAATCCTTTTGAAATCATATATGCATCTTATAAATGTGTAAATCATCTTCTAGTCATAATTATGCATATTTGTTATTTTGGTTCGTGTCTTCTAACATAGATTGTTAGCAACAGTGTTACTCTTCCATGATGAATATTATAGCTATAAATAAAACTATATCATGTAAAAAACCCATATATATTGATGGATATTTAAATCACTGTCAGAATTGATATATTTATGTACCTTAAAGTTATTTTACACCATAATCTCCTCATTATGAAGATAATTACCTCATCATTTTAGGTCATGAACCTATGAGACTAACTTGAAATCATGTGGAAGAACTTTTTGTTCATGTAGACTCAAATTTCCCGATTCATAAACCATGACATGGCCTCATTGGATCAAAAATTAACCAATACTGGTCCTAGATGCATCATAATACACAATTTAAACCCTAAATAGTTCTGTTAAGATCAATATCAGGTTTTTGGTCAAACATTTCATCAGTTTTTGAAAGTAATTCTCTCATTTCCCAGACTACCCAATCCTTATTAATTTTCTAGTAATGATAGAGAGTGTCACTGTTATGTGAAAAAATTACATGATAAACCGTCAGTAGTATCCCAACAGACATAAAAATCTTTGAACATTGATGTTTTTCTTGAGTAGTTCCAATGATACAATTGTAGAAACCATCTTTGGGTCTAATGAAATTAAATCCTTTGATATATCATGTCCTAATAAGATATCATTAATCATTCCAGAAATGAAAATTACATGTTTTGGCGTATATATGATGCTCTATAAGTGTAATTTGGGCTATTATAAGACGTTGGTCATGATCATATGTAGAATGGGAGTACACAAATATTTCGTAGATGTTCAAAACCAAAAAAAATTGCAGATATGGAATGATGATCCAATTCATCAATGTGAAAAATATCATTGATTCATTCATGAGGCCAAACAACGTCACAAAGAACTCATACATGACATGCTATCTTCTGAAACTAGTTCATGGTATATTAGATTACCTCACCCTCATCATATGGTATATAGATGAAAATTATTTCTTTGAGAATACATAGGAACCCCTCAGATTAGAAAATATGTCATAAATATATAGAAGAAAAAACCAATTCAAAATTTCTATCTAGTTTACCATCAGTTAATTTAAACATAAATGCAATATCCCATACACGTTTTAAAAAAATTGAATTGGGGAATACTATGGAAACATTATCTTGTGATTAAACCCATTTACATCAAACTCCTCCATCTAAGTCATGTTATATGGAACTTCCACTAGTTATATTCTAGAAGAAGTTATGGATATTTGATCGACTCAATTCACCATCTTATTGGTAAAATCAATCTCCCTCTTCTATGGAAACCCTAAAAAATCCTTATAAAACACCTTTTAAACATTTTCAACTATAAGAGGAAAACCATTTTCACTACATCCCCATTACCTATAAGAAGACTCATAATATGGAATGTGAGTTCTCCTAGATGTTTATAGATATTCTCTATATTTATTGCCTATATATTTCATTCCCACTTATTAATATATATATATATACCTCGAGAGACATGAATGTTACTCTCCTATGATAAATGTCAGTGAAATTATGGTGTAGAACTAATAAATCCATCCTCCTTATCGTGTAAAATCCTAATATCTCATTAATGAAAAATCTACAAAGAAATTTTATCCAATAATATCGAATAAAAACATACAACAAAAGAAAACATCAAATCATAATACAAATATAGTGTCTATCAACAAAACCCCATATAAGAATTCCACTGAAAAACCTAAACCGTTAACAAATTGGTGTGATATAAATGAATGTAATGATCGAGTATCGAATAAAGCACTAGAATGCAATACATTCAAAATAATAACCCATCAGGTATTTTATATCATATCCAAGATTCTGGTGGATCATGGCAAAATATATACAACTCGCCATCCTCTATACTTTGATCTCCATCTTAATTTTTATGTACTATACTGCTCTGCAAATATTAGTCCTCTTTTCCTATGGTAACCGTTACTAAAAAATCAAGTACAGTCAGAAAAATATAATTTGTAGATAGATTTGGGTTACTAAATCCACTCATGGTTCATTACATTGACATAATACTCACCTCACTAGCCATCTACAAAGGGTTCTTGTAAAATAAATGTCCTTCCATTATACTACCACAATCTTGGGACTCCATTGGAGGATAAGAAAACTATCCTCACATGTGACCATGCATTCCAAATAAATATATGAACACTATATTACTACCTAGAGATGCAGATCCACTCCCATGGATACTCTTCCCATGACCTCCTTAAAAGAAGTTCTCATTAGGACACTCTCAATTTCTAAAGAGTTTATTACCAAATTTCATAGATGAAACTATCAGAAAAACACAAGAACTCAGCATGAGGTTCCCCACATAAATTTGGCATTAATTTATCTCAACATTAAATTTTTTCTAGTGGAAAATATTTACATATGTCTTGATCTAGATTCTATGGCAATCCTGTTAATTTTCCACCCAAGAAGCGTTATCTCCTTCTAATGTTGGAGAAAAATTTTGTAGGTTGATGTAGTGGATAGCATGACCCATCATTAAAATATTACCCTGATTTAATAAAATATTCTCTATGGATATTTTCTATCTCATGTTATCTAGGTAGTAATGTAAGATGAACACCAACTTGATGTCCCCCCATACATTATCTCATGTTTCTCATCCAAGACCAGAATATACCACTAGCTCTTCACTAGTCCCTATAACATATATGACTCTAAATTTACCCTAATCCATATAATAGTCTCTAAGTGTACAAGTATAATCATGATAGACTTGTAAAAGAACAAAATTTCCCCCACTAGAAACTACTGTAGTGAATTTTTGGTGCACGTTGTAGCTTGAACTCCCTTTAAGATAAATTATGTTTAAAATTTCCTTAACTAGATCATTCTCAATTAGAAAAACTGATAGTGTTTAAATTATAAAATAATTTCCTTCCCCTAAATTACTCGTATCCATTGGGGGCTCTATAAACACTACCACAAGTGCATTCTCAATAGTGTCCTCCTTTTACCCTATTGACAAATATCATCATGGAGGCATCTGTCTGCAATTCCGAACACATGTTTCATGGAAAGAACATATAATTTAAATTATTAGACATTTTAGAGATCAATATAACCATATAAAACCCAATAACTATACAATATATATATAAATATGATCATTACACCATCATTAAACCCAATCATACCTATCTATGGTCACTAACTAACTCATTGTAGATGTAATTTTCTTTATTACACTATTTATGATTAATAAATTTCTTAACAAAAAAATATAATATTGTTCAACATTATGTGAACAATAAAAAATTATTATATACTATTTTTCAAAAACACAAAATAGGTAAAAACAGATTTTTATTCACACATTTCAATTTTTTCTATTTAAAATTAAACACAAAATAACATGATTTTCCTTGTATAACTTATAAGATAGATGTCACAAAAAACCTAATCACCTAAAATGATGCATCGAAACACAAAATAATTCCATAATAGAACTTGGATAAAATCTGATAAACTAATAACATCTCCCAAAATTGAATCACCAATGGTATAATAAATTTCAAATGTATCAAGAAAACCATAGAAAAAAAAATCCCACTTATAGAGTCCTTATTTATTTTATATATGTCTTATATATTCTCATCCATAAGATCATTAAAAATACATGAAATATAATATTATCCATTGTATATTTTCAAAATTTTAAGGAAAATAAAATACATGATTCCCAAATACCACATTATAAAATATAATCCTAAATCTCGACAAAGACATTCCAAACTAGCCTTCCACATGAACTCAAGGACACATCCCTATATTTTATGGGATGTCAACATCTAGAGGAGGACAATTGGGTAATGCAGTAGGACAATATAATATTTATAAATGTGAAAACTAGTGTAAATAATAAGAAATAAATTCAAACATGAAACCACAAATCACATACCAAATTTCCAAAACCTGACATGTACCGACAAGACAAACAAATAAACATCACATGTATAGATAGTCTCATTTGATAAATGTAGAATAAAAAATGACCCCACTAAAATCCCCAAAATAGGTTCTAAAACGTCGATCAGTCCCATCATCCATGATCTATAAAAAAAGTATGAATGAAACCATCTCTCACCATGTATTTTCCATTATCAAGACAAGCAACCATAATGTCATCTCTGGTACCACCAACAAACTATGATGAATGAGAGTATAAACTAGTAGGATAACACCAACGGTGTCTATAGAAATATCCAATATAATAAATTATTGTATATAAATAAATAGTGGAATAATGGAAATGTAATAAAATAAAAAAATATTTTAATAAAATTAAAGACATATAAATTTATCCTTTTATCTGATCGGTTCCAACGTGACACATGATTTAACCAAATCAAATTCAGTCAATGTCAGACATGTGAGCTATAAAACATAAAATGATACCTAGATTAGTTAAAATATTTTATGTTCTCCTGAATTTATTAATTTTGGTCCCTGTATTAAATATTCCAAGGTACACCTACCATGTTTAGAAATATTTTTAACTATTCCATCAGTCCAAAACAAACGCTATGTATAAACAGTATTCGGTCCAACACCATTAGTCTAAAATAAAACTATACATGTATATAATCATTCTAATACCCAACCAATTTCATATAGTACCAATTCATTAGTATATCATATTCAATTAAATTAATGAATATTCTATAATCGAGATAGTTAATCTGTCGTACATATAGCACAATAGTAAAATGCATGTTAAAACCATTTTACCTCTTAATATTCATTATTCAACCACTAACCATTAAATAATATTAATAATTAAAAAAATTATTCTCAATTTATTCATTGTACCCCCTTGGAATAATATATAATTTCAACCAATCATCCTAATTGGTTTATTCTCAAAAATCACTAATTTAACGATTTAAATCCCACCATTTGTATTATTTGAAACAGTCCAAGGATTGATGAAGGTTTGGTATCTATGTCACCAACTGAACCAATGGTATCTCTAAAAGGTGTAATACATTATTTAAGGCCTATAATATTTTCTTAAAATAATAATAATAACATAACAGATGGGTTCCTTGATAGGGAATACATATCCATGGTGAAATTATCAGGGCTATGCAAGATATATCTTACAAAAACTACATTATTTTTATATATTTCATCTTGTATATCCCTGTACATTGATTCAATTGAAAAAACATAAAATAAAAATGTGTTAATAAATTTAGAAATAGAGCACATGATATGAAAATAAATATGTAAACCAAAATTGTGGAACCATGTTGATATTGAATGAAATCAAATTGTTTATTTACATAGGCCTTCTAATCTCTAAAAAATGACACACAAAATTTCTTTTTATTGATGGGGTTCCACATCTGGATGATATAGAGAATCGCAGAGTTCCCCTAGGGTTATTTGAAGTGAAGGGGGGGGGGTTGAGTTTGTAAATATATCAGGAGTGAAAATTAAATGTTGTTTCCAAATTTTAATGAACTGCAGGGTTTAGATTCATTGTTTATATATCATTATTGCCAATATGTGACTCCCTATTTGTAAAAAAATATCCACATGCACTATCTTAGGAGATAATCCCATGACTTCATAAACCATGAATATGCCACATGAATAACTCTAGAAGTTGGTTTCCAAAAAAAGAATGATCGCAATATCCTCCTATCATAGTTTTCAAAAAATCCACCTCTAATCCATGAAGCATATTATTGGTTCACAGTTAGTTCTAACCACATGATAACCATTCACAATGTGTTATAAACCACATCATTGAATTTTTTGTGTCCCTACACCTGGAATTCTCTTATGTCTTTTCCTATTCTAGTTAAATCCTTCCATAAATAATATACAATATCGGTTAAAAAAATAAAAAATAAAAAATATCTCAAACTGGGATGGGATGTTATGAACTATGTTATTTAACCCCATGGGTCCTCTATAATACTTGGGTTGATATGCTGACACACCACATCAAATTACCTATGATGGTCATTTATCAGACTAATAAAAGTCCCCAGAAGAAAAGTTGGGTTCATTCAGTGTGTTTTTTACTCATACGCATACCATGCGAAGCTTCCTAGGAGGTCTCCCATTCTGGAATCACTCCAAGACAAGTCACTATAAACTATTGAGATATTATTATGTGGGATCCTAAAAATAGTAATTCACCATCTCGAAAAGTGTAGTAATATTTATTCATTTTGTTTTACATTTTCCATGTGTCATATACTCTCCCACATTAAAGCACATAGACATCATTTTGGTCCTCACATCTCAATCACATGTAGGTCCTCTATACATCCAGTTTGGTAATAGATCTAACACCATTTTTCAAGACCCAACATTCTTGGGTAATAAAACTAGTCATCCCACCTCATTGGTCCTAATTAGTACATTTTATTCATTTATATCACATTGAATTATATTACCAAGGTAAAATATTATACTATTGATTATCCCCAATGGACAACATATTTTATTCATGTGTGATTTTTCTTGACGGATACAAACCCTAGGAAAATTCCCTAGAGGTTACCAATCTTGGAACTACTTTAGGATATGCCCCACATTACTATGTGGTTTTAATAATGTAGTCCCCAAAATATAAGGTTTAACTTGTTGAAATGGGATGTAATGTTTATTATTTTATGTTTCACGTTTATTGGGTTGTTACAAATTCCATGTCTTAATCCAAAACACCATGATTATAGGGATAATAATCATGCAATAATAGACCTGTTTCTAGAAAGTATTTTTTTTTTGTAGGAATAAACCAAAATATCCAAGACATTTTTTTCAATAGATCCATATATACATCTAGGGGTGATCTATACTAGTCCCCACATATTGCAAAGTAGTTCCAATGAATTAATCATATAATGGATGGAATAAACATTCCCATATATTCCCAAAATTATATAGTAATCACTAAAAAATAATATTGGAATAAAAAGTATATGGATTTCCAATTTTTATCAATTAAATAAATAGAACATATTTCTCTATAATCATCCATCAACCTAAAACTGTATCGTATAATGATATAAAGTTAGTTAAATAATTTCACTAATTAATATATGTAATTGATTTATCTATAATAGTATCTCAAGATAACAACAAATATAGTAATTGTATATGGTTAGGTCCATAATTTACTCAATCAATTGATCTATTTAAATATTTTTAAATTGCATTCAAACAATTTAATTAAAAATGGGCTCATCATAAAATAAATAAATTTGATGAAATGTTATTCCTTTAATAGAAGATGATTTGGAAAAAATAGGTAGTTATGAATTTTTTAAAGTTTATTTCCCTAAATTAAATTTGTATTATATGATTTAGAATGTAGTAAAAGAACATTTTAAACACCACAAAAATTAAAAAAATATTTGAATGAAAATCATATCAAAATAAAAAAAACTGTGATATAAACACCCTGAAGGTATTTGTATCATAATAATGAAAATAAAATTATAGGGATACCATGATTTTTAAATATAAGGAAATGAATGATATTCCACATAAATAATGGTGGTATGGATTTAAATAAATCATATCAAATAAAATATGGGGAATAATATCAAACAATCCACATGAAAGTGAAATTAGTGAAAAATAACTATTAAAACATTACAAGCAATAAAATCAAAACAACATGAAGAAAAAAATTACAATGAATCATTAAATATCATCAATATTGATAGTTTAATTACAAATAATGATAAATTGGTTATTGATACACTATAAAAATAAAATATGTTTCATAATATGTAATATTCTTCAAGAGGGTGAGAATAGAGACAATAATCCCCTTTCAGGTAACATAAACATTGAGTTAAAAGTTATTTGAAAACTAGTTTATAATAAAGAATATTAGATCCCAATATATGAAGGTCGAAATTCCATTAAATTTATTAATCTATTATAATAAATCAAACATGGATAAACATATTTTAATAATAATGTTTTCAATTCAATAGAAGAGTATTGAGTTAGAAAAATTCCTTAAAGGTTTAGGAACATCTGAATCAAACCCCCTGGAATGATATTATTTCATACAAAATATCAAGTATCATGAATAGAAAAAGTATAATAATGAAATATATTAATGAGTTATTAGATAAATGATAAAAAGTAAATATGTCGTAAAATATGAAGTATATAACAAGAAATTATATTCGAGATAAAGAACCCTTACCTTATTTCCTCAAATCCACTAAATATATGGTGTTTTTCCTCTCTAATACATAATATTTTCATTATTTATTTCAAAATTTAATAATAAGAATGGTCATTTGATGTTTATTTTTTTTGAAATTATGAATATATTCCACAAAAACATAAAATATATTTTTATCCACATGAATGTATTCTTTATAGATTAATTTTATGTTTCTTCTAAAACATATCATATGATGAGAAAATACATTAAAATAAACTTGTGAGAATAAATCCAAATATGGAAATAACAAAGAAAATATTTAATATTTTAGTATGAGGCATAATATTTGAGAATGGTCATAAGGAAATTTGGCATATCATAAATGAATTATCGTGAAGCATAACTTTGGAATATGGAATGGACATAAAAATGATACATTCATAAGAATTTCACCATTTATTATCCCCAAGGTTTTGTAAAATTGGTTTAATTTGGTTATTCACTAAGGTATCACAAAATATGTCATCCTTATAAATTTATTATGTTCCAAATTAATTGGAGAGATATTCGGTAACACCTAACTTATGTTTAAATTAATGTGTTATATATAAATCATAAGAAATAATTCTATTAATAACCCATGTAAAATAATGAACATGGTTCATATAAAAGTCATTAAAATAATAAATCCTTAAGGACATTAGCATTACATCGTTTTTAACAAATAAATATTCAATTTTGATTTAAAATATGGAAATTCAAAATTTATATTTTATGTTTATATATATGTGAATAAAAATGGATATGTAAGAGGTTTTTGTGTTCATAATATTAATTGATTCATGTAAAATAGATAAATTAATTAAAGGTTTTGGTAAAATTGTGAAAATACAATCTGTATTAAGAAAATTTAATAACGAGATGGAATGAAGGTATAACATTTATAAAAAACAATATAGGATATAATGATCGGTTAAAAAGTGAAAGTAAATAGTATAATTCTAAATTTAAAAGGCATACCATAAAAGATGCACATGAATGGAAAATAAGAGGCGGTTATTTCCCTTTAATTGAATTATATCTTCATATAATTTGATGATGAAACATTATGACTTTAAAAATGCCATGGAAGGACTCGTTGGTAGGTAAAAAGATAATAAACTCATGGATAAAGGATTTTAGTGTTGAGGAAAGGGTGGATGGTTTGGTATTTATATTAAAATATGGGTAATAGTTTAATAAATTCAAAATATATATCTTGGAATTCTAGGATGTTGATTGAGAAAAACCATTGTCCTGCCCATGGTTTTTTTGTTCTCACTTTAAAATTTTAAGTAGTGTTTTATAATTTTTTAATTATTTATAACATAAATCAATTTATTATTACTATATTTTCTATGAAAATGTAAATTTTCAACAAACTATAGTTTTATAAAAGCTACTTTCCATTAAAAAAATTTAAATTCATTTATATGATTTTTTTAATTACATAAATCCATAAAGATACTAGATATGAATTAAATAATCTATTTGTGCCTTTGAAAAACATTAGATTAATTTTTACATCACTTTTATGGATTTATGATGTCATAATACATACTATATTTTATTCCATTATTGATATTTAATCTATAAAATTGATTATTGATGGAAATTATCAAAAAAATAAACTTTACCTCATTTTGAAGTCCTGATATTAATGATGTCATCCATTTAATTATGAAAATTTATAAATATAAAAAATATAATTATATATATATAATTATTATATATTACAAACTAGTGGGTTTTATTAAAAATCTATTTTTTATCTAATAGAAAAACTATATATAGTATCATAAAAACATTCAATGAAAAAGGTTTTTATTTGAAACCATCAATAACACTGGGTTTTTAATTTTACTTTTATGTAAATTAAATATATATATTATCCATAAAAATTAAATCACAATATCGTTGAATAAAAATCGATTTTCCATATTTTCTCATAATACTTATGTTATATCAGATTGAAACACTAAATAGAAATATAAAATAAATAAAACATGAAATTTATTTAAAGAATAATTACCCTTATATATAAATGAATAAAAGATAAATAACATCTTATTACATCATCATATTCTCAATAGGTGAGGTGTGCGATTATGGTAGTATCGCAATGTGGTTAAACTAACATTTATTTAGTCATGATTTCCACTAGCTGGAAATTATCCAATAATTGATTTTATTTGACCCTAGATTATGGATTCTCTTCTTACGCTGATCAAGAGAAAACCATCTCATTACAACCTGACTCTATTGATCTAACAAATGAGTTCAAAAATCATGACTCAACTAGTTACAACCAACATTTATTCCAAATACATTTAGTTAACTCATAATATTTCCCTTAATGTATACATACCCTAGAGGAAACATTATAATTGGTGTATAATTAATGGTCATAATTTCAAGTGGTCATATAGTACAATGGTAACATATACCAATGGTAACATTGACAAATGATTAAATTATAGTAATGTAATAATTATGAAATAATGGCCACATTTCTAATTAAAACTAATATATATACCACCAAGCATCAACATTAGCAACATTATTATGAAATATTTTTAAAAATAATTTTGACATGTCATCCATATTCGAAACAAAAAATTATATTTACATTTTTAAATAACGGTTTCATATTACATTCAGAGTGTAATCCACTAGAGTATACAATTTTTTGGTCCTTAATCTATTGTTCTTATAATCTTGTACCAGAATTATCTATAATAATTTTTATTATCAACTGATAAATAGTATTCTTTTTTCATTGTAAAAGTATATTGATATAATTTTATTGTGTACTATAAGAAAAGATGATTATCAAAAATGGGTAATCTTGTATTAATCAAAGAAAGAAATTTTATTTTGTTATATAACCACATTAAGAAATTTCATCGCAAAAATTTGCATCCTACAATAAAAAATATATATATTTTTCATTAATTTTATATTTAGGTTCCCAAGTAACTTCTTCAAAATTCTAATTTATCCATACCAAATTTACAAGTCATGTTGTATTATTTTGGAACACATGTAACCATCTTCCATAAATTTGGATCGATTCCTCTCTATATGAAAATTCAGGTTCTAATTACACAACATTAATATCAAGTACTTGTGTTGGGTATGATATCTACTTTATCCATAGAGTCACTTATTATACAACATGGACATTAAACCAATTTGGTGGTAGTTCTAATTATTAAGAAAACACTCCAACATTCCCAAGATTCTCAAATGGTCAAATGTTCCTTGGGATAAGTATCACCTTATTTACAAATCTCATATCTCCTTTCCATGATTATATACTTTGATATACATAATTCCATATTTTATATTCTATATACCTCATTCAGTTTTCATCATAAATTATCTATATTGTATATAAATTCTAGTTGTGTTTTTGAATTAATTTTATCTTTTATTTAGTCTTTTTTACAATTTATTATCCCAACTGTTTCTGTTTCTATCTTCTACCCAATATGATGGTGTTCAACAAATTTTTCAATAGATATATTAATAAGGATTCATTTCAATAAATGATCGATAACTATTGTAATATGGGAATTCCATAATTATAATATCTTAGTCCCAAAATAATTAAAAATATAGTGAGCTAGGCTATAACATTTCTTCCAGTATTTTAACTTTCCTCTCTTATTTTTCATTAGTTCGATTATGATAGGTTTTGATTATTTTTAATTATATTTTCGATATCATTTTGATGAGTCCCTTAAAACATATATGCAATTCATATATCAATGCATGAAACAACAACAACAAATACTCCATATACTCTCACTACTTATTAAATATAGTGGCAACATAGGAACTCTAAGGGGAAGTCCTCTATTATAGAAAAAATGGGAAGTGTTTATCCACCAATAAATGATTAATGATATAAAATTGGATCTAATGGTTTTATTGGGTAGACTACTGCAAAATTAAATTTTTGATGTTTCCAACATTAATATACGTATTACTACTCATTGTAATACCCCATTGGTATGTTTTCACTCTATATTCACTTAATAATACAACATGGAACATGATATATAATAAAAATTATCCCTTTTCATGTTATCCCACCAATAATGATAATGAAAGTCCCTATACATTTAATTTATTCTGGGATGAATTGAAAATGAACAGAAATGTGCTTCATCCATAAACTCATTCATTATATCTAGAATTGATGAGATACACAACATTGTACTAAATTTCAATACGTCGTATAAATCAATATTTAATTTTGAAAAAATATAATGGTTCCTATCCTCTATCCTCTTTTTCATCAAAGGATCATCTATGTGATATTTCATGATTTTTCAATTAATTAATTTTCAAAAATCATTTAAGATAAATTTTATGATGTATATTCCCTTATGATTCCCATGTTTAACCTTACAAGGTCCTTGGGTAATAGATATCCATGAATTCTCTTATGTTTAGTAAAACCAAGATATTTTATTTTTAATACATCAATTAATTTGGTTACTCTTATGTGGAGACAATAAATTAATGTATCATACTCTCAATGAAGATCCAATCATCTCATCTATCCATTTATTAGTTCCTTTTCTGTGAATAGTAGTTCAATCATTGGTGGTCAATATCACTTTCTTTCCTAGATAGATTGTTCCTTTATATATTAAAATGAAAAATTATTGTACTAACATGTTGATCATGAGGGGTATAAATCTATATGTGAAGCATTAACATTTGGGATTCATAGGGCATCACCGTGATATTTTTTATGATCATGAATCAAATCTCATTCAACGATGCCTCACCATGGGTAAAAAATAATTCTATAATAAAAGCCTGATATAGAACAAGTTCACTAACAAACCTCTTATTTAGTTTGTGCAATCATTCATCAAAATCCTTTTTCAGGAAAAAGGTGAATCCTTTTCAGGATAACTAGGATGGTTTATTAGATCATTTTTATGGTTTGTTAAATGTTTTCTTCTAATAACCCACTAATAAAATGAATCTATGAATCTCAATTACATTAATAGGATAAGTAAAATCCTCTATAACCTTGTTCTTTTTAGGGTTAAATGAGATTCCATTAGTAGTTATAATGTTCCCTAAGAATGAAACATTTGATAAAAATAACTCACATTTTTAAAATTTATGGCAGAAAGTATCCTCCCTTAGGAAATAAAATATGACCCTTATATTGACATGAACACACCTCACAAGGATATTGAAATGAGGGGAGTGAAGTGGTGACTAACTGAGGCTCTCCTGCAGTAGGAATTGGGGTGTAGAGTATCACATAAGATATAATTAATATTCTTATGGGAGTAATTTCCTTTTATGAGAATCTTACAGAAGGTAGTGTTAAAAAAGTTAAATTAACTATTGCCTTATCAAAAATATATAGAACATAAATCCAATGTAAATACATAAAATTTCGTGCATTAATAAATAATCTAAAATGAAGCTACATGTACAAATATGGTGAAGATATCAGTGACCATGAAGCCCAAACATCTCATGTTAACCACTTAGCAAGAAACATCTAGCATGATCTCTAACCTACTCCATCTGACCTAAAAATAGTTTATATGTAAATTGGTTGTAAACAATTTTATACTCAATATGATCCTCCTCAATGAAAATTGTGAAAAATATAATGAAGACATCCTAAAGAAAAATGACCTGTAGTGAAACTAACTCCTCACCAAAATAGGTAAACTGTGTACCCAACCTCACTGTGGCTAAATCTCACAAAGTATCACATTCAAGAGGGAATATAATAAAGTAATGAAACATCTAGGGTACATTGCGCCCATTTTTGCACTGTATTTCCACTCTACCCCCACATCTCATCTCATGATCCATATCTCTCAAAATGTAAGTCGACCCAAAAACACCTAGACAAGGCATCACAACATACACCTCATGCATCATATTGTCACATAATCCCATTCACATATCCATATATTATGACAGTGTATTTTTTGTGAGATACCATATCATTTTTGACGTACATCAAATATCAATTGTTATATATAAATCCATTATATCTAATGTACTAAGTATGTACATCAAGCTAACAATGCATATCACTGTCATACCTATAATAATTCTTTCGATACTATATCTGGAAATATATTTTTAACAAATAAAAAAAATCCATCACAGTCTTCAACTCACATATATGGGGAAACTAGTCACTATGCATACCAGAACAAGTAAATTTCGATTGATGTGAGTGGGGCTAGAGGGGGTAGTCAGCCATCAATCTTCCCATTAGGATGTTGGGGAAAACACCCACACAGAGTTCACTAGGTATCGATCTCTATAACTGGCATGGGTGGGGTAGCCTTTGAAATCAAAGAATATACATGATAAAACATAGAGAACACCCACACTATGGAAATAACCTAGTTAGACTCAACTACAGAAAACCTCAATTGGACTCCTAACTACTAATTCTAACATCAGATCTCAAATAAGCACTAAAGCATATATGATATAGGTAAATTTATTACTTATTTTGTTTTGAGAATTTTTTAAATTAATTAATGAAGTATCCATCATGTAATCCTTTTTGAGTAAAATTATTCCTTATGAATTTTTCATTCCTTCATGTTTTAGAAATCCCAAACAAATTTTATTTAAAAATGATTCTTTCTATATGGAATTTTATATGACTATAATTGAAATCATTCACATTAAACTCATTGTGATACTTTCTTGAAAATTCCAACAAACATTTCTTAAGATTGAATAGATACTCGATTAAATAAAAATTCAAATCATATATTTTCTCAATTTCGAATAACTTAGAAATTTTGATTCGATTCTCGTTATTCCTTAATTATGATTCTCATAAAATTCTGAATATGATTCTCATTGTTCATCAATTCAGATTCCTAAACATTTTGAATAAGATTATCAATGTTCCTCAATTTTGATTCACATAATATATTGATTCTTTTTCATTATGTTTCTAAAATCCATTTCACTCAAAAATCAGAATCTATTTCTAACTGTTTCTTAAATCTGAATTGCTCAAATTTCGGAATCTGATTTAAATTATTTCTTAATTCTGATTCTCCTAGTTTTCCAAATATGATTGACCTAATTTCTTAGAATATTATTTTAATTATCATTCCAATCCAATTACATAACTTCATTAAAGCATATTAGTCTTTGAATTTCCATTATTCAGTCATACATATAATAATATTCACATATATACTTCTTGATAATTTTTCTAATGAATTTTTTCCATATAGTAAGTATATGTCATCCAATATGTTATTATATTACCATTGTATGTTCAAGTGGTATAGGTCCCTCTGATGTTTCAAGAAAACTATGACTATTGGAGATCAAGATGATCATTGTACTCCATGCCTATACATACCAGGTCATTTAGACAAGTTCATAACTTTTGTAATTTGAGACATGAGAGAGATGTACAAAAATATTTTTATGAAAAATAATTGATATGGATATGTTGTGAATTTTTTTCAATATACTAGAAATCCTTTATATGATTTATTTTTGTTCATGCAACACTGATCGTTGTTGATTACAATCAAGGGCTTCCAGCTAGAGGAAGATAGAGTTGTCGATTACATACCTAATCAAGGGATTCCAACTGATGGAAGACAGATATGACGATAACCTTCTTAATCGAGGGCTGGTAGGGATATAAAGACAAAAGCTACGTCCAATATTTTGTTGATAGATGGATAACCCTAGTGTTGGGGAGACCAAATTTCTTGAAAGTATAAATCATGTTACCATTATCCAAGGTGTTTGTATACCCTACTCTGTGTGTTAAAAGAATTGTAATCTTTTACATGTACATTAAATTTCTTTTACCATTTATTACAATTATAAAGTGTTTATTATCCTTTCAATATTGTATTAACATTGATACAATATAATATTCACATTGAGGTCAAATCTTGATTTTTTTTACTTGTTTTATTATTTCATTATGATAATCATCTTTATCAAACCTATATTTTTTTCATTAACCATATAAAAGAGGGTTTAGTGAATCAGATTTTTGTAACCTTGTTAAACAATGATTTCCTTAAGATTATAAATTAATGTTTTTAAACATAAAACTCACCCCTCTCTTATAACTGAGCATATGCATACATTTTTTGATCCTATAATTGGTATTAGAGAATGTCTCTAAGATATCTATGGCTACACTTGGTATCAAAGGCATATTTTCACAACTCATTTTTACATACACTTTCTTCACTTATGAAAGTTGTTTATAATTTCATTTATAAAAATTGTATTTATTAATATTTTATAAATTAATTTTTGATGATGAAAAAGGGATTTATGTATCATTTTAAAATGGAATGAATGAGTTTAGCATCCATAGAAAATATGAACCCTACAAGACCACATATCTTTGATGGGAATGATTTTGAATATTTGAGAGGCATTATGATGACTTTTTTTATTAATATTAGGGTGGATAACTAATTATTTCTTACTAGTGATTAAAAAATCCATAAAAATTATGATAAACATTTTTTGGAGAAGAAAAGAAAGAATATTTGCAAAAAAAGGTATGAAATAAATTGCTTAGTTATATGACTATTAATATATACTACCAGATATCTTCTTATGGAGAATCTAATATAATTTGGTAGAAACTAGAAGTTATGAAATTGTGTACTACTAATGTTATTGATACTACAGATCCATTCTCAGAGGATATTATAACGGTTTTGTTTTTCACAATAGAGAACCTACAGTTAGTGTTCAACTGTGATTCATGACAATCGTAAACATCCTACAGTCAATGGGATATAGAGGATTAGATTACAAGATTCTTGTAGATAATACTATAGAAGTCATGCCTAATAAATATGAATAAAATAAAAGTACTATTTATGAGACAAGTAAAGTAAAAAATTGTTACTCTTGATATATTATTGGGAACTCTATTTAAACAAGAGAGTAGTTTAAAATGAGGCGTTGAGAATATAATGTAGAAGAATGGGAGTGTTTCTATTACTAATTCATAAAATTATATGAAGTCCAAAACAACAAATAAATTTGTTAAATCCAAAAGACTTATAAATACGAAATTTATTCAGATTCAACTAATATTGGTCACTCAAAGAGTGAGTTGTCCAATTATTCCCAATGGATGAACACAATGGTCAGTAAGAAGGATTTCCAATATAGATATATGAAAATGGGAATGAAAGATAAGAATGGCTCTAATGTCACATACTATGAGTGTAAGAAAGAAGGAAACATTGGATCTTATTGTCCAAATATAAAATGAAAATATAGGAAATATAGACATTCTGAATGGAATCAGATAGTGTGTTACATGCCTATAGGAATGAAATTATTGAAGGAAAATGATTCTTAGATTGAAAGTGGTGTAGATTAATCTGATGAATCCACATAAATTGAACCATATGGTCCAATGAATATTGGTCATATTTTTTATATTTCTTATAGAGAATAAATGATTTATTGAAAAGGTACACACTACTAAATCCTTGACAAAAATTTATTTAAGTGATAATTATAATTATGAAGAAAATTATAAATCTTCAGATGAAGAAACATCCTCAATAAAAGATAATTATTTTCCTTCTTCTAAAGAATTATCATGATTTTCCAATTTTATTGGAAATGTGAATTTAATGATAATAAGGTATCACAAATATGATAATGATAGAATCAATGTTTAAATAATATAATTATCATATTTTTCTAAATATCGTGATGTAAAATCTTTCAAAATTGTATATACATTCTAAAACATAGAAAAAATTAAACCTGAAAAGAATAAACATTCTAAGGATTTTGAAAAACTTATTTTTGAGAAAAATGATTTAGAGACTAAACTCAATTCTAAAACTAATGAATTTGAGGATAATAATTTAGTTATTAGACTAAAATATAAATTATTTTCCTTAAAGAATGATTTATCAAACATTACATCTGGTAAGGAGGGTTTTGAAAAACTGTTAAAAACATCTCCTTCGTAGGAATAGTTATGGAATTGGTTATTCTCAGTCAAAACCAGTTTTTAGTCACAATAATTAATTCATAGAAGAGCCCAGTTATGAACTAAGATTCAATGTGGTAGACATTGGGGGTAAAAAATTTATTTAAATAAAACACAATTTTTAGTATTTCATAAAGCCCATTTTTCTAAAAAAAATATATATTCCTAATATTTTTCTTTCTAACTTTTCTGTATCCAAGAAATTTTTTATTTCGAAAATATAATTCATTCATTTTAAGGAAAAAAAGAAGTACCATAAACAATAAATGTTACATGGATAGTGGATGTTCCTGAAACATGACTAGTAACAAAAATGTCTATGAAATGATTATTAATTTGATTTTTGGAAAAGTCACTTTTAGAGATAATGCTCAAGGAGAGATTTTTGGTTTAGGTAATATGATTTTTCTTATAAAATACTTGATTTTAAATGTTATATTTGTCAGAGGTCTTAAGAAAACCCATAAAGGTGCATGTCAATTATGTGATGAGGGTTACCTTGGGAATTTTAGGAATGAAAAATTCTTAGTTCACAATTATAAAGTTGAATTCATTCCTTCTGACCATCATCCTGATAATGTTTATAAAAATAACATAGACGACCAAAGGAGCCAATAATTATCATACCTTAGGGAAATGGGAGACCAATATTGGTCAGGGCATAGAATACTAGGACACAACAACCTTAAGAACTTATGTAAACTAACTATGTAAATACTTGTTAAGGATCTAACAGATCGTAGATTTTATTCTTCAAACATATGTTATAACACTCAATATGGCAAGAAACAGTAGTTAAGAATTACTTTTATAGGTTAAGTCTCAACAAATGATGCATTACAGCTAGTGCACATGGAAATGTTCAGTCCTACAGAAACTAAATGTATTGTAGGAAAATTCTATATATTTGTTTTAGTTTATGATTACGATAGATTTACATCAGTCTATTTTCTAGAAAAAAATATGATGCTTTTGTTTATCACAAATCATTTTCATCCAAAGTTAAAAATGTGAAAAACCATCCATTGATAAATATTAATAGTGATCATGGTGGAGATTTCAAGAATATGTATTTTGAATCATTTTGTAGTATCAATAGAGTTACTCATAAATTCCAATCACCTATAACACTTTAGAAAAATGGTGTTGTTTATAGAAGAAACAGAATTATTCAATAAATTACAAGATCCATGTCAAGTGAATACTTAATTGAAAATCATTTTTGGGATAAATATTTCATTACATCATGTTATAATATAAATCATTTTTTAATCATTCCATTTCCTAATATAACACCGTACGAGTTATGGATTGGATAAAACCCTAATGTTTCATACGTTATATTTTTGGGATAAAAAGTATTCATTTGGAATAAAAAAGATAACATAAAATATTCACACAAAAAGGTAGTGAAGGAATTTTCTTAGAAAATTCCACTACTTCTAAGGCATATAGTGTTTTAAAAAAAAGAAATTTTACTATTGAGAAATAGTACGTGTTAAATTTGTTGAAACTAATAATCTTTTTTAAGCAACCCCAACAAAAATATTCCGATTTGTTTTCCTAAACTAATTATCATCCTTTGCTGGATGACTCTTCAAATATGTATAATACTCCAAAAAAAATTATGATGTATTCACTCTAGAATACTTTCTACCCAAGGTTGAAGAAATGGTTTTACAAAACCCATGTCAGTTGTATATATGGAATCATCTCAGTGATAGAATTATTAGTGATGTAATTCAACTAACAAGAACTTGATGATCATTATTAAATAAGTAGAGAATCAATCATTTCATTCCAAATTCGAACCCAAAAATCATGATTAGAATTTATGTGAAGAAGATTCGATTAATGAAATGAAAGACGTAATAAATGAATTCGATTGCAATAATTCATATACATTGGTTGAAAGAGCTAATGAAGCCTCTATAATTAGAGTAAAGTTGGTATTCCGAAACAAATGTGATGAAAATGGAATTAGTTCATGAAATAAAGAAAAATTATATGCTAAAGGCTATAATAAATAAGAAGGAATAGACTATGAAGTACCCTATGCTCAAGTATAATGAATAGAATCTATTCAAATAATATAATAATTTAAATCATTCATTAAAATTAAACATTACCAAATTGATCTAAAGTGTCTTATCTATAAAATATATGTTAAAAAGGATGTTTATATTGAAACCCCTCCTTGTTTTTAAGACAAAAAACATTATGAATACGTTTTTAAATATATTTACAAGGAATTAAATAGGCCTCTAAATCCTATTAAGATAAGATTACATGATATTAGTTAATAAAATTATATTAATTGAATTGTTGATATAGCCACATTTATAAAAAATGAATACAATTTTTTTGATTATTCAAATTTATACTGATGAAATTATATTCAGATAAACTCAACAATCATCAACATATTCATTTCTGAATCATATTAAATATGAGTTTGAAATGAGTAATATGGGTGAGTTGAAATTTTTTCTTTGTTTTTCAAATTTCTTGAAAACCAGAAGGAACCTTTTTATCAATAAATAATTATGTTAAAGATATTCTTAAAAAGTACGTATATGAATACACTAAATGTATATGCACTCTAATTTGTACCTCAAATAACCTTGATCTTGATGAATATGGAAAGTTAATGGAACAAACAACATTTAGAGTTATGGCAGGATGCTTTCTATAGATAATATCTAGTCATCCCCGATTAATGTTTTCAGTATTTTTATGTGTATGATATCAATAAATTACAAAAGGGTCCCATTTAAAAGTAGGGAAATTTTTTACAATTTAACAAGAACTGTCGATTTTGGACATTTATACTCTTCTTGAAATGATTATTCTTCAAAAAAAATTCAGATTCGTACATTGGTAGTTTTATAATGCAGAAGAAAATTACATATGTATATTTTAATATCATAGGAGATACTTCAGTTTCATGTTCATGCAAGAAACAACACCCATTTTCAATTTCCACTACGGATGTTGAATATGTGGCTGTTGGAAGGTGATGTGTTCAAGTGTTGTGGATGCAACACACAATCAATGATTATAGAATGAGTTTGAAAAAAACAAAAAAACTATGTGAAAACACTAGTTCCATTGCATTATGAAAAAACCATGCACATCAATCTCATGATAAGCTTATAGATATTAGGCATCATTTTATTAAGGATCACTGATTATAAAAAGATATTATTTTACAATTAATCAGAATGCATTAACAACAACTTAATAATCTTAAAAAACCACTACCTTATTATAGAGTTGAATACATTAATAAAATGTTAGGAATGGTAATTGTAAGGTAATCATTCATATCAACTTTTTGTTGAAACTATATTCTAACATTATGATACTCTATTTCATCAACGGTGAACTCTTTATTTCCTTAATAATTTTTTTTTCAGAACATATAAAAATATTCGAGAAATTATAAATGTTTCTAGACACTGATCAAACATTCTAGAATATAATATTTTAATGAATAGTCTAATCAAATACTAAGAAACCTTCAATGAACTTTGAAAGCTAAATCTTCTTCTCTATTACCTCTTAATTACATTTTCATATGTTAGTATTTCCATAGCACTTTAAAATTGTTGTTAGATTTATCTTTCTTTCCATCCATTTTGTTTATATACATCCTCAAAAGATCAGACCCTATAGAACCTTCTTCAGCTTAATATCAGTCATCATATCAGATCTATTTGTTTTAAACCATTGGATTACCCTTGGAATTTTAATTGATGCCTCGATGCCCATATAATGGAGACCCCCTTGCAACATCGATTTCCAAATAATTCTATCCGAGCATCTTCCACCCATTAATGACATCATTCTGATTTAATTATCCTTCCTCAGTTCTAAATGTCTCTGTCAATCTCTTCCCAATACTCAATTAATGAGCATAATGAATTCAAGGATTGGTTCATTCTTATTGAAAGGATACATGATCAAATTTTATTTTTCATGTATGATTCTATATTAAGAAAAATAGTAAATTTATAATAGTGGGAAAACATTTGAATAGTGAAAAATAGGGTAGAACATGAGCTAGTGTATCTGGATTTGGTAATTTAATTCTATGAATTTGTTTAGTTCTTCATTGAAGGTGTAAAGGATATGTTTAGGTTCATGACCTATGGAAAAATATATTCTACCTCATATAATAATTATACTAACATACATACAATTCCTTTTGATAGTGAAGAATTTTACCCTTCTTATATGTTTTTGAAATCATAAGGTTCCATCAATAAGTAAAAATCCATAGAATCTATATGCCTTCAGGGAAAAAAGCTGAAACATTCTCATTTATCTTCCAACTATTGGAACATAGCATTATGGATTCAAGAACTTTTGATACTGAGAAATGGATATAAGGATACCCTCAATATTAGAGATATATTAATTATATATTCCCTTGTAAATCTATGGAAAATAAATATTAAAAGATATATTAACCTCAAAATCAGTAAGATAAAAGATTTTTTAATCAAGTAATAGATCCCCATGTTTCTAGAAACATAGTCCAAGATGATTGTAATTTGTTTTAACTCATGTAATGTCTCTTACAATTCAAAACGAAATAAGTTCATGATCATTACCATAAGTAAAAACATTCTTAAAAGAATGAAATATTCTATCCATAAATAGTCTTTTATGATTTTTGACATGTCTTTAAAGGTATACCATGTTAGAGAAATCTCTACAAAAGAAGTGGATGATTCGTACAAAATAGGTTCTCAAGCTTCTGAGCTGCTAAAATAAAACAAGAAGAAATATTATCCTAATGAAGTCATTTACTTGTAGAGACAAGATAAATAGATATGGATGGAAGGAGATTCAATGCTTGGAATATATCTTGAAAAATATAGATGCTTAAATATTCATGAAGCTAAAGAACATGAAAAACTGCTAAGGAGAATATGTTTAATAAAAAGATGTCTGAAGAATATATAATTAAGTCATTATTAAATTACACTGAGAGAGAATTAGGAAACATTATAGTTCTAGATTCTTTTTAGAAAGAATATGAACAACCAATTCGACAGTTGGTTACCATTTCAGTTTTGGATACACCAAAAAACAATGAATAACAAGATATTTCATATGTAGTTCCAAATTTTGACGATCAATATCAACCATGAGATGAATATAATAGGGAAAAAGAATTTGATTATGAGTGACAAGAAATTAGAGAAACCCATTTGGAGATTCAATCAGAAAAGAAACCAATAAGAAAAAATCACCCCTATATATCTAAGATTTCATTTAGACAGAAAATCAGATAAAAAATCTAATATCCAGATCCAAAAATCACCCTCACACATGAAAGAAATTTTTCTGATAGTGAAGTTCAAAAAAACACTTTTGATGATGATATAGATATTTAAGCTGATGATGGTGTAAGTCGTCATGATGATGATACTGATGATGACAAGATTGTTCAAATTTCTGATGAAAAGAATATAGTTCAATGAGTAGAGAAGTCAGTCTCCAAGAAAGGAATAGGGAAGACAGTAGAAGTTAGAACTTCTATCCAGAATGAATCGGAATCAAAATATTCTTCCACCTCCTTAGGAGAATATTTTTTCGGTCAATCCCTGAAGATGTTGGTGAATTCCATTCCACAATTCCTGAACATTGATTTAATGAGTCACCATATCCAAGAATTCATAAATTAGAAATTGGACTCAATAAACCATTTCATAGAGAAGTTCATAATGCATGAATCTCAATTCAGAACCATTGTGAAACATTATTATTCTCATTAAAAATACAGAAAAGAGATGATACAGTTGTAAAAAAGATCAATATTGATCATAATGTTTTTGATGATATGTTCAAGATAGTCTTGAATCATTTTAATGAATCTAAATAATCTTGAAAATAACATTCAAACAGCTTTTTAGATAAGATGACGGAAGAGAAAATCTTTCAGTTTCTTGAAGATAATGATTTGTATGGGAAAATTAATTCCCTCTCAGTATAGGTTAAAATGGAGAATTATTTCAAAGATGACATGGATGAAAAACATATTTACATGGATGGAATGATTATGATCCAGAATGAAATGATTCAGTATCATGAGCAAAGGAATAAGGATCAGGAAATTATTCACACAATGTTTCAAGATGGTCACATAGAGTTGAAGATGTTGAAGTCCATGGTCAGAAAACTAATGAAGAAGATGGATTGATTCTATTGGAACATTGATATTTTGTTTTTTAAGGATTTTCAATATGAAAATATTGTTATCCACCATTTTTTATGGTTTTTTCCTAACTTTTCAGGTAAATTATATTTCCTCAATCCATTTTTGTAAATAACATAGGAGGAGAATGGTATAAAACGAATATTAGTCTAAGGGGATAGTGTTTATCTAATTGAGATAATACATAAAAAATAAATCCTTAATTAAAGGGAATATATTTCCTAAATAAATGATGTAAAATACATAAAGATAAGAATATGATCCTTCAGAGGATTTTATAACCAGAGGGAGTGTTATTCGTATGCATTCTTTTAAGTGTCATAAATTTGTGGGAGATAAGTATTTATTTTACGATCAAGTATAATTTTCTTTAGTCTCAATATTATCCTCTTAAAACATTTTTTGTTCCTTCCATAGAGGGGGATATTGTTGAGTCGAATTCCTCCCTACAACATTTTTTTTCTATTATGTTATTGAAATCACAAACACATTTTATTTAATAATGTTTCCTTCTATAAGGAATTTCATTTGAAAATATGATTATAATTGAACTCATTCTCTTTAACCTCTTTATTCTATTTTTCAACTATGTCTAAAAAACATCAATTAAAACTGAATAGATGTATGAGTAAATGGAAATCATAATCCCATACTTTCTCATTTGTGATTTACCGATAAATTATTAATATGAAACTAAATGTTCCTCCATTCTAATTCACTTAAAATTTTGAATTCAATTCTCATTGTTCTTCATTTCTTGAATCGATTAAAAATTGAAATCTGATTCATTCAGTTTCTCAAAACCTATTTCAGTCAATATCAGATCATTTTTCATACATTTTCACAATTATGAATCGCTCAGATTTTAGAATCTGATAGACTCTATATCTCAAATTTATTTCACATATTTTTTGAAATCTGACTCATATACCTTCTTAAAATATGATATTCATTATCATTTGAATACAATTATATATGTTTCTTAAATATGGTTTGCCTTTTTATTTCCACAAATCATTAAATCATATAGTAATATTACCATATTTTTTTTCATGATAACGTTTCTCAAGAAATTTTTTATTATACTAAAATGATGACATATAATATGCTATTATAAGACCATTGTAAGTCCTTGTTGTATATTACCCTCCAATTTTTCTAGAAAAATATGATCATTTGAGATCAATATTACTATTGGACTCTACACCTATAAATTCCCGGTCATTTTGATGAGTTCATAAATTTTTGGAATTCGAGACATGAGAGAGCTCTTCAAAAATTTCTTTGTGTGAAAGCCTTGAAGTGTTTAAATTGTGAAAATCATCTTCATCATTCTTGAAATATTCAATAGGATTTGTTTTTCTTTGTGAGAACTTGATCATTGGTTATTATGATCAAGGTCTTGTAGCTGAAGGAAGACAGAGGTTTCAACTACCTAATTAACCATGGAATTCCACCTAAAGAAAGATAGAGGTACTGATTACCTGCATAATCGAGGGATTATAGAGATAGAAAGATAGAAGATACGTCTGATTATTTCTGTATTGATGTCTTGCCCTGGTGTGGGTTAGGGAAACATTCTAGAAATCATAAATAAATGGTACTTTCTCTGAGGTGTTTGAATACCCTACACTTTAGGTTAAAATAATAAAACTCTTTTACATGTAATTTAAATTTTTACTACAATTATTTACAAATAAAAAACATTTCTTATAGTTTCACTTATAAATTAACTATGATATAAGATTCTATAAGATTTAAGGTAGAATCATGTTTATGTATACCTGTATCCTTATTTCATTATTATAATCATCTTTATCAAACCAAATGTGTTTTTCATTAACCTTACAAAATAGGGTTTAGTGAACCTATTTTTTAACCTTGTTAAACACTAATTTCCTTAAGTTTGATAAAGAACGATTTTAAACATATAATTCAACACCCCTCTTACGAATGATAATATTCATACATATTCTGATCCTACGTATAGTCAAATTATTCCACATTACATAATAATGAATTATAATAATCATCATATTTAATTCAATTCCCTTTAGGGAAAAACCTATCTATGTCCATTTTTTGTCATGATTTGTATATTTTTTTCATTTTCATTCTATGGACAACCTACAAGATGGGTTAATAATTAATCAATAATTAATAGAATTATTCCACATACTAGGTAGTCTATCAAAACCATCAAACAACCACTATAATGAATCATGAAACCAAGCACATCTAGATACCTAAATAAATGAGGAATGAACGAAGATAAAATAAGAAACTTGTCCATTAACCATTAAAAATATTCCCATGTGAGCATACTGGCTCTCAGAATCTCATCAATGTGTAAGATGAACTCTTCACCAATTCCATAACATCTAGTTCCATCCGTAGGTCCCACATGGATATACCTATTAACCTTTCCATCACATGAATCAACTTTTTTTGAAATCATTTTATCCCGATGTCCACATATATCACAGATCCATCCCAATATCTACCATACCATGCTCACGTAGAATACTAGCTACCCCACCCTATATTATCCATCCCAAGATAAGTCATTTTAGGATCATACTAATAGTCTCATAAATATAAAACATCAGAAAATAATTAGGAACAAACAAGCAATCAATTGGGAATCAAGGCCTTAAAACAAGAATTCAACCTTCTCCTATAGATAAGAAATAACGACTCCAAAACAAGGCTATCAACCTTCAAAATAAAATTGGAATATTATTCCCTTGAAAATTATATTAATGAAAGAACTATATCTTTTTAAATTTTGAATTAAATGATTGATTTTTTTTTGGTTTTAACTATAGGAAACATAAATAATAAAGCTATTACGAAAAATCAAATGAAAAACATGATCATATCAATTATTTCGTGTTACAACAACCTATAAAACTAAAATTATTTGTTACCATGAATTTTAAATTACTATCACCAATAATAAAGATTGATTAAAATTATTTATGAAATCACACAATCATATAGAAGATCAATTTCAGTTAAACCTACAAAATTTATTAATTTGATTATCTAAAAAATAAATTTATAATCATATTAAAAACATGACACATTTGATTTTTCTAAAGCAAATTAATTTTTGAATTAATTATATATTTATGTAATTTATCAATATTAATAACATACTTTGAGAATAACAACATTCTTAAAAATCATACATCATAGATGTCACAGTATCAAGAAATTCAAGAGGAAAATGATATCATGATATAATGAAAGAACATCATCAACATGTGATCACTACCAAATTTCATAATATAGTTCAATAATTATTAGGATAGTATCATTTAAATACAGTGGTTTAAACATGATCAATATAAAATTTCACATATATAAATAGAGATGAAAAGAATATCCTACCAAAAAACTCATCAACTTTATTTTCCCTGGAACAAACCACGCCACAGATCTCCAATCACCTCCCCCACATGAATTGAATGAATCATTGGGATAAAATCCACAACCAAAACAAAAATAACAATGAAAAACACATTATAAATGATTTATATCATACAACATTGACTAAAAATAAGAGATGTTGTAAAATTATACCAAATGATATATAAACAACAAGAAAAAGAGGTATTTTTCACCATGGATCACTTTAGATCAATGATGGATGTCCAAGGATTGATACCCATTGAAGATACCAAAGAATTCCAAGGGGGGATTTGGTCCCCTATAAAATATTATTTATGAACTACTTTTTGTTCAGTATGTTAAAAACTGAGGGGATGGAACCTTTAAAGATTCCTATATAGGGGAATTACACTACATGAAAAAAAAAATCACATCATGTAATCCAAGAGGTTATATTTACATTGAAAAATGTTTTTCCTTTAATTATTTGTCCCATAAAATTTAGATGTCTTGAACTGGCCCTATACATTCCATTATCCACCATTTCACATTGTTTGAATACTTTATGATCTAGAGTTTTTATCCAAACACCTCCAGACCACATCCAAGACTCCTCTAAGAACATGAAGCATATGAAACATGAAAAGGATCAGTCTATATAGATGTAGTCCCTTTATTTATAAACCTATCAATCAATTATTGTTCTAAATAATCAAAATTCAAATGAGAGAGAAAACAAAAAGGGTTCATCCAAATAGCCACATCGTGAGATAGCACTCAAATATCTCACCATCATTGGACATTCATCACCTCACTCAGAGGAAAAAATACAATACCATGCAACAACCGAATCAAGATCAAAAAAACTATCCCGAGAGAGATACATCTCAAATGGGAGTAAATCCAAAATATGAAACAAGTGAAAAACTAACTCAAATTTAAAATTCTCCATATTCATAATGGAACAATGTTATAAGAGAAGAGCTAAATATCAAACATCTTGAGGTACTGTGTGTGCATCTATGACTCACGTTACCACGTATTATCCTCCACACCATTGTGATTCAAAAAAAACCTTTCCAAGGGAATAATAAGGCCACATTACACCAATTATTGGTGGTATTTGATATTACCAAGCTGATCATCGATGGTCCCATCATCTTTAACATTAATTTGGACTCAATCAATGACTTGAGAGTCATCATGAAAATAGTGATGAAGTTTCAACATTGGAAAATATTTTTTATCTATCTCATCCATGGGGGGTGTTCTATCTAATAATTCATGGTTATAAAATGATTAATCTCCTTAAAAGGTCCCAAAAACTAGGGATAAAGGTTACTCCCATGACTAAGCCTTCACTTTCTATGAGGATAAATCACCTTCCAGAACACAGGATCTTTAATTTCAAACTTCAACTGTCTATTCCTTTAATCGGCACTTATTTTCTGAAAGTCATACACTACCATCACCTCTCAAAAATTACATGAACCATCCCTATATGTTACTATATCTTTTTTTCTAGATAATTGTAGCCTCTTTGACCCCAGTCTAGCAAAAAATCGAATGGAAAGGTTATCCAAAAATAATAATCAAATGGTGCCACTTGAATGGTGGAGAAAAAATTATTATTGTAATAAAACTCAACCAATGGTGGGTTATTTACCAATAATCCTTAAAAATCCATGACCCAATTGAAAAAATGACTACATGATTCTAGATGACCTACTATGTCTCACTATATGTCTATTGAAGAAAGGTATCACTAAGGAACAACTAATAACCAAAACATGCTAGAGGACTCTCCACACCCATGTGGTTAAATGAGGATTTTTATCACATACAATCTTCCTCAAAACTCCATGGAGTTTCACCACCTCCATAATATACTTCCTTGATAAAACTCCCATTGATCATAACTCCCTGATCTCTATAATGTGGGATCATTTTGTAAAACCATCCACTATCACGCATATACCACCATTGCCTCATATGGATTAAGGTAAACTATTAATGAAGTATAAAAAGATATCCTCCCACATCCACTTGTAACAAATATAATATAAAGAAAACAATTGGGGATATAGATCTCGACCTTAATATTTTATTAGAACAAATATCAAGAATTGTACTATGTGACTGCATGCAATATCCCACACCCATAGTTCTAACCACATAGTGATTTCTACATCTTGGTCAGGATGGGATGTACTAATAATTGAGAAATTTTTAACTCGTGAAAAAACATGTCACACATCATCGATGGAATGATAATGATTCATTCTAAAAATGTCTAGTGGCATCTATCCTCATACCAAACATCAGGGGAGTTTCCAAAAACAAGTCAGTCTATCTAGAATTCAACCATAGAATCTTTATACTAGGACTCCTCCACCTACTTCACCAAATATTTCTTAATTAATATCTATAAATGAAAATTTACACCTAAAACCTCACCCATATATTAGTGCATCATTGAGTGTTCATCCATCACTATCCAAGAATCTACTAATTCATGTAGGATTTCACTATGTGACTTCTTGCTCAATTCATTTTCTATAACATTACCCTTAAATAAATTATATATAATATCTAAGGTATAATCCTACAACAATTTCATTCATCCACACTGATGAATGTTCAACTCAGGATGGTAGACAAAATACCTTAGGATTTTATGATACTTAAATCGCACAAAATGAATAATGATGAGGTAATTCCATAACAACATCAAATAAAACACCAATTAATCAAACAAAAGAAGGTGGGAGGAATAGGTTCAATCAAGATGATGTATCTTCTAATAAAAATAAGAAACAACCTATTTATGCTTCATTAGAAAAAATCCCATGGGAAGATGAAATTCATCACTAAAACCCTCATATTGAACCCCCACTATCGGGAAAAAATGACTTGAGCACTAACCAAATTATACTTGAGGTACAGAAAAGATGCCTGACACTGGTCCGTCTACAACGATGCATACAAAAGTATTATAAATGATTTCATTGAAGGTTTAGCCAATGAAGTTTCAGATATGAATCTCCCATAATAGCCTATATGAACAAGGAATACTCATACCTCAGCTAATATCCGGGGTTATATCCAAGACACAACTACCTCTAATATCAAATAATCAATAAATACTCCCATCTAAGATACCACATGACCCAATAAATGGATTTCCAAATCCTATACCTCACATTTCAAAGAATCTTACCCAGCATATAATAATTATGAACTCCTAAAATAGCACCTATATGTTGTGCATGTACCTCTACAGACATGGAGTGTAGAAGGATATTATCAATGAAAACCACCATTATCTTATCCTAGAACCCACTAAAAAACTGAATTCATAAACCTAATGAAAATAGATTGAGCATTAACCACCCCAAAAGGTTTTAAAATAAACTCATAATACCTATGATGATAATAGAAATCATTTTTTGGATCATCCTCACCTTAACCCACATTTAATGATATCCTAACTACAGATCGATTATTGATTAACAACTTGATCTCTTTATCAGATCGAATAAATCATCCATTTGTGGAAGATGGTAGAATTTGATCAATACAATTTGGTTCAAGTGATGATAATAGACACAAATCATCAAAATGAAATCATCCTTCTTCACAAAAAACTAGTTAAAACCATGTTGAAACACTTGACTAAACAAAACCATGATGTAGAAAATCATTGATTTGTGCTCATAACTCTTGAAACATGGATAGATCCATCTTATATGGATACATTGATTTTGGAGACACACCTTGTTATAGCTCAATCCAAAACTCAAACTCCCATTTAGGGGTTAAATCTACAACCTCTTTTGGAAATTCAACAGGGTACTCTTCCACAAACCATTGAAACACCAACAACCAAAACATTGATGAGCTCAGCATCAGCTCATCCATCAATGATGATGAAGAAAAAACACACCTCTGACCTATCAAATGATTTTAATTTCCAACAAACACTGATGGATCTCCATCAAAATCATAGAAAATAACCTTCCTATTAAACCATTAAATGATATCATACACTAAATGAAACCAATAAAAGTTATGGATTTGGTGAAATGGGTATATCTACATACATTCAAAATCATCCCAAGAGCGGTTCCATAACAACACTAGCTCACTATATCTATATAATTCATTCATGTCACCTTGACCTCCAACTGGCTTATTCAATAAAAGGATCATTGGAATCCCCCTTCCTCAATTCCCAAAGCATGGATGAAGGAAGATGATATAAATTATTATGTCACCCCTCTAATAATCGATGTATGCAACCATGTATGAAAAAATCAAAGGGTTACTCAAAATATGTTTATCTCACCTGATGTTGATAATGTAAAATCATGAATCTTTACACAACCACATCCATGACCTGTTTGAACATGTGGGATACGACCTCTTGGTTCGTGTTCTACTCTTTAAGGTAGATTAGTATGTCATTGCTAAACTTCAGTGACCCCATCCCATATCCACTGATCTCATACTGGACCACTGAGCTACAACTACTTTGACTGAAATTGTGTCAATGGTGGAACTTAAAGCCGAACACCTTGATCATGATAACTTCTCATAATGGTCTAGCACTATCACCATTGATGACCATAGACTATAAATGAAAAACATATATTTGATCATTTTTCATAATTATAATAGCATCCACTTTTGGAGAAAAGTGATGAAAAGCGGTGGGAATTATCCTCGGTTGATCAGATGATCTTCCATCTAAGAAACTAGGAACCCCATACCATAGATTTTATTCACTAGTAATTATATTGAATCCACTCTTATGATGATCCAGTTATGTCTAGTGTTTTCTCGATAAATTATTCTCATCCCTGCACATAAAGATATTTATTCAGTAGAAATGGGGGTCCTGATACTAGATCTATGTATAGAATTCCTCCTCAAAATTCCACTCCCAAGACTCCTCTTCTAGAAATAGTTCTGAGGAATTTTACAAAAGGGACCAGAAACATATCCAGAGCTCTCGCATGTTGGAACTCCTCTATAGAAGGGTAATAATAACCTTGAAAATGGATACCATTTTGGTTGACTAATGAAAAACAATTCTCTAAACTAGTTGCATAACACCTCCCACAAAACTAATGAATCCTTATAATCCTATAGGAATATGAAAAAAAATATCTAGAAATTCCATGTATCATCATTATAGCCAAGCATACCTAGTACTATTATTGAGAGAAAATCAAAAAGAAAGGCATCTCTTCCTCCAACAATATTTCGTCATTGGCATCATTTGAAATGGATCCTTCATACTTATTTTTACTCTTGTACTAAAACAATCAGACTTTCTACCTCCAATTTTCATCATCTTCGACCTCCACATAGAGATGATCTACTATCAAATCCTACTAAATGTCATTCACATGAACTAGATTTGGATGTTGACCTGAATCTAAGCCTTAAAAAGGAAAAATGTTAAATATACTAATCATGAGATATGTGATATTTGACAGTAATAAATTAATTGGTTATTATATTATTTTCATTTTTAAATTATCCTTTGGTCAAACCATATCAAAAAATGGTTCAAAGTATAATGATGCATGATCTCTTTCTAGGTATCTACCTTGAAACACATGTAACATTATTTAGTAGGCTCATTAAACATAAAATTCTGTCAATAAAATCACTAGGGTCCCTAAATACCCCTGTCTTAACTAGTATCCCATGTTTACATTTATAGCTAAACATAGCTGAAATCATTTTCCTTCCAACCCTTTCAAGCTCACATGCCCTTAACTCCAAACTATGTCCCATTCTTCAATCCTGATCCTTTGACACCATCCCATAACAACCCCCCATAATGATACCACAATGAGGGGACATAGATGGTGAAATCTTGATACCTTCCTACTGTAGGCCTCACGTTGAATACTACCACTGAGGGTATAGAAAACCTGAATATTGATGGAATTACCCTCTAAGATAAAAATGAGGAAGAGATGGAAAATAATCATAAATTAACCCATACCAGCTTAGAAACATATATAATAAATACCAATTGAAAACCATCAATTCCATAAACTATAGAAAAATATAAAATGAAACTCTGAGTACCCAAATGCTAAAGATAATAGCAACCACAAATCTAAAATAGTTGAGGCTTTGCCTCAAGCTAAAAACATTGAACCTGAAGTCCAACTTTTTCCAACTGCCCTAAGAATTAGTTTATATATACTTACGGTTAGGTTAAAAGTGTAATAAGAAGAATCCTCCCCAAATACTCTCTTACAAAATATAATTATGTAATTCTAACACACTACAAACAATAGTGAAACTGACTCGTAATTTAAATGGATATACTAAGTTACCAGCGTCACTATGTATAACTATCACCAATTATCACATAAAAGAAAGTATATAATATAGTAATGAAACATAAAGGGTAACATTTTGTTGCTTCCCTGATAATTTTCAACTCTTTCATAATGTTTCCCATCCTCATCCATCTCTCTCCAAAAGTAATTCATCCTGAAAAAACATGGTCAACGGAAAAAATCACCCACCACATTCATCACATAATCACTTCATCTCATCAATATATCCATATATAATAAAAATGTATTTATATGGATCCACCACATCCCATATGATGTATATCAATGTTTAGGTATTATACGACAATCTATTATAGCCTATACACTATATACGTACTTGAAGTTGTCACAACTTATACCCATCATACCTATAATAATCATTTGGATAATATATTTGGTAATATATAGGTATGAAATGACCACAAGTCATATGAATCCTCTGTACACATAAATGGGAAAACAAACCAGTATGCATACTATCACATGTAATGGCCAAGAGAAAAGAGTAGGCGCAAAGGGCGTAGTCAGTCATCCTTGCTCCAGCTAGGATGTTGGGGAAATAAAACCCCCAGATTTCAATGGGTGTGAGTCTCCCTAACGGTCATGGGTGGGGAATCATATGATACCGTATAACATAAATGATAAAAATGGATCACTACCAAAGCAACGGTATAACCTTGTATAAGACTCAACTCCAAATAATGTAACTCATACTCTTGGATGAAAATGAGAAGGCCAAAGATCCTATAATCCCATAATAATATTTTAATGATTAATATTATCTACATCCATTTTTATTAACGTTTAAAAATATTTTAATTAATTCAATGGAAATTAAGTAACTACAAACATTTTTCCACTTTACAATACCCTTCAATTATTTAATCATCAGATTAATGTACATTCACTCCATGTATAATCCAAATAATGTCCATGGGTTTTCCAGATTAATATCTTTTAAACATTTGAATTCAATCATCAACCAACCCAATGTGTTAATAATTATTCAATAATTATTTGAATTATTTCATAATCAAGGTTCTCTTGGAAAACCATTCTAAGATACCACAAAGAGGAAACATAAAACCATGAAAATCCATCTTCTTAATGATGTGGGGAATGGAATGAACATATAACCAGCAACACACCCATATTCCATTAAATAGATTCATAAGTGAGCATAGTAGATCACATTTTCTCATCAATTAGTAATCCCAAATTTAACATGTTCCACTACCTCCTGTTCCATCCCCAACACCCAGAAGAAAATGCAAATGGATATCACTATCACTAGGGTTAACTAGTGTCACAACATTGTGGCCTACCATCCCTTATATATCACATCATCAATCCAAGTCTGAGCCAAACCAGGCTCACTACACATTCGGCCCCCATCTCCACATATCTCCATAGAAGGTATTCCTTATCTGGATTTTATCCAAAGAACATAAAAAATATGAATAGAAAAAATATCAATAAGAAATCCATGAACTCATAATAAGGCATTCATACATCTCATGTAAATGATATCTCACAAGTACAAAACAAGCCACTCTACCTTATCAAGAAAATGGAAAACAATTTCTCTTTATCACAGAACTATTTCAAATTCCAGATTGAATAATGAAAATAATTATTTATTTTTTCTATATATAATAAACAAAAGGCATCAAGTTATAACAAAATATCAAAGGAAAATGTGATAATGACATTTATTTATGATTTCAATAACCTATAAAAATACCATCATCAATTAAGTCGCCTTTTCAATTATTACCATCAAGAATAAACATGATTCACATAATTTATCAAGTTCACTGATCATATAGATGAAACTTTTCAATTAACATTCTCGTTTCATAAATTTTATAATCATAAAATTACATTAACCACAATATTAAAAACATAAATCTTCATTAATTTCCAAAGACAATTAATTATCAATTAATTAAACATTTAAATTATTTATCAATATCAACAAGATTCTAAAATAATAAAAACATCATAAAAAGTGTCAAACATACATATCAAACTATCTATAAAAAGAAAATACAATCCAGTATCTCAGTATAAATAAACAACATCATCAACATGAGGTCACTATCCAATTTCTTAATCCACTTCAATAAATATTTGGTAATTTTATATTTCCATCCAAAAGGATAAAAGATGATCAATTTATGATTTCATGTAAATTATTAGAGAATCCAAGAATCCATTACCTCACAATCAATTAATTTTCTTCACATGAGAATCAACCACATCATAGATCCCTCAATCACATATCCCCTATGAAATACATCCATTTGCTGATTCCACACCACAACCACACAATCCAAAAAAACCATGAAGTCCAATTTAGAAAATGGGATATGAACCTAAATTACATGAAAAGTGTAACCGATGTAAAAATAGACCAAACAACAGATATATTGCAAGATATATATATAGAAATCACATTTTATTACCAAAAATCAAATACGAGATATATAGGATTTATTTAAAATGAAGGTATATCAAAACACAAACTAAGGGAGACACTTTTTTCATTGAATGAGAGGGGGAGACTACTTTTAATAGGGTATGTAAAATCACTGAGTGGTTTAATGATTTAATGATGTACTGCTCATGGGATTTACCGAATTTGTAATTCCTTTTAACTTTTTGTAATCTTAGTGGATAAATTAATACTAATAAAACAACCTTTTGTAATTTTAATCTAAAATCTTTTTAGTTTTGAATCATCCCTATACACTTTTCAAACCATCCTTCCATGTACTGTTACATTACATGATGTTAATTATTATTTATTTTATATATTTATAGCCAAACCCTTCCAGATCACTTTTAAGGATGCTCTGAGAACCATGTACCTTAGAAACGCGTAGTGGGTCTATCCAAATAGACCTAATACCTCATATAAATGATCCTAATTCTCATTGAAAATTTTGGAATATATTATAGTATCATAAAATAAGAAAACCAAAATATTATCATCTAATTCCTTTAAACACCCATTCATCAAAACCATAAAAATAGAAATAGAATTAGTTAGGCTAAAGTGCATTACCAAAATCTTATAATACCAATATCTTATTTGGAAGGAAGCCTATGGGATAGCTTGTTTCCTAAATTACAATTAATTTTATCCTGATCAAAGTCTAATCATTGTTAAGAATTGATCCCCTCAATGTTGGTTGAATAAATCATCAATCCTACGGAGTTTGTATATGTTTTTTTGTTGTGGTTCCATTAATTAATCTATAGTTAATGTATATCTATGTAAATGTATATTTATTTATAATAAAGAGAATTGGTTCTCCCTGATGAGAAACACATGGTTGAATAAAAACATTTTCTAAGGGGCCTTGTATCTTTAATTATTCTAGATCAATATGAATCATTTAATATGGTGTTGTTGATATTAGATTATTTCCATGTATAAGTTAAATAGAGAACTCTGCCTCTCTTTAGAGGGGAGTACTTGTAACTCTTCATAAAATTAATCAGTGTTTTCTGTAAAAATTTAGAATAATTTATATAATTATATTTTCATTTTATTACCCCTCCATACTAATCATATATATTAATATTTGTATGGGAGGAAATTCTAGATAAAATGCATGCTAAGATTTCTCTCATTTGAAAATAACAATTGGTTGTACATTCAGAACCATAAAAATTTCCTTAGGTCTATATTTTATCGTAGAAATGTAATTTTAGAGATGATTAATCCCTAGAACAGTAAAAAATTCAACAATGGGAATGAATACTAGATTTTTTATGCGATTGTAATAAAAAAATATGATAATAGAGTTTCTATAAACCTTTTGTACTTAGGAAATACCTCCTGAAGTACTAACTGACAACTCTACATCTAGTAGTTTAGGGTCTGATTCTATAATCTATAAAAATTTGGATGAAATAATGGAATTCATAAATCAAGGTTAAAGTAATATACTTCCTTACTTTAAGAGAATCATAAATATACCCAGCACTACACTATTCGGAGCCTCTAATACAGCCATTGTGATTTTTAATTCACAACCTTTCATCCTTTTCATATTCTATGGTTGATGATTCTTTACCACTATTATCATCAAATATTGACATTGATTTTAAATTTTCCCTTGAAATATACAGTTGAAGAAAAGAAATTTAGGCAATTCTTAAACTAACACCCCCTTAAAATTTTAGGGCATTTCTAGGCATCACCTCACCATGAAAATTACAAGATATATTCCCATATCTTCCATAGATATTTCCCATTAAAAATATAGCCATGAAGTTCCAAAAATTATTATTATGAATTTTTTTCTTTGGTAGTTCTAGTTTAATTCCTTTTTTCCAGGATCAATTTTTATTCATATAGATTAACTCCATTACTCTCTAGGATTCAATCAGAATATAGGACCTCTAAGTCCCTGAAAAAAAATATTTCAACCTTGATATCATCTCACACTATCTCCTAATAGAATTCATCATCTAGGTTTTATTTATTCCTCCAAAGGTGGGGTGTAATTACAATAATAATACTATAAACCATTAAAAAAAGATCCATTATAAACATAGTGGTGTATTGAGAATATTTTATAAAATTTATTTTATTTCATTCCATCAATTCATTTTCCTTCAACATCAGTAATATGAAATATTTCACTAATTATTTTTCATCAAATAAGGATAATATTTTCCAAAAATGAATCTTATGAACTATTTAAATTCTATTACATTAATATCACCACTAGGATTTATTCCACAATCATTTTACACTAATATTAATCATATAATATAAGGGATAAAATTCTTGAGTGACTTTCTGTAGCTCTAAAAAATGAGAACATTAAATATCATTTATACATAGGTAATACATTTTTTTCAATTAATGGATTTAGAGCAACTAAAAGTAGTTGGTAGTTAATACATAAATTACACAATAAGATGTTGTTACATTCATGTTGAATCCTGGTTCTCAACATGATTTAGGTTATTACATGGAACATAAATTTTTTCATTAAATATCCTCATGAATTTTTAAATTCCACCTTTTATCTTGTTAGAAATGTCATTAGTGCATCATACTTTTGCTAATGCTTTACGCGATTTCCTATATTTCCCACTATTTTTCCTAAAATAAGAAAACAATAATTAGAAACATGTCACCTTTAGAATTGTTTAATGATAATCTATTTCTATTTCCTAAAAAAGCATTCATCAAATATGTTATTAATTACTGTCCACTAACTACAATTAATGTTTATATATATCATTCATAATATTTTATAAAAGGAATGTGATTGAGAAACTATATACCATAGGATTGTCAAAATAGTTGTTCATTAATGACTATTTATCGTCTAAAGTGATGATCAAGTTAATTCCCTATTCAAAATATCAATTGTTTTGACCCCTATTTGAACCATATAAGATCCATATCAAATTTTAGTTTATAAATTGGGATTAAAATTTATTAAAACTGTTGATTATATATGGTAGAAATTTTTTATTGTTTAATTATATTTAGGATTTCCTATATGGGTTTATGTAATTTTTTTAATTAATAATTCTGAAAAATAAATAATTTTTTATAAGAACTATAGAGTCGAATATTTTAATCACATAAAATCATTATTACATAGTACATCATTTAATAATACTATCTATATTTTAAGGTTTAATTTCCAAGAAATTTTGATAGTAATTCATATAAACATAAACATAATTCTAATAATCGTTCAAGGATTATTTATAAAATAGTCCATGGTCATATCTACTATATCTCATAACCTATGGGGACATATTATAGGAAATGGTTGATGACAAATAATATTAAGGTAATAACAAGAGAGATATTAAGAATGTGATGATGAGGCATACAAATAAGGAATTATCATATGAACATAAGGAATATCAAAAAATAATAATCATTATGCATCACATGAAAATGATGATAAAACATACAAATAAAAAATTAATATGCCTATCACAGGGGTTTATCCCCCAGGTCTCATGAATCATAATTGCAATGCTTATTCACTAAGGTATCACATAACATTTTTTCTCCATAGATTAATTATTGGCCCAATGCATTGGAGATCTATCAAGGTTCAACATTAATTTGTATATATTAATATGTGAATCATAGTTCATAAGAAAACATTTCATTAATAACATACGGAAAATAATTAATGATTCTCGTGTAGAATTCCTTTAATTTTTAAATTCATAATGCCATGAGAATAAAATCATTTATGATTCATGAAAATGGAAATGTGGCAATCATATATAGAAATCCCAAATAATTGAATTATCATTACATATATGTGAATACGTGTGAATAAGGAAGTGTTGTGGGTATTAAAAATATAAAATATTTCATGTAAAAGAAAAAATATCATGAATAATTTGACTATGACATGTATACAATGTGTGTTAAGGGATGTTCATTATGAGAACAAACAAAGTTAAAACATTGGTAAAAAATATTTTGGAAGTGATGGGAAAATATAAATTTCATGAAAATATTATAATTAAAAATTAATATTATATGTGAAAAAACAAGAACATGAATGGATAAGAAGAGGAGGAGAGATCTCTTAACTTTATTATTTTCATCCTTGAACTTAGAGATGATATATTTATACATTAAGGACACATTTTAGGGACTCTAAGGGAGGTAAGGTGCCTAAAACATCATAGATAATTGATTTTCCAAACCATTGAAAGGTAGGATATGAGGAAATTTATTGTAAAAGGAGAGGAATCATTTAATAAATTCCTAATAATATTCCCGGATGACTACGATGTGGAAAATGAAAAACCATTTTCCAAACCCTGGTTACTACTAATGGATTTAGGCATTAAATAATTCTTTTAATATAAATATGTATTAAAGACAAAAATACATTTTAAATATAACATTGAACCAATAAGTGTGAATTTGTTTTAATATAATTTTCTTAAAATCTTAATTTCCCTTTTATATAATTAAAAGTCATTAATAGGTTTGGGAATTGAATTAAATCCATTAAAAACATAATATTAATAATATAAAATATGTTTTTGTTGAGATATACTTAAAACTAATAATTACATCACGTTTTTATTCATAATTTCAAAATACATATAATATATTTTACATTACTTTATATTTTACCCATAGAAATTTTTATCACTTAAAATTATAAAAAATTCACTATTTCATAATTTTGGCAGAGTAGTTTAAAATATTAAATCTATTTTATTAGGAAAATGATCTAAATAAGTGAAATTTAATTTTGAAATATAAAATTAATATTATTTATAAAAAAACATTTTATATTATCGATTTTATATCCCATATAAAAACTATAATTAAATTCAAAAAATGTTTTACAAATAAATATGGATCTTCATAATCTTTTATTAGAACGTTTTTTAACAAAACATATATATAAATTGAAAATAATTATATTAAATTTCTAGACTAATGAAATAATGGTCTACTAGTATAAAAATATATTTTATAATATTCTCTAATAATATTAATTTTATATATAGGTTTAAGAATAAATATTAATAAGGGGATCAACAAATATTTTTATTTATTTTAAAAATAAATATTTTTTAGTACTAATATGTCCTAAATAAACTTCAAATTATTAAAATATTATTGTATTAAAGGCTATGGTTTGTTTTGATCGTATTCTTGTGAAGAGGTTTATACAATAATTATCTTGTGGTGATATCCACTAGATGGAACTTTTATCATATTAGATTTGATTCGAGCCTCACATGTAAAAACATTCCATGGGCATGATCAGGAGTAAACTCTAACAATACTACCTCACTCCATATATTTGAAAAATGAATTTCATAAGAAAGGATATTCGTGGTTCTGACCATCATTTATTAAAATTGTTTTCATTTAATTACTATTATTTCCCATAATATAAGAAAGCATAATGGTCCTTTTATAATGGTGATATAACCAATAGACATAATTCTAAATGGTCATATATAATAATAGTCATTCATCAAGTTTACCTTAATATTCATATTTCTAATTAAATCCAATATATTTACCACTAAACATCATTATTTACTACTTAAGTAAAAAAAAATTAAAAATCTATTAACAATGGCTACTATATTCCTCATATTTCTTATTTTAATTAACTTCTACGGAAGGTGTAATATTCATAAAGAGTTTTATCTTAGATTGTATTCCACAATCTGGTCATTATTATCTTGGTTTTATACCCATGTACTATTATTATATGTATTAACCATTATTATTATATGAATGTTGATATTCTATTTTTAAAATTATTTCTATGTAAATAAATTGGGTAATATGAAAAAAAATCATTATATAGAAGAATACTTGTATTATTAATATAAGATAGAATTTTTAGGCCACTACAAATGTTCTAAAATATTATTTAAAAAATTATGAATCTATTAATAACCTATTTTATAACCCTTCTATTAACTATAACCTTTTATAATGATTAATTAAAATCTTCACTACATGTTTGTAAGTTAGATACTATTTATTTTCAATATTAGGTTTGAGTAAAATTGATCATTTTTCCTAGTATCATACTATGACATTATTCTTTAATAACATAAAAAACTGTAAAATTGTATTAAATAAAAAAAATAAAAACATCGTGGAGTCCTGATAAAATAATTGTCGAGGTCATCTCCGACCATAATGTTCACAAATGATGGTATAATTTTTTTAATGGAAAAGTTAATAGTTAGTTGATAGTAATTGCATTAGCATAATAAAAATAAGTAAAAAAACTATATTTCTTTCATTTTATTGTAATTATAATATCATTGATGGGTAACTAATAGTGAGAATAAATGATTTTTGGGAAAAAGAGTACTCACATTAAGGACTAAGGATTTCACTTGGAATACTTTCTGGAAATGGAAGTCTTAGACCAATATATTTTAATTAGTGATCAAAAGAAATAAATTATTATTATTGGGGAGTCAATAAGGTTATATTTTGAATAGGATTAAAAATTTTGTGAGTGTTATTGAATGGGTGGTGGGAGCCCATTTTCTAAGTGATGAGAATGAATTTTTTTTAAATATTTCATCCTAAAATAATCAGATCAATTTTTTAACATGTTATAAAGGATATAAATGTAAATTAATGGATAATGGGATGAGAAAAGGAGGATAATACCTTGAAAATTAATTTTCACACATATTTCAAACATTTTTTAATGACATTCACTCTAATAATTACCACTCTTACCTTTTTTTTAAATTGGTAACAAACTTTCAGGAACAAAATTTTATTTTAATATATCAAACTAAAAATGAACTTATAAAATAATTATGACTAAATGAGTGTAAATATGAAATTTATTTTATCAATAAAATATTTTACATGCATGAAATTTTTATTTTATATCTATATTATGCAGCATTTAATAACCCACTTTTACCAAAAAAGATTATTTCCAGTATAAAATTTACACGTCGGATAAAATTTTCAATGAATGTGATTATCATTATATAAATTTGTTAATTACAAAAAATAAATTAATTTTTTTTTCCAATAAATATAATTCCAAATTTTACTAAAATATTATATAATTAAATGAAAAAACAAAAAAAGAGTTCTGTATTAGAAACTTTCACTTGTATTCATAACATTTAAAACAAATGGTTTTTAATAACATGGTATTTAAGAAAATTTATATTTAATATATCAAAAAAATATTTGATCAATTAAATAGTTTATAAACCTATATTCCCATCTTATATAATTATAAAGTCTCAGTTTTGGTTGAATTTTGCTTTAATATTCACATAGACATCAATTATTTTAGAAACATTACAAAACAAATAACCTAGGATAATGTTCTTATAAAAAATCCAAACATTAAAACACTTTTTGAAATTAAAATTCTAATATTTGAGAATTTAATTTTCAATAAAAACATGAATACATATTAAAAAATAATTTCATTGGAAAATGAAATTTTAATATATTATCTACTTTTAATCTTGCTTCCTTTCAATTTCATATATATTCCTCTGTAATCATATTACTCATATCAATAATATATTTTATAAATAATATATTTAGTTTTTTAAAATAAATCACAAAAATTAAAATTTTAGAAGGGTGACATTTTAATTCAAAAACATGAATTATTAGTCATTTAGCTATACTAATTTAATTTATAAATGACTTAATATTGATGAAAAAATATTTTTTATTTATACATATATTTCAAATTTTAGATACATATTTTTTTCTCTCATCATAAACCTATATTTTTTATGTTCATATAATGATCCATTGTTTGTTTTGATTTGGTGTTTCATGTGAATTAAGACACTAAACACATCAGGTTTATAAAAATTTATAATATAAGTTATAATCATATTATTACATAAATTGGGGGTATTTTGGAATAATGACGTAATCAGATAATCACTAGTCCTTTTAATAAGACATCTGTTCACAGTATCCCTTAGTGATCAAGAATTATGGGAGTTTTTATTTCATGAATATCTGTAGATATTGAATATTTATTAAAACTTTTATTTAATAGTTGAAATAAGTGCATAGGAATTTAATCGATCAATGAATGGATTCAATAAACCACCATGGGGGAGAAACTTATAAAAAACATCATGCTAAATTTTTATAAAAATATTTGATTGAATATGATTGGGATGTGATATTAAATTTTGAGGGATCGGGATATCAATTGAGCATAGAATATTATTTCAAAATAAAAATTTGTAAAATTGTTGTTAATAACTCTCTTATCCCCCTCTCTGTGATACAATCGAACATGGTTATGTCATATAAAATCCAATAGGTAATCCATAAAATACTTCCCTCACATGCCACTTGAAGAAGAAATAATCTATTCCCATTTTTATATAATTTGAAATATATATTTAGAATCAATAAAACAATTCATTGAGTTAAAAATATGTATTATACAGAAGAAGACTAAAACTATTGTGACCACCCATGATATAAACACACATAGACATGAGACCAAAAAATAAACTCATCTAGGAGTCTTTTTACAAAAATATTTCTGCTAAAATGAATAAACACACGAGAATAAATGTTTCCAACTAGAATCAATTCACCACTTGTTTGTACCCTCTATAAAGATACCAATTAGACATTATGGAAATGTTCAACCCATTAAGGACCCATTCGGTTGACAATGAACACACACCACCCAATCCATTGATAAGTTAACACATGAAAATGAAATTATCATTCAATCAAAAATAACATATAATCATTTATAAAGCATGTTGTTAGTGTCTCCAACAAAACTTATTTTCAAAACCAAAAACACTAAGAGAATAGTAAAAAATATGGGTATCAAGGATTAACCCTCGATAAATGTATAATTAAATTCTATAAAATTTAAATCATTCTTGTTCTATTTAGGAATAGATTGAGATAGAATCCACCAACCAAAAATATATTTTCTAATATAATATCCCATAATAAGATTATAAATCCTTGTTATTAAAACAATCCTACTATGGTTAACAATAGAATCCATATTTAGAACACAACCTAAACACATTGTCTCAGAATGAAATCCCTAATAGGGTTTCTAACAAATTAAAAATGGCCAAATAATAGAATAGGATGAGAAATAGATGGAAAATAATTGATTTCTACGTCAAACACCCAATGAATTCAAGAAATCGAGATCTATTATGAATAAAATCCAAAAAAGCACACAAAATAACCATATGGTTTTAGATCCCTAATAACATAAGGGAAGAACATCATGATAGAAATTTTGATTAAAATCTATATTTTGGATTCTATTTATTGGAATGCATGGTTTTTTCCCATTACAGAGAAAACCATTACCCAAAAATATGGTTGTTTCAAGAAAATTCCCAGTGATGTATGGCTTGTTCACATTATTTAGAAAAAATTAACTAAAGCATGATATTAATCAGTGAATAGAAATTATATAAGGATTCATGGTCACTAAAATATTTTTCCAAACCGGGTTCCAATCATGAACCATCCTAAAAACACTTATACACTCCAACATAATCACGTTAAAATTTTGAATACTTTCCCCTATCCATAAAAATATAATTTATAATTTATAATCCATCCATGTCCATCTAAAACCCTATGGAACAGAAATAATAAAACCAACACCATCCTATAACATAAAAATTCCTAATAAAATAGTAAAAAAACAATAGACTAGGAGACTTACATTCTATACACCAATGGGATATTCATCCATAGAAATATGAAGGTTGAAAGTGTTTAGAATGTGATTAATCCATAGCTCTTATTATAGGTTTCATCATTCAATGTATCCTTAAAACATAGTCTCCTCACTCATATAGAAGTACAATATGTACATGTTGGTCACTCGTGATCTTTTCACTCCTCTTTGAAATATTAAAAATGGAGAAATTATAATAGAGTATCTAGTTTGAGATAAATGTGATCCCAACTAATTATGTGGAATGTTTCATGTTCTCTATATATACAATTTGAATTTAGAAAATGGATATTATACACTATGATAAATGGGCGAGGTAGTGATAATTGAGAAACAATATCATTGATTTGCACAATAATATCAAGCTTCCCAATGAACTAATGATCTAAAGGATACATCATTAATCAAATTCAACTCATTAATCACAGTTTTGCGAAACAATATCCATAATATTCCCAAAAAAATGATAATGTAAAATTATTATAGGATTAGCAAGATATCTAGAATATTTAATTCACTAAAATATTGTCTCAAATGATTCAGTCCCACCAATAATCTCCCATGAGACATTTTTTCTGTTGAAGATAACATTACAAAACTCTACCTAGAACTCTTATTATTAAATTTTTTTATTGTATGATGCTTTAAATTGAACCATATAAATTGTTTTTTAAATCCACATAATTCAAAACCAAGATCTCCATTAAAGATTATAGAAATTGGTAAATAAGAGTAGTCTAAAACTTCACAAACATATTAGACAAAAAAATATTATATGTACATAATTACCTACCTTTGAATAAAATTTATAGACTCAATTTTTCAAGGAACTATCAAAATTATGATATCATGTATTTGATGAAACTCAAGAAATATAGTGTCAAATTTCATGAAAATTTTCTCCCACATCCCTAAATTTGATTGAAACTATTGAAACACATGACTAGTCAACGGTTTCTGACCTTCACTATGAGATTATCTAAGAACATATTCCCATAATATTATGCTTCACATTCCACATCAAAACACTAAACATTTTCATTCATTACGATCTATTTCTTTCCTAGTACCTAGATAAACTCCCCAATTTACTGATGTTTTGTCTATATAAATTATGTTTTCATAATGGGGGGAACTAGAATTGGATTTAATAAATGTGATAGTGAAATTTCATCCCCTATTCATTCATCTATGACTCTACATAATCCCGTTTTCACCTAATTGGGAGGCTATAATAATTAAAATTTATTTATAGGCCTCGTTCAATAAATATAGGGATGATTGTGAATCAAGAAAAAAGCCACATTGTCATTATGGTTAGTGTGACCATAATGAAATCTATAAATTTGTTTCATAAATAATTATTTATTGATAACATCATCAGTTGGTATCCCATTAAATATAAATTAAATTTATCCACCAAATAATAGATTATGAAGTGTTTGTGATGACACAAATTAGATTTTTGAGACTAAACAAGAGAAATAATAAATAGGGAGCCAAAAAATGCACTAAGCACATTGTATAAGTGTCCTGGAGGAATATTTGAATTATTTTATTAAATAGTGTCATGAAAATAGTTTTAACCACAACTTGAATATTGGAAATAACTTAGTATTCATAGTGTATGATTTAACTGCTAAATGAACTATGGGACCAGGCTCAATAAGCACCATTAGTTTCCCTACAAACATGTGTTGTTTAATTTAGTATCCCACCAATAGGAAAAGAAGATAATTGATCAGGGTATTGGTCTATATAATGAGTAATTATTTTATCTTTTTATAATTAATAACCCCTTACATTATGGAAGGAGGTATTTGCAGTCTCTTCTAGTAATGGTCCTAGTCCTAAAAAATCTATGTATCATTAAAAATTGGAATGATAACCAAATATATTAGGAAATATAAATGCAAATAACCATGCATATTAATAAAAAAAGTTGTTGAATTATTGAAATCCATGTATCCCCATAAATTTAAATAATGACATCGATCTTTAAATTAATGATCATCCATATAAAAACCATGTTAATGGTAATTTATCATAGTGACCATTAATAATCCCAATATATCTTTCTTCAAGGGAGGTGTATTTATAGTTACACTAGGAGGAATCATTTCAACATGAATATAAAATTTATATTTCCCTTATATCATGTATATTTACCATAAGAACAACCAAAACACACGGAAAATCAATTCAATAACAAGATACTTTACTAATTTCTATCACAAACAATAACAACTAATTAATTTAAATCTTATCATGTAATTATATAGTTTCTACTCATAAATTAAAAATTATATATCTTTCCATTATAAAATAACCAAATATATAGGGGATAGAAAAATATTGGGTTTTCAATTAAAATAATAATATAAAACAATATTATAAATTAATCTCTTACAATCTTTTTTATTTATCAAACATACTCAAAATCGTTTTTAAAACATTCCATTAGATTTTTTACAAAATCTTTTTAAAAAAACATGACAAGTTTAAAAAACAAATTCCAATGAAAACATTTAATTTTAGAGACATATTATATATTATAACATTTCATTGTAGTAAAATAAATTAAACATAAACAAGAATCACATCAATAGTACGAACACATCATTATATATTACTGAATGGGTCACTAAATTCCATATTGACAAATAATCATTTAACTAGTTTAAGAAAAACAAGTTATACATTATTTTTAAGATATCATCCATATTAATTCAATTTATGAAATTTAGAAGACAACACCATGTAACACATACTTTTACATTCATCTTCATGTCATTATTGTTGGAGAATAATTATCATGATGATTACATTTTCTACCAAACTATAATTCTAAATTAATGAAACAATTAAACAAATATGTTAATCATGTAATATTTTTCAACATTTTTTTGTGTCCATTGAAATAGCATAAATAAGAGTCTTAAAATAAATTTATCATTTAATATTTTTATCACATTTATCAAGTAAATTTGATATTTTTTTAATATATTTATGGTATTAAATATTCTTAGCTAATTCTTCTGATATATGGGAATAATGTGGTGTTATTATTGTATTATATTTATCAACAAACTATATAATAATAACTAAAAAAGGATTATTTTCTAAATATAATAAATATGAATAATATTTTTTAATTCTTTTTGTTTAAATCAATTGAAGATGTTTCTAAAAAATATTAATAATTAGAGGATGAAATAATTCACTCTATCATGTTTGATAATATTCTATGTGATATAGAAATAAACTAATCATTTAGAAGTAGTATATAACTGTGTAATAATATATGGTAGTCATTAACTTTATATCATGTACCTAGAATAATAGGACATTCTATTTTGATTTAATAAATTATATCTAAAAATATTCATTAAATGTTTCAGTATTAAATAAAACCTAATTTAATGTTTCTTTAAGAAATAATACAAACACTAAATGTTTGTTATTTGAAAGGATAATAATACAATTTGAAACATTTTATAAATAATATATCAATTCTAAAAAAATTATAGAAAAAATATATCACATTCTATTCAAGAAAACAGTTCTTTTAATTTTTAATTTCACCCACATGTTGAAAATAAATTTGTAGAAAAACATTGTTTTATTTTAACACCATCCAAAAGTGATTATTTCCTAATATCTTACTAATTATGACATCATAGTGTAAGGTATCCTTAATGATTCTTGATACCAAAATATCATCATATAAACCGATTATGTTATGGTAAAGACATGATTGAAAGTGTTTCACGAAAAAAATCATACACAGACGACAATGATAAATTAAAAATAAATATTAATCGGTTAGATAAACCATTATATAATCAACATTAAATGTCCCATCTCAACCGATCACCACAACTACCATATTGACCCATAGACCATACAAAACTGATACACGTTATAATATCCTTCCACAACCCATTTTCCAGGACAATACTATATTTTCAATAAACATGGGGGTATTCCTAGGATATCAATGCCTATAAATAAGTGAAAATGGATTACAATAGTATTGGTGGATGATTGAACCTATTAAATATCAAAAACTAAAATAGAATAACAATCATGGTATAATATAAATATGATTCATGGTATGAAGCTAATCAAACTCCAAAAAAATATTACACAACAACAAAAAAGTCACAATAATTTAATGGACACCATGTATGAATACAAACATTAATTCTTAATAGTCACTAAAGTTATAAAAGTGAAACTATCTTGAGAACCACCATTTATTTTTATCCAAGCTCAACCACCCATCAACAATGAGCACAACATCAATATTATAAGGTAGAAAGGATCCTAATGTTCTAAATGTGGGACTACCCTAAACACCACCCCTCAATCATCTCTAAGCTTCACCACTAATAATCAACAACCACATCATGGAGATGCTTTTCTAATGTGTTGTGAGCCATTTCTCATACATGTATCATGATGAAAAAAATTAATATATACCATGATTAATATAAGTTTTGATGATTATATTTCCCAGTATAGAATCTACATAATACTTCCCACACATTCCACTAGAACAAGAAAATTATTGAAAATATTTACATATATGTAATAGAAAATATATATAATAAAACTAAAGAAATATGTATCTATATATATATTAATGTAGTTAGGACCATATTTCCCACCAATTACATGAATTCATGCACCCATAAATCCATTAAAACATCAAATAGTGGAGTTTTTTCCCCAACCAATACATAACCCATTCAATATGTCCTCTAAACAGACCAAATTTGATAGTATAAGCCCATCTGTCTAGACCTAAGTCATTAGTTGGAGGTAAAATAAATTATTCATCCAATTTGGCTCAATGTGTATGTCTGAACCAACAATTCCAAATTTTATACATCATGAAAACACACCACCCTATAAAATATCATGTTAACTAACACCAAATAAATCAACCATAACACCAAAAAAATCATTGATGAATTTTCTCAAATATATTGTAGACCTAACCCATGATAATTATTTTCAAAACCAATAAAAATGATATAGTACTCTATAATCGGGTTACTAAGGATTTACCATCAAAAAAATGGGTATAATATTTTTAGAAAACATATCCATCAACTTCTATGTATGAGTAGAGTGAGGGATGAGCCACATACTATGAAAATTTTCTCAAACAAATAATCAATCCATGTCCTCATTAACTTGGGGTAACATAACCTTTTCACAATGGTTAAAAAGAAAATCCCTCTTTAAAATAGACACTTACCAACATATCTACATAGGGAAAACCAAAATACATTTTCTCATAAAAATAAATTTAGAGGTAAATAGAGGAGTCAAAGAAAAGGTAGAAACATTGATTTCTAAGTAAAACACTCCAATAGTTCAAGATAATTGACACTAAAATGAAAATGATTTCCAAACTCATCAAAATAAAACATTTTCTTTGAGTGACATATCCATAATTTTTAAGTGTGAAATCTAGTCTATAAGTAAATTTTTTACAATACCACCAATGATACACATGGTTTTGCCACAAAGTTTGGAAAAAAAATTTCCTATAATGAATGTGTTATGTGAAGAAACACTAGGCTACATGGTTTAGAGTCATGGATTATAAAACGTTGTTCCAATCAAAATCATTTTCACCTCATGATAATTACATGAGGAAACATGGCTATCATACTATTTTTCAACACTATACAAATTCCTAGAAACCAACAAACACTATTACATGTTTACCCAGGAGTTCGGTATGGTTATCACTAACCATTAACCAACCATGTTACCTTAAAAATATCATTAATATATTTAAAAACACTCAATAAAATTCTATAATATACCCACTATATATAATAGCATTAAAACACATAACAAAATAGGAATGGAATTCCACATTCACGGTGTTTTTCCAGAGGACATAGTTGATTAACTTGTTTAGGTCATTGAATGTTTTTTTGAACATAATACAAAGGTAAGATATAATATAGAGATTTTAGGTTTCCCCTTGACTAGATATTACTTAAAGGATTTTTAGTAATAAACCTTTAATGTTTCGTGACTTAAAATTTGTTTTATCAAAAAACAAGGATGTAATTTTAGGTTAAAAATAATAATTTATATAGACTATGATAATAGTTTAATGAAAATTTTAAATTAAAATAAAACTCTATGGGGTTTTAATGTTAACATAATTTTATTTTTGAATGGTGATATTATTATTTTAAAAAAAATTGAATTTCCGATTCACTGATAATGAAATTTTTTCATAAAATATATTTTTTAAAAAACATAAACTAATGTAATGAAAACTATAGTTCTATAGGTCAATATAATTATACTAAAAATGGGCATAAATTAATTATTATTTATGAAATTCAGTGTTGTTCAATTGTGACCATAGTCAGGTGGTAGGATATTTATGGATAAGTAGTTTGTTTAATTATAGCTTTGTTTCATGGTTTCATACTTTTTATATTTCTCATGATGCCTTAAATTATTAAATTTTGGTTGTTATAGTATGTTTGTTATAATATAGTATTAATTGTTATGAAAAATACTATTCACTTATTAATTTATTACTATATTTTGTTTTATTCAGATTTCAAATGGTTAAAGTGATTAGATGAAATTATAAAATGGAATGTTTGAATATGATTCAAGGAAATCCTATTATGCAATGATTCACTCACTCATTCCTATATTTCTCATTATGAGTGTTGATGTTTTTTTCATAATGTACTAATAAGAAAGGCTACATTTTCCATTGGTGATGGATCAGAAATCTTGATTCATAGGGGGATGTGATAGTGAATTTTAAGAAGATTTTGGGTGTCCAATACGGAAATGAATTAGTCATCTATATGTGATATAACATGTATTTTCTCAATATTAATTTTATACTATATAGTTGGTTCGTTATTGTTTTTAAAAGATTGTATAAATTTTTTAATTGTTTGAAATGAAATGAAAATTTAATATAAATATAATTTTTTATTATTTATATATAAATTCATTAACTAATAGTTTTTCAAAATCCCAAGGAACTCGTTACTAGATTTTACTGATTGGGAAATGTGCTTAAATTCATGTGGTAGTTTAATAGATCTAAACTTTTCAATATTTAGGGAGGTTCATTATAATTCGAAAATTTGAATTGATACCAATTTTTTAACCAATCCAAATATAAAATTATGTTATTATTTAAAAACAATAATTATATAATATTTCGGGAAAATATAGAAAATAAGAGATCTTTTTTTAAGTAAATGTGTTTTTATTAATATGGATACCATATTTTCAAAAACCAACTGATTCATAACACTAATTATAACAACTTTAAAACATTTAAAAAAAATTATGTACCTCTTAATTTATCTCTTACAAAATTAAATATAATTTTGTAATAGTAAATTTCAGTAAAACCTATGAAAACCCATTATAGATTCTTTTTATTCAATGTGATCTTTAATCAATCTCAAGGTAACACTCTAGTACAAAAAAAATTAATTTTTTTTGGGGTTAATTTAATAATATCTTATAATGGGAATAACCCGCACAAAATTCAAAGCCTAGAATCTATTGGGTATTTTATTTAATATTTGACATCTCTTTTTAATACCACATGAGGGAAAATCAACTAATATTTCATTTTTCTTTTTTTATTAATCACATGATTAAAATTCCCCTATACATAATTTAGTATTTTCTTAAAAAAATTAATTTCGATCAAATTGACATGTTATTTATAAAATCATATCCCCCTTCATGATATAACATATACTATTCTCATTAATTACTATATTTTTCATATTATTATTTTCATCTTCCCCAATGAATGTATTTTCCCCTTAATCCATCGTCACATAACTTATTTAGAAAATATTTTTTTCCTCTCCACAAAGCCTAAATAATATATTCATTGTTTGTTTTAATAATAGTTATGATAAAACATATAATAGGGAGATATGTTCTGTAGCACCCCCAGTTTGAGATATTTTTCACTTTCTATGAATTTTTTAATGTTTAAAGTGGATGAGATAAGTTGTGAAGAGGTTCGGAGAGTTTGAAATGGTTTTGGATGATTTTGGAGGCTCTTAATGGGGTGCACAGTTTGAGCATGGTTAGTGGAAACCATGTGGGTTTTCCAGGAAATCGTGCAGGGGAGGCATTAGGCTTCACATGGCCTACGGACGGTTTTCCAAACCATGTGAGGAAACCATTCAGACCCTTGTTCCGAGGCAGTATAGTGTGCACGGTTAGCGCACGGTTTTCCAAACCGTGCATGATAACTGTGCGACCACTTAAAGTTAGGGTTTTAAAATACATGCTCACTCGGGATTGCTTCATTTCACTCCAATATTCCTCCGACTAGATCCTCACTTTGGATTTTGGGTTCTCAGGGGTTTAGGGTGCTCTCCCACTCGGTTTGGAAGCGTTTTAAATTGGTTTCAAGGTGGTTTGAAGGTGGTTTCTCCTGAGTGAATCTCTCTTCGTGTTTCTCTTGTGTTTCCCTCTAGATCTGCATCTCTCTCTTTCTTGGTTTTCTATATCTACACTTGTTTTGTATAGATATACGTTTTTGGTTGCCTTGGATGTTAATTTTAAGGATTTTGGATGTTAAGGAAAGGGATCTAGAGAGGTTTCAGTGGTGCGTTCGCCAGTTTTGAGGTGTGGTAACTTGTGGGTCGATTTCTCCGGAACCATAAAGGTAGGTGGCTTATTTCTCGGCTCCACTTGGTTAGAGATAATGGTTTTGGTTAAAATTAATTTTTTTTCTTGAAATTAATTTTGTTTGATGTGCGAAATTGGTTAGAAATACCTTGGGTGATGTTTTGGGGATTTTTGGGAAAAATAGGGTTTTGTGGTGAAATGATATTATTGTGGATTTTAAAATGGAGATTTTAAAATAGGATGCTATGGTTTATTTGTGAAAATGATTGATGGAAATGATTTTCAATAAAAGGGGTAGTTTTATTGAAATGTTGTTTGGCATGGAAAATGGTTTTCAAATAATGGGTGATTAATTGAAGTGGATTGATACGCAATGGAATTGGTTGATTGCAAGTTGTTGTGACTTTGGTGGGTTTTTTCTTGGTTTGGTTTGATTAAAATGTTGTATTGAAGTGGGTAGGAAGTCTCACTATAAAAATGGGATGGATAGTGGTTGGAAGAACCACCATATGAGTAGTGGTCAGGAAGTACCGCTAGTTGTGAATGGGTTAACGGGATGGGCGGATGTCCCACCATTTTGATTGTTTTGGTGTGAATGGGCGAACAGGTTGGGCGAAAGTCCCACCATTTTGGTTTTTTGTTGTGCATTGCTTTGCAAGATGGAATTTTTATGCTAACATGTAAATGTTAGAATGGTTTGTGGCATGTTTGGTTGGCTTTCCCTTGGTTTCTTGGTTTGGGTGTTATGGCTTGGTAACGGCATGTTTGGATTATGAAAATGGGTGCACTTGTTATTTAATTTATATAAACTATTTTATATAAGTTTTCCAATAGTTTTGTCCTAGTGGCGTGTGTTGGGAAGTCATTTGGGAAAAACCTACTGAGTTTTAGTACTCACCTATGTCTTTTCAGATGTTGTGTATCACAATGTGGGCAAAGTTAAGGCATCTCCCTCCTTTAGTGGTGTATTGTGATGTCTTGGTAGAGCTTGGAGCTTGGAGCTTGGTGTGGAGTTGGGGTGGTGTCATGGCCTGTAGATTTGGTTGTTGGTTTCCGCTTGTACTTTGAGGTTGTGTGTACATGTCTAGTTGTATTGATTATGAGATGTGTGGTGTAACCACTTGGTTGTCTTTGGGGAATGCATGATTGGGTAAATGAATTGACATGCATCATATAGTGGTTGTTAGTGGATGGTTTGGTTGGTTTCGTCTTAAGGGAAAATCATTCCCCAACTTGATCTTGAAGCCCTCGAAATTTATTTCCAGCCATTGGCATCCTGGGAATGTCGCTTAAGGCCAATTAGCCCTCACCGCCACCTCAAGCCAATGAGGTATGGGCAGGGCATTACAGGTGGTATCAGTTTGTTCAGTCCTTTAGAGTTGATTCTCAGATTTGGTGTTGACTTTTTTTGTGGTATACTCCTTGATTCGGGATGGTAGAAAGGCGTAAGAATTTCGGAACTTGCAAGGTACAACATAAAAGGACATGGCTAACCTATTTATGCTAAAATTCAAGTTACAAAGGAGTTGGGTACATAAGTGTTTTGGAGACAATTATAGGCATTGGATATCTCGTTGTCGTGGGTGTAGGCAATGAGATGAGCATGACATGAATGGTAGAAATGAATTCCCACTAGGATGCACATTTCATTGGGCATAATGATTTATGGGATGAATTAAGAAATGGTTTTTCAAATGTGTCATATTGTAATGTGAATAAATTGGTGTTTTGAAAATGGGTTGGTTTTCAAAATGGTGAAATATAGAAAATGTGAACTAGTGGAAAGCCTTGTTGTGATAATGTTGTGTAATGTGATTTGAAATGGAATTTTGTGATGTCTACGGAAGAGAGACTCATGGTTGTTTGTTTTCTGTTTATAGAAATGGCACCAGGTAGGCGTCGTAGATACCAACTAGAGGAGGCTGCTGAGAATGTGGTAGCACCTGAGCCTTAGGTGAACCAGCAGTTAGTGCAAATCATAGTGCAAGCTTTTCAAGCTGTGGAAAGTGAAAATAAAATGGATGATCCAAGTAATGTGGATCATGCGGTTCAGTTTCAAAAGGAGAATCCACTCATCTTCAAGGATGATTCTAAGCTAGAGAGGGCAGAAGCATGGTTGAATATAATGAACAAGATCTTTGACTTCTGGGGAACACCAGTATAGATGAAAGTGAAGTTGTCCACGTATATGTTGGAAGATCTTTCCCCTCAGTGGTGGGAGTTGGTAGTCCAAGAGGGGACAGACCAGGGTATGATGTGGGAAGGCTTTGAGGAATTGATTAACAAACAATTCTACCCACATACGTTTAGAATTCAGCGTATGATTTATTTATTTAGTTTGAATCAAGAGCTTCTGTCTGTGACGGAGTATGTATCTATGTTTATGAACATAGTGAGGTTTGTGCCCGAGGTGGCGGGTAGCACATCATTGAAGGTAAGGATCATTGAAGTGTGGTTAAGGCAAGAAATATGTTCAAATATAGAGGTGTTGTGTATAGATGATTACATAGAGATGGTGAATAGAACCTTGGTGGCTGACGAGGATCTGTTGGGAGCTCCAGGCAGAGGATGCATGGTGGTACCCTTGGGGAATAGTGGGAACTCTAATGCTGGGATCAAGAAAAGGAGAGACACTTATTCCCAAGATGGGAATAGGGAATATAATCTGACGACAGGAACGATACATCTTTCTCTGAAGCCCCAGAGCAAGTAGGGATGTTTTCAGTGTGGTTATCTGAACCACGTCAAGAGGGATTGTATGGAACAACCTCGATCATGTCATAATTGTAAGCAGATGGTTCATCTGCAGTGTTATTGTTGGAATTCTCCATGGTTGGGTGCGTGTGACACTCCTCAGGGATCGCAGACCTCGTATGATTCGACGAGAGAGGGACATCATCGCATCCCTCGTCAACATAGTAAAGTGGGTCATGGTGATTCTCAAAATACCACGATGCCTCAGCAAAGCAATAAAGAGCAGAGTGTGGCAATAGAACATGTGTTCGGAGATGAGTAGGTTGTGGTGGATGATCAGTCGGTACCATCCACGGTGTGAGGTACTATTCTTTTAAATTCTACCTTGATTCAAGTGTTGTTTGATACAGGTGTTTCGCAATCTTTTATTGCTGCATGTGTGGTTGATTTGATAGGTTTAATGGTAGAAATGATACCCTCAGTTTTGAATCATCAAAATCCTCTGGTTCGAAGAGCGTTTCGAGCCTTCTTGTGTATAGAATGTTCTATCATTGTGTGTGAGGTTGAGATAACCTGGAACTTCTCAGTGCTTGAGATGTATGTGTATGATGTAATCCTTGGAATGGATTGGCTGGTGGTGTTTAAGGCCCACATCGATTGTGATGTGCGAACAGTAGATTTTGTGACACACGATGGAGTTAGACATCTCTTTAGAGTAGAGAAGCATGAAAGGTAGGGTGCAACGGTTTTGTTGGCACTAGCAGTGGGTACGCTATCATATCAATTGGTGGTGTTGTCATTGGAATCGGTAGACGGTATTGAGAAGAATGTTCTTCGAGTAGTGGTGAATCAGTTCATGGATATTTTTTCTGAAGAATTCTCTGGGTTACCTCCTGTAAGAGGAGTGGAGTTTGCGATAGATCTCCTTCCAGGGACCATTCCTATCTCACTTACATCTTATCGGATGGCACCAGCTGAATTGTGGGAATTGAAAATATAGTTGGAAGAGTTAGAAAACAAAAGGTTTATCTGGCCTAGCATGTCACTGTGGGCAGTGCCGGTGTTGTTTGTGAAAAAGGCATATGGAACTTTTAGGATATGTGTTGATTATCGTAGACTTAACCATGTTACGATAAAGAATAGATATCCACATCCAAGAATTGATGATTTTTTTGACCATTTGAGGGGATCCCAGTGGTTCAATATGATCTACCTGAGGTCGGGATATCATCAATTGTGGGTGAGGAAGGAGTATATCCCTAAAACTACTTTCAGAAGTAGATATGGCCACTATGAATATGTGGTTATGCCCTTTGGTTTAACAAATGCGCTAGCGGTGTTTATGGCATTGATGAATCAGATATTTTAGAGATATCTGGATTCTTTTTCGGTGGTGTTTGTCAATGATATTCTGGTGTATTCAAAGACAAGGGTGGAGCATGAGCAGCACTTGGCGACAGTGCTGGGGATCTTGAGGGATCATCGGTTGTATTCCAAATTGTCAAAGTGTGACTTTTGGATACAGGAAGTTCATTTTCTTTTCCATGTGATTTCTGAAAGAGGTGTTTCAGTGGATCTAGAAAAGATAGAGGTTGTTATCTCGTGGAAACCGCCAAAGAATGTGTTTGAGATACTGATTCTTTTTGGTCTAGCTGGGTATTATCTGAGTTTTGTTCATGATTTTTCATGCTTGGATTCACTGATGACATCTTTGACAAGAAATAATGTTCCATTCCAGTGGAATGAACAGTGTCAACAGTGTTTCGAAGAGCAAATGGGTCATCTTACATCAACAACAATCTTGGTTTTGTCAGAATCAGAAAAAGGGTACGTGGTGTATTGTGTTGCATCGGGATCAGGGTTGGGGTTTGTCCTCATTAAAGGGAATCATGTGGTTGCATATGGCTCAAGTATGTTGATAGTGCATGAGAAGAACTCCCCAACTCATGATTTGGAGTTGGCAGTAGTGGTCCACGATTTGAAAGTGTGGAGTCATTATCTCTTCGGTGAGAAATTTATAGTATATATAGATCATAAGAGCTTAAAGCACATTTTCTCACAAAAGGATTTGAACTTGAGGGAAAGGAGATGGATGGAATATCACCATATGTTTGATTTTGACTTAATGTACACACCAGGTAAGGAAAATTCGGTGGCGGATGCACTAAGTAGAAAATAGAATGCTCAGGTGGTAAAACAGGAATCAGACTAGTGGCAGTTGATGTCGGTTATAGCTAATATGCGGTTAGAATGTGAGGACCGGGGTGAGAGAGTAGTCTTATTTCCAGTTTTGATGATTCCTGACTTGGTTGGTCTGGTTAGAGAGGCACAAATATCTGATTCCGAGTGTGTGACCATGGGGTCGAGATTCAATATTGGGGAAACCATTGAGGGTTGGAAACTGAATAAAGATTCAGTTTTTTGTTTTTGGATTCGGATGGTTATACCAATTGTTTGTTAGGAGGATCTTCTCAGGGGATATCATCATTCTAGGAGGGCTATTCATCTTGGTATTCAGAAAATGTATAAATTGTTGAAAGCATGGTTCTGGTGGGCTGGTATGAAAAGGAGAGTGGCTGAGTTTGTTTCGAGATGCTTAACTTGTCAGCAGGTCAATGGAGATCATATGAGGCCAGTAGGAATGTTGCAGTATTTACCAATCCCTGTTTGGAAGTTAGAGCAGATAGCGATGGATTTTGTTACAGGTCTCCCAAGAACGGTCCGAAAGCACGATGCCATTTAAGTGATAGTGGATCGGCTAATGAAGTCAGCCCATTTCATCCTAATTCGTGAATCTCATACGGTGGAGGATATGTCCAAAATCTATATTCGGGAGGTGGTATAGAGGCATGGTGTTCCAGTTTCGATTGTATCATATAGAGATCCGAGGTTTACATCTCGTTTTTGGAAAACCTTGCAGAAATCCCTTGAGACACATTTGAATTTGAGCACGGCATATCACCCTAAGACGGATGGTCAATCAGAGAGGACGATACAAACTCTGTAGGATATGTTACAGGCTTATGTCATGGATTTTGGTGGCTCATGGGAGGATCAGTTGTCGTTGGTTGAGTTCTTGTACAATAAAAGTTATCAGGCTTCCATACAGATGGCTCCGTTTAAAGCATTGTATGGGCGGCCATGTCGGTCTCCACAATGTTGGGTGGAAATGGGAAAGTCCTCGATAGTGGGAGAGAGCCTTGTCTAGGAGACTACAGAGAAGATCTTGCTGATCAGGAAGAGAATGGAGACTACTCAAAGTTGTCAAAAATATTATGCGGATCATTGTGGATGGTCGTTTTCGTTCAAGGTGACTGATCATGTGTTCTTGAGGATCTCTCCTAGGTTGGGACATCGTCGGTTTGGGAAGCAGGGGAAGTTATCTATGAGGTTTATTGCGCCTTTTGAGATTATTGAGCGGGTTGGTGAGGGGGATTATTGTTTGTCTTTCCCACCTAGGTTCAGTCCGGTGCACACTATGTTTCATGTGACGCAGTTGAAAAAGTATCAGCCAGATTGTGATCATGTGATTCGATGGGATCATGTTGAGCTAGAACCATATGCTTTGTTGGTGCACATGCCAATGCGGGTTGTTGATAGGTAATAGAAAGTCTTGCATGGTAAAAGCATCAGTTTAGTTCGTGTTTTGTGGCAACAAGTTCATATTCAATAGGAGACTTGGGAGTGGTAGAAAGAAATGGTCGAGCAGTGGCCCGATCTCTTTCGGCAAAGGGCAGGTTCACTACTTTCCGAGGATGGAAAGTCCAATAGTGGGGAGAATGTAGCACCCTTAGTTTGAGGAATGTTTCCTTTGTTTATGAATTTTTGTGTGTTTAAAGTGCATAGGATGATTTGGGAAGAGGTTGGGAGAGTTTGGAATTGTTTTGAATGAGTTTGGATGATTTTAAAGGGGTGCACAGTCTGAGCATGGTTAGTGGAAACCGTGCGGGTTCTCTAGGAAACTGTGTAGGGGAGGCAGTAGGTTTTATACGGCCTGCGCACTGTTTTCCAAACTGTGCGAGGAAACCGTGTGAACCCTTGCTCCCGAGGCAATAGAGTGCGCACAGTTACTTTACGTTTTTCCAAACCATGCAGGCTAACCATGTGGCCACATAATGTTAGGGTTTTAAACCCCGATCTCACTCGGGATTGCCTTATTTCACTCCAATATTCCTCCCACTCGAGCCTCACTCTGGATGTTGGGTTCTCAGGGGTTGAGGGTGCTCTCCCACTTAATTTGGAAGCATTTCAAAGTGGTTTCAAGTCGGATTGATGGTGTTTTCTCCTGGTTAAGTCTCTCCTCTTGTTTCTCTTGTGTTTTCCTCTAGATCTGCATCCCTCTCTTTCTTGTTTTTCTAGATCTACGCTTGATATGTGTAGATCTAGGGTTTCAGTTACCTTGGACGTTAATATTATGTCATGTAGATGTTAGGGAAAGGGATCTAGAGTGGTTTCGGTGGTGCATTCGCCGGTTTTGAGGTGCGGTGGCCTGTGGGTTGATTTCTCGGGAACCCTAAAGGTAGGTGGCTTCTCTCTCGTCTCCACTTGGTTAGAGATAATGGTTTTGATTTCAATTAATTTTTTGTGAATGATATTAATTGTGTTTTATGTGAGTAATTGGTTAGAAATCCCTTGGTTGATGTTTTGGTGATTTTTTGGAAAAAGAGGGTTTTGTGGTGAAATGATATTATTGTGGATTTTAAAATGGAGATTTTAAAATGGGATGATTTGGTTAATTTTTGAAAATGATTGATGGAAATGTTTTTCAATAAAAGGGGAAGTTTTATTTAAATTTTTTTTGGAATGGAAAATGGTTTTCAAATAATGGGTTATTTATTAAAGTGGATTGATATGAAATGGAATTGGTTGATTGCATGTTGTTGTAACCTTTGTTGGTTTTTTCTTGGTTTGGTTTGATTGAAATGTTGTATGGAAGTGGGCAGGAAGTCTCACTATAAAAGGGGAAGGATAGTGGTCAGAAGAACCACCATATGAGTAGTGTTCGGGATGTACCTCTACTTGTGAATGGGTGAACGGGTTGGGCAGAAGTCCCACCGTTTTGATTGTTTTGGTGTGAATGGGTGAACGGGGTGGGTGGAAGTCCCACCGTTTTGGTTTTTTGTTGTGCATTGCTCTTCAAGATGGAATTATTGTGCTAATGTGTAAATTTTGGAATGGTTTATGGCATGTTTGGTTGTCTTTCCCTTGGTTTCTTGTTTTGGGTGTGATGTCTTGGTATGGGCAAGTTTGGCTTATGAAAATGGATGCACTTGTGATTTAAATTATATAAACTTTTTTATATTAATGTGGTAATGGTTTTATCATAGTGGCATGTGTAGGGAAGTCATTTGGGGAAAACCTACTGGGTTTTAGTACTCACCCCCTGCTTTGGTACGTTGGTGTCTTTGCATATTTTGTGTATCATGACGTGGGAAAAGGTATGGAATATCCCACCTTTAGTGGTTCATTGTGATGTATTGGTGGATCTTGGAGCTTGGAGCTTGGTGCGGAGCTGGGGAGGTGTCATGGCTCGTAGATTTGGTTTCTGGATTCCACTTGTAATCTAATGTTGTGTAGACATGTCTAGTTGTATGGGTTTTGAGTTGTGTCATGGAACCACTTTTTTGTATTTTGGGAATGCATGATTGGGTAATTGAATTGAAATACATCATATAGTTTTTGTTAGATTATGCTTTTGTTGGTTTCATCTTATGGGAAAATCGTTCCCCAACATGATCTTGAAGCCCTCGTCATTTATTTCCAGCCTTTGGCGTCTTCAGAACGTTGCTTAAGGCCAAGTAGCCCTCACCGCCTCCTCATGCCAATGAGGTAGCGGTGAGGCGTTACAAGTTCTTTCTATATATTCCTATGCAACGGAATGTGTTTATACTTCTATGTCCAATCCTATTCCTCAAGAATTATCTTTTTATCTATAGGAATTCTATATATTTTTTTCAATTAAATAATAAAAAAATTAAAACATTCGTGTATAGATATTTAATCTATTATATACCTCATCATGGAATTATTAACCATTGTAAATGTGACATTATTCATGTCATTCTTTGGTCCCACTAAACCTCATAAGAGGGGAAGATATGAGATTTTGATTAAAAAATATTCTTCCATTTTTTTATAAAATTGGATATTATATTCTCATTGGAATAGAAAACATGAATTTGATTATTAATAATGATAAAATATTGTTAGAATTATAGCATGAGCACACTGATTATACTTGTTTCACCTATCAATGTATTCTATAAGAATAACATATCAACACTATTTTGTTATAGAAATTAATCACTCCCTCACATGTATGTGACAACAACTTAAGGAAGAGATCAATACTCAACCAAGGGACACAACCTCTTCCCCTATGCCATACAATTTTTTTAGAAAGAGATAGAATTAGATATAATATCTGGGTATATCATATATTGATTATAAATAATTACCTATAGAAAAAATTAATATGTATTTTCTTCCTTGATTTTCCATGAAAAATCCCATCCTGAGAGCCACAAAATGATTCCCTAAGCTAGTTGGTCAGGTTGCCTCAAGAATTCCTCCCCATACATTAGAGGATTATATCTAGAAACAAGGTTTTATGCTAAAATAGTGGGGATACTATTCCCTTATGACTATATTCACATAGTATTATCACAAGTGAATAAATTATAGGAAGTATAATATAAATAATGACTGAAGGTAAAATCTAAAATATTGTAATAATCAAAAATCCAATAGTAGTGTCTTCTAAAATAGCTAATCATTTCATGTCTCTTGAAAAAATGGAATGATATAAAGGGAAAAAAGAATATTTTAAAATACATATATGAAAATAAAAAATATTCTAAAAATTAATATTTAAATATAACATATTGAGCATAGCTTCATCTTGTACTCCACTACTGCTATAAATTGATCCACTCATGCATCAAAAAGTAGAATATTGACCCCATACCAACTAGAATCCATGAAGTCTTTCTAGGTACCCAATGGTTTTCTAAACAGGGAGCGAGATAAGACTCAGTATGCCAACTCCAATGGTGTCTATTACAACTATAGTCTATGTTTAAAATATAAACCAATGTGAATAATATCACAATTTTATCCGTAATAAGAGTAATGTCTCAATTATATATGGGTTCATGTCCAGACAGACATGGATCCCTCAGAAGTTAAACCAATAGACTGTAAACAAAGGGAAGCCATAATAAATCAACCATAAATCATTATAAGGAATCAACAATCTCCTATGTCATTTAATCAAGTGTGAGGCCAAAAAGGGATGAATACAAATCATAAATGAAAAATATATATCCTCATCTAGTCGATAGGGAATCTCTATGGAAACGTGGTAAGGACCTATGTCTATATCATGGTGCATGTCTATAGATATTGGACAAGGAGAGTCCAAGAAATCTATATCTATGGAGAATCAATTTCCTAGGTATCCAAATAAACTATATCCATGGATTATAAATTTCCCTGTCATCATATGGAATTAGAATCCTAGGATTTGAAATTCCAAAGGCATCCAACACCAAAATCTGGATCCAGGGAGTTTATATTTCAATGAAATCTATTGGAATGAGGATCTATGGATTTGAAATTACTAATGAACCTACTATAATTTTCAATTCATCATCTCATACACATTCCCAATCCATGAGTTGATCTTTACCACTTCCTCATATTATATAAAATCCATTTAATCATTTTAATGTATTTCATAACATGTCATCACATGATCAGGAAAAATAAAACGTCTCATGTTCAATCTCTGAATTCTATATTAATTAAATAAGTTTGAAATTAAATGTGTGAGATGACACACACCAAATATAGCGGTATAGTAATGGGAAGATACCATAACACACCTCATGTTCTGTTAGATTTATGGCTAACAACCTCCCCCCAAAAAATGGAACTATACAAGAAACCTAATTAGGTTCCAAATATATATTCTGGATGTTCAATTAATTTTAGGAGAAGTTCGTGAAGGTTTTTTGTATGAAACAGTAACCACAAGATATATAAAATACCAATCCTTAATGGAGCAGTACATACCACCTAGTATATACCCATGGTATAACACTCGTCCAATATCTACTCGTATCTTTTTCTAGATGGGAAAAAATAGGAAAGGGAATAAAAAAAAGAGAAATAGGGAATGTTATATTGCCCCAAAATAACTCCTCAATAGAGAGAAAATTTTCAAAAGGAATAAGATGAATAAAAAAGTCAATGGAAAAATTACAATGAGATAAACTGTTCTTGAATCATTGTTTGGATGGAGAATCATCAACAAATACTAGAAAATATATTTAATAGAGATTACAAATTTCATGGAGGATGTTTACAAGAAGAAAGATAAATTATAATTAGGATATATTATCTTTAGTGTATATCTTCCCTTATTTGCACAAAAATAACAGGTTGCAGGATTTGACCACATAGTTAGCGATATCTTACGCTAACCATGCACCCCTCTTTGCCTTAACAAGGAACCACATGGTTTATTTGGATGTTTTGAAAAACCATGAACAAACCATGGCACATAGAATTTTTTCATGAATCCCCTTGAATGAGGGTGGTGCATTGTTAGAATAACCATGAATTTGGCCTATGATAAAAATTGTAGGTAATTATTTATGGGCATGTACACATGGGAACATATATAAGGAGATCCATATTACCTAGATTACTTTTTAAAACACCCCACATTATTTCGTGTAACCATGCATACTGGGCTGCACAGTTTCTCTAAACGATGAGTCCCAACTACCAGAGCCAAAAACCAATCATCTATGCTCCAAAAGATCCCCAAAACCCCTGAAACATATGTTATCACACTATTATACCCTGATAGTTCAAAAACAATTATTTAAATTGATACTAATGATCCATACATCAATGTAAGTCCTTGTATCTTATAATCTCCCCATAGATAATTTTTTCCTCTAATTTCCCTTCCATGGATGGTCAACAATATTATTAGAATATCTATATCCACTAATCACTTACATTGACCTCGCACTTACATGTCCCATCATGTTCACAACAGTGATTCCATACCAACTGTACTAGAGGAAATAGAAATCCTCGGAGTGGCTTCAATCACTAACAAATGATACAAATAGGATTCCCATTGATGATTTCATTTAACTGTAGATCAACCTAATCCAGATGAAGAGTATGAGATAGGTCTATGTGATATTGGAAATGTTTTTATTCATGAAATACATCATTCATGGCTGGGTACAAATAGGTTTACAATAATAGATAGTAAATTAGACAAAATCTCTCCAAAAGCTCGACTAGCCTGACATATCATGTTGAAATCTTACACATCCCACTATATATTTTTATTTCCCAACCTCAGTAAGATACATAAAAATACCTAACCACCAACCTTGAACTCTAAATTTCTTCGATTATTATTGGCAAGGAATTTCAATCTAGAAGTTATAATATCCATCTGAATTGTGATTAAATGGACCTACTCCGAAATAACCCAAATGAGGTGAGGTCCAAGTAGCACTCCCTCCCCTTCCTATAACTACAATATACTTGAGGAATATGTAATATAGTAAAATTAATCATAAGCATAAATTTTTATTGTCACTTGATAGATATTAATTTAGTTCAATTCAACATGTGTAGATTCCTCTCCCCAGAACCCATAAAATCAAGGACACATGCTCTTCTGATTTAATCAAGAACATGTATAGTTTGATCTGACTGTCCATTTATATGAGGGTGGTATTCCATGATTTAAATCACAAATTTACCCAATTATCTCAAAAAACCTGAAAATAGGGATATAAATAGGTTTTCTCTGTGTGAAATGATTGATAGAGGAACCCCATGACGGTGCAAAATACCATGGATAAAAAATCTCTCTAGCTTATCTATAGGTAAGGTATCCTTGGTCGGATGGAAATCAGATAACATCATGATCCTCTCCACAGTAACCCATATAACATCACAACCTCACAATTTCCTTGGTAATAGGGTCATTATTTCCATCATAATATCATCCAATTTCCCTAAGAGAATATGAATCTTTTATAAATTCCTTGCTAGTTTCTAGTGTTCTTCCTTCACCTACTGATACGTGGAAAATATCATGGAAAAACTAGATACCTCTCATTTCATTCATTACAAACAATATTGATGGTGAAATTCTAGTTACGTCTTTGTAATGTTAGGATAAACATACCATGTTGATGTAAGAAACTCTCACGCATGTATTCTTGAACCCAAATATGACCACATATGTATAAAATTTCATCCACTCCCACATACCAACTAAGAGGTGGGTCCTCACCTACCACACACTCCCATACGACTAGGCCCTCAACATATTATAACTCTATCATTGACATTATATCTAGTATAGTGTATATCACTTATAAGGATGATAAGAAATTCCTTCAAAGATTATCCTATAACTCTATGTCAATCTCTAAAAACACGTCAAAAAACATCCTCTTCCTTATATCCTCTGATACACCCTGTATTTGAGTCCTCCAACTCAGTGCATCTGCAACATCATTTCCCTTTCTAGTCATGTAATAATTTTCATAGTGGGTGGAATATAATTATTCCACCCACCTTCTTTTCCTATGATTCGAGACACCCAGTGTAAATATGTACTTGAGGTTTTTGTGGTCCGTGTACCCAAAAAACACATTCCCTATAAATAATTCCTCAAATAGTAGATGGAATAAAAATTTATTCCTAACTCAAGATCATGCGTGGGGATGTTCATATCATGTATACTAAACTAATGAGACCCATAAACAATGAATCACTCTTCTTAAATCTGAAAAACTATTTGTCAGATACATGATGTATCACATTAAAAAGTGCATCTTCTTTTTGAATCTAGATGAATGAGGGGAAAACATTCTTTTAGTCTCCCTTTTATTCCTTTGAAAAACAACTTCTATGTATTTGGCCATACCAAATTCACTCCCTTATTCGTCAATCACATAATAGGTTCCTCTAAGTACGATAACTCAAATGTGAAAAGAATGTGATTACTAAATATCCTAAAGAAACTACATTTGTTAGTGATGTCCTAGGGATTCTCCCTAGAAACTATATATATCACCATCTATGGGTCAACTAATACTCCTTTCATGGATATAATTGGACCCAATAAGTGAATCGTATCCATCCAGATCTGAAACATTCTGAAGTTAGGGAATAATATATTCTCAATCAATGTATCGATAATTTTATTGTCATATTTTTCAGGGTCATGTCAATTGAGAGAATAAATAACCATATCCTCCATGATAAAAAAATAAATTTTTATAAGGGTGAAAAACCTGGTTCATCAGTTCCATGAATTTTTTTTCTGTTCGTCATACCGAACAACATAACCAAATACTTGTATAGTCCATAAATTCTATGAAACGTTGTATGAGGTATGTTTAATGGATGAAAAAGTACATGGAGATAACATGAACTCCAATTATTTTTTTATAAAACTAGATCTCCATAGAGCTATTTGAATAGATAATATATCTGTGGAAATGGATATTTGTTTGAAATTTTCAACTAGTTCAAATTCATGTAATCAACACAGAGCCTAAGGGTTCTGTCTGCCTACTTCACAATAGGGACTGGTGAACCACACGAAGAAGTATTGGCTTGTACAAACCAATTTTATTCCATGATCACATGTTGTCTCTTGACCTCCTTAAACATATTAGTTTCTATCATGTTTAGATTAAGGGATACTAGGGAAACTCTGGGAAACCGGTCAATAAATAACTCCACTTTCCCCTATAGTGGTAGAATAGATTATTCATCTGGTAAAATTCTACTAAAACAGTCAACCGCATCTTATAAATATTTATGATGTCGTCAATGATCATACAGATATAAACTAGTTGTCTAGGATATCATTATATGAATACCATTATGATATGGTCTATCTGTGAATTTCTTTGACAACCCATTAACCATTACTAATAAAAAACACACCCTATGGAGATGTGAATTTATTATTTCTATGATAGAAATCAACAATAACATGAAAGGGAGAAAACTAGTCTATCCTAAGAATGATGTTAAACTCAGTCAGCATAAGTAAAAAAGTTCTCTTATGAAGTGACTCCTACCAATCATAAGGTGGAAATCCCTCCACTAGAACACACTCTTTGATATGATTCCCAATAGAGTGTGGATTGTTATAACACCATCAGATAGCTATAAAATGAAAAATAGGATCCACACAATAGATATAGATATGAATGAATGATTTTATCCTTTCTTGAAAAGTAAATATACTGGATTTAAGAGTTATAAGATCTTACCTCATCCAATAGTTTAACAAGAACTCTGTTACTCAAGAGTAGGTTATACATAATAAATCAGGCCTAAACCATGGCTCTATGAAACAACCTGGACACCAAGATCTATCCCACTCAACTATCACAGTACAAATGATTCATACATGCCTTAGAAAAATCCACCAACTCTTCCAAAGCGACCTACATTACACCTTCTACATCACTCACACTGAGCTGTGAATACCGATATTAATGCTAGAGTCATATTAAATCCCCTCCCATTGGCAAGTAAAGGGATGTTCCTATTTAATTGTTGTACAAGGACCACCATTACACATGATTAGAAATCGACTAGGTCTCTATCTCACTGACTCCCCGTGTTTCATCAGCTCCCACACTAATAAAATAAGATAGAACTATCAAGAATCACACTTATGATTTTATTACCCTCACGGGAATCCTAAAAATGATGCCTTCTTCCAAATCACACTAAACAACTAGGTCGAGAGGCTAGACTTCCCTATTATACACCCTATTCTTCCCTCAGGATCATTTCATAAATAAGTTCCTACATAACAATCACTATTATAATTGTCACCTAAAATATTTTACATATAATCCAACGACATACTTGAGACCTTCCTCAAATCATATCTCCCTCAAGGACTCATTTCCATTATTATTGAGTGAAAATTGATAATTGTATAAGAAGTGTGTTTAATACTCAACAATGGTCATCACACCATTCTATAGAAGCGTAAACTCATACAAAATTCCAGTCATCTTGGTGTCTTGATATAATTAATCATGAAAACATTATTTGAAGACCCTCAAAACCATATCCTCAGGTGCATCACCATGGTTCAAAACCTCCCACCAGGTCATAGTTTCACTATAAAGAATATATTTCATGAGTTAAAATATTCTATTCGGATGAGTCTCTGTAGGAATAAACAATTTATTGAATAGTTTCAAGACACATCATCTTATCATGTGGTCCACCATCCACCAAAACCGTGGGAGGATATTTTTGTTACAACACAGCTGTCATCTCTTACATATGAGAGGTCGGAAATGGGGATCGATTAAATTTCTCCATAAATTGTAAGAAACCCTCGCATTATGGGAATCGAAATATATATCCCATACCACTAGAGGTGACATAAGGTTCACTATTGTAGTCTGTACTAGTATCATGTGGACCACCACCTCTAGAGCATGGTCATTTCCACCGTCTTGTATCATGATTGGAGGCCATCGGGTTGGATTGTCTCTACAATGTCAAGAAATCTCATTAGAATGATATTGAGTAGAGATATAGACGTTGATATAAGAGAATAGGACACTAAAAAAATACTTTATATATTTAATCCAAACTCCCATGCATGCTCCTAAATAGAGGACTTGGTAATCAAATCAACCATAAAAAGAACCATGGACATTTCATTCTGCCACCCTATTGTCGAATCTAGGTTATGTTCATTTCTTCACATCATGGGTCATATTCTATTTGTGATAAATTTTAGTTGCAAACTACATTTAATGAAACCATTCCATTATATAATTCTAAATTCATTTAAATTCATATTTTCTTACAATTATCATTATATGGGTGACCCTAATTGATAAACACTTCCAATATATAAGGATCTATATATATTAAAAATCAATCTGTCGAGCTTATCTAATCTAAACTATAACACGTTCCAATCCATGTGACTAATTTCCCATGACTCAACATCCTTGAATTTACTTTATAGGGTTTTCATTATAGAATATTTTGAAAACACTATTATGTTTAGGGAAGGAACTCTAAGTACACATTTTGTTTCTCAATTTTCGTCAAGAGTCATTATTTGATAACATCTCTATGAAACAAAAAACACATAATAAATATAATGCAGTAAATAAATCCATCCTATATGGCATGAAATAATCCTAGAATGTGAATCCTATAAAGTGCATAAAATTATGAATTAGATGGAATACCCATATCTCATCAAGAAATAATAGAATACATAATAATATAGAACAACCAACATCACGTCAATCACCCAATGGTGGAGTCATTTAAACTTCAATAGAAAAAGTCCCAAACAAAAATTTATTAGTATATGTTATTTAGTTTTTTCTAATATGTTGTTTAGCTACTGCTAGGAAAAACTCATTACAAAATTCCAATTCATTCCTATTCTGATCTATATATTCCTACATTGTTATTTAAAGAAAACTAATATTTGATACAACTTTTTAGCATTGTGACCTTGGAGCCACTAAATGGTTCCTTGAGATGGTGGGTCACATTGACTCTTAAATGCCTCCAAGAACGCTAGAGGCTTCTGACTAATAGTGATGGTCTTAGTTGGTATTTTTGGGGAGAAATAACCTTATGATCATAGAAATGAAACTATATCAAATGTGTATAGATAAGATGAATCATAACATAAATAAATTAAGAATGTAACATCCTATAGACTGTTATAATAATAAATCCAAAAGTAGTGTCCAATATATTTTGATGAACACGTCAAGTCTCCACATAATATTTAAGGAAATATATTTCAATTGGAATCCAATACAATACATATATCAAAATAAAGAGAAAGGAAAAAAGGACTATCTCTAGACAGAATCACTGCCACATCTCAGTCATGTGATCCCATTATCTAAGGAAATAAAAAATCATCATAATGTGGGTGCATTCTCTAGTCCCAAAATACATCCATAAATGCAGTTTGGGTACTAAATGGTTGCCTAATTATGTTCTAAGATATCACTCAGTTTATCACCACCAATGGTATCTATAACATGAAAACACTCTATAGAAATAATCCTCAAGTGTGCAGTATATTGTAGGATTAAAAATAATAAAAGTAATGTGTCATTTAAAGATGAAATCCAATCCATACAAACATATATCCCAATTAAAAAACCAATATCCCATACAAAAGGGTAAATTTTAATTAGGAAACCATCAATCATGATATGGTATCCATAATGGGCTATGCCCTGTATTCAATTTTGAAACCTGAAAATGATGGATCCACGACACAAATGACCAATTTATCCTTGTTGAGTACAAGGATTATCTCGATGGAATCTCAGTAAAGACTTCCGAGGATCCATAGGAACCTTTAAACTAAACTTGTCCAATGTTAGTTCATTAATGACATTCATAATGAGTAACAATGTCCTTAGCAACAAAAATAATATATATCCATTGATAATAATTGTATATGGAATCCAATAGAATTAGGATCTTAGTTTTCGAAATGTACAATGTATCCACTACTACAAGCAGGGTCCGTGGAGTATGAATGTCCATGGAATTCACTGGAATCTAGATCTAAGGAGTAGAAATGTCTAAATAATCCACTAACATTACCGATTCATCATCTCATACACATTCAAAAGTTATGCGTTCATCCAAATCATGCCTACATATTAAATAAAATCTATTTAATATTTTAAAACAATTTCAAAAAAAGTCAGCGGCTGGTAATAATAAATAATCCTTTTATTATTCAGTCATTTAATTATCACTCAATTCTATATAGATTCCATTAGACGGGAGAACTCATACTCACCCAATGAGGTGGTATAATAAGGGAAAGATATAATAACCCGCGTCATGGATGGTCCGAGTTGGATCTAAGAAAATCTAAACATAAAATATAACTATGTTATCATCCTAATTGGGTTCCAAATATTTATTCATTATGTTCTCTTAAATTTAGTTTTAATGAAGGATGGTTTGGTATGAAATACAATAAAAATAATGTATATAAAACACCATAAATTAAGGTAAATGTATAGAACACATAACATGTACCTGTTGTATAATATTTATCTGATGTAGACTCATTTAAAGAGATAAATTAGAATAAGATACAGAAATAGATTAACACCATTGTAATTGGTCATATTATCTTCCATGAAAATAACTACATCTATATGAAGACAAATGATAAGAATAAATATATGAATGAAGAACTAACAAAAATGGATCCATTGAGTCCAGCGGTTCATGAATTAGAGTCCAGATATTGAATCAACACCAAATCCTAGGGGGGAAATTGAAACGTATAGAACACCTACCGTATACATGTGGTAGAACTAAATTCTTATATTGACTCCTAACTCATGCCAAATTGGAAGAAGATACAAAAATATATTAACACTATTTAAATTTCTCATATTATCTTGAACCAAAATAACTCTATCAATATGAAGATAAAATAATAAAAGAAAAATATAAATGATGAACCCACCAGAATGGATACAATGAGACTAACTGTTCGAGAATCATACTCTTGATATGGAATTAGTACCAAAGGATATGAGATGACTTGAAATGAACTAACAAAATAGAAGGAGGCTTTACAATGGATGGAAAATAAATTAGAAATATTTAATAATTATTTTGTGGTATATTCAGTCATTTTACTATAAAAATACTAGGTCACACAGTTTGTTGAATCCTCGTGAAAATCGTGTGCCCCTAATTTCCATAACATGGAACCTAGAGAGTTAATGTGAATGATATGGTAAACTATGTGTAACCCATGACACATGACACTATCTAGGACTCACCTCATATAGTAATATTTCATCGTTAGAAAAACTGTGTTCCAGCTCAACATTTGGATTTTGCTAAAATATTTGTTCCCAGTCATAGGCGTGTGACCATGGGTTCACGGTTATGAACAATTGTGCACCCACTACTACATTCTAATATTACTCATAAGGTTTCCCAAAAAAATGGAACCTAGGTAACAAAGCTTATAAAAATAATTTTTCCAAAAAAACATTTCAAAATAATGATTCTTTGTTCATAGAGAAACACCAAGACAACAATAAAACTATTTTGACATCACGAGGAATCAAAATTAGGTAAAAAAGAAGAATTTATACTGAAATATGATATATATACCTACCACATAATAAAACTTTGGATCATAGAGACCATTTTAATATTTCTATGTCATCATGGAAATACAAAAAAGACCATCTATTAAACCTTAACATCAATATTCCTTAATTTATTCCATACACCTCTGATTTCTGATCTCCCAGAATAATCCACATTTTTTCTATTTGGTAATAATAGTGAAAATATTTTAAATAATTTTATTGTTAATTTTAAATTTTAATTCACACAAATGTTTTATTTTAAGATAAATTTCTACATTTTATTATTTTAGTAGTATTTTTCATAATGGGACAAATTCCCCATTTATCGTTTTTAAAAGTTTTAATTTTGTTTTGTATTTAAGTCAAAATGCTTACTGAATTGATTCAAATCATGACATTTGATTTTTTTAGTATTCTATTAATTCTAGGATACATTTCATCCTTTTAGACCATAGACCTAACCCATAAATCAGATGCCCAAAAGTTACTCACAACATTTTCTTTACAAACTTTTCATAGATTAGGAGGTTTTTAAATATGAGCTTATATATCAATATTTGAATTCAGAATGAATATGAAATCCAGAATGGAGTGGAATTAGCACATTGATAACAAAATTATTTAAGGAGAGAATACGTAAATTGTCCATTTGGAAGACCATTAATTCATTGGAAACTAGAGATATTGAATAAGGAGAGAATGTTTGGGTAGATTAATTTCTCATTATGAAAAGGTCCTAACAATCAATACACATAGAAAAATACTCTAAAATATTTAGGTATGATGCGAATGAAAATTGGTAACAACATTCATGAACGTTACTATTCATGAATCATCAGCTTAATGGTTCTAACATGTGGGGAATTTATAGGGGTGATTTTGTCCTATAAAAGGGGGATAATTCCTCCTTCCTAAATCATTCCAATCGATTTGGGTCACCAAGGAGGATATCTCCACTTAGGGAGGCCAACTAAACCATCATCCTTTTCCTAACCCATTATTATTATTATTATTGTAATGCATTTTGCTTCCCAATTCATCTTGATTACCCTTACTAGGGTGGGGTAAACATTTGAGTGATTGGGGAAGGGTATGTTTTCTAATTTTTAATTCTTGAGTTCATTCATTTATTTAATAAAAATTGTATCCATCGTCAATAACTTTTTTTTTATTTCTTATAGCGGTATTTATTATCATGATTAATCATATTAGTTTTTTTATTCTATTATTAATTTTCCATTGAGTAATTGATATTTATCCTCTCTAATATGTTTTGTTTTATATATGATGGAATAGACCAAGACAAAGTGAAGAAGTACTCGATGATTATGAGTTCATGTGAGATGGGTAATGGATGTTCACAATTGTTTGGGACAAAAAAATACGCGATCGGGTATTTCCCATGTTAATAGGGAATATTCAATTAAAATTTCTCACACATGGAATTAGAATATAAAAATTTGATATATTTGTTTGGTTTTTTATCCCCATCATCATTTTCTCCAAGGATGTGAAAGGAAACGATTCTTGAATCTCATATTAATTAACATAGGAGAATATATTTAAATAATGTAGAACAATGACAGAATTTCAATTTGAAAAGCAACCCTGACCTTATCACTGTTCTCATATCATAGTTTTAAATTAATTCAATTTTCAAATAATTCACTCTCATTATTTATTTCTTTTACTTCATTTCAATCCAGAGAAATTTTAAAATCACCCCATTTTTTCCTCTCATTAAAAGTGTTAAATAGTTTTGTGTGCACTCCTATTTGGGAGACATCCTAGGGTTAATAACTGGATTGAAATTAGGAAATATAGAAAAATTATTTTCCCATTCCCCATTACAGGAATTCCCCAAACAAGGTTCCATTTCTGGGGATGAAGTGCAACATAACAAAAAAATGTTTTCATTTTTAAACTGACTGACCTGTAGATCAACTGGCCATTTAAAAATATTTTATCAAGAAATTGAAGGAACACTAACCAAAATGAGATAATAAAATTATCAAATTGATTTTTAGGAAATAAACTTATATAAATCATGTGACACCATAATTTATCACTCTGAACCCAAAATCATGAATGGAAATCCCCACCAGACCTTATGAGATATATGCACACCTCAATTTGTAATTCTAAATAACCAACTTTTTACACCTACTAACCAATATGTTTTTTAATTTCATGTCAATATGATTACTACTCTCTTAAAATTTAATGTTCTGGTAAGGGAAGACCCAAATCAGTACATTCAAGAATTCAACTTCACTTGCATAAGCACAAGGCATAGGGGAGTGCATGTTGACCAATTTCAATTGATAAAATTCCCCATCTCCCAAGAAGGAGAAGATAACGAATTGTTGAATAATCATCAACTATTGTATATTATTGTTAGTGATGATTTAAAAATATGCTTCATACATAGATTCTTTCCCATATCCAGAAGCACATCCATTAAAAAAAATATTTACGTCATATGACATTCAACAGAAGAAACACTCTATGAGTACTCGGATCATTTCAAGAAGATTTTTTTCTACATTTTTACATCAATGAATTGATTAAAACCAATTACATGTCTTCTTATACAAATTAATTATTGATAATTATTGAAATATTCTAACGCCTCATCTGAAGGATCCTTGATCGATAAGTCCTCCTCAAATGTTGAAGGTCTGATAGAAAAGATTTCACAAAACCCAAACAATTTGTAATGAGAGATATGAGAATGATGGAGATACCTGAGGTAAAAACATATGATTCATTTATGTGGATTGAAACCAAAGTTGATGACATGACTAGGTTAGTTCATCAAATAGTTCTAATCCATGAAAATGGAAATCAATATTCGTCACTAGTATGTGTTTTATGTTCTTCATCCACTCCTTTTTCTGATATGTTTCCAAAGATATAGTCGATAGAATTTTGAGATTCAGCCTTTTAGAAATGGAAATGAAATAGAATCAACTATGTCAAACCCAACCCCAACAAAGATATGTAAACCAACAAAACCAAGAGGGATCAATAAATCCTAACAAGTGCCCCAGTAAACATCCCTTCCACTTGCAATAATATGAAAATCCCCAACCATTTTAACAACCCAACAATTATCCATACCAACAGTGGAACATTCAACCACCAACATTCTAGAGTCCACATGAACCACCATTCACCAGTGCATAAATTTCATTTCAAGATAAATAGTTTCAATCTGATATTGAAGTCCAAAAAGGCACTATAAAATGGTTATCAAACATATTCAATAGCCTCATGTTCATTATAATAAATAATCAAGGAAAATCTCAATCCATAGAATACCAAACCCAAAGGATAATTTCAACCTGATAACAATATGAGGTGGAAAATAACTCCCACCTCTATCCAACCACGAACCAGAAAAAATACCACCTATTCTAAGGTGGAATTATTTTGATAATTTAAAAAATAAGTTTAATATTGACCAATAATAAGAAAATTAAATGGAAGAGTGAAAGGATTAGATAAGTAGGAAATAAACACCATTGCATGGAAGAATTTTGGGAAGAAAGATTTACACCCACCATTTCTATGGAGGATGATTGAATCAAAGAGATTAGAGTATGAATGTATTCCAAATTAAATTATGGGAACCTTCTAGAAAGTGGGAATTAATATCCCCCTACTTGAATCTATCAAAAAATCCCAAGGTATTAATAAATTTTAATGGATATTTTTACCAATAATAGAATACTTAAATGGATTGTGGGGATCAATTTTGGATGAAGCGCCTCAACCCTTATCACACTATTGGTTCCAAACAAATTTCATGGTCTAATAATTTTTTATATTCGATTCACCCTTGGTTAATTAAATTTTTCCAATGATTTTTTCCTTTTAGTTACTTCATTTAATTTATTTTCTCACTCATTATAAACTTCTCTGTAGTTGGGAGACTTAAATACATCATGTTTGGCGGTCTATCTTGCAAACATATCAATAATTTTCCTAGAAAGTGTTATGAAATATGTCCATGTGAAATAAAAAGAAAATTTATTCACAAATTACTTCATTGTGAGTAATATGGATGATGATAAGTGCCCAGTATACCCATCCATAATTTTGGGGATACCTTCCTTAAATAATTCCAAAAAAATCATCAATTTCTAGGAAGGGAAACATCCCAAGGAGTTTTGAGATAGCAATGTCCACATAATCATTTTTTAATCCATGAGGATCCCAGTAGATGATCACTCCAAATATTCACTTTCCCATGATGTTTTTATAGAATCCATTTATAAATAATGTGTGTTCCATGAATTATTATAAATATAAGATCATTTTACAATTAAAAATATCAATGAATAAGGGAATTCCCAACACATTGGAGACTATGATTTCATGTGGGAGGAAGAGTTAAAATTATATTTCATTGATTATTTGTTATATGATGTAAATGATATTATTTTTTATTGTCTATAAGAAGTATAACCATTAGAAATGAGGACACTTCATTTAATTTCATCCTTCTAAAAGACCCCAGATCTTGAAATAAAACCACTCTCCATTGAATTGAAATATATATACCTTATATAGGGAGATAAATTACCCATAATAATTACTAATAATTGTTTTCAACCCAAAAAATAATAATTTATTCATCTTTTTAAAGTTAATTTATAGACCATAGGGTGGATCTTTGGCGATATTGATGGAATAAACCAAAAATATGCTCACATAGAATTCAACTAGATGGAGACTCCAAACCTATCAGACAACCATAAAGAGGCTGAATCCCACATTGATATAGTATTTGAATAAGGAAATTTAGAACACCATGGAATATGGTATCATATATCCCATTTCATATTCATTGTGTGTTAGCCCCAATCATTTATATCCATGAAGAACTATCATAACCCCTTTTTAGGGATGAAATTAATGAATTAGCCCCTATGTTAATTCAGAATAGTTGGAGAGTGTGCACAGATTTTAGGAAGCTGAATCAGGTCTATCATAAGTATCCTTTACTGTCCCACTTATTGACTAGATGATATATATATTGTCTGGGAGAACAAATTATTTCTTTTTAGATAGATTTTTGGTCATTTCCATGTACCTATTTCTCCCTAGGATCAATAAAAGTCTACCCTTAGAAGTCTATTTGGAAAATTTTCAAATAAAAGGATGTGATTTATATTTTTTAATTATATAAGAAAATTTAATGGGTGAATGATAAGTATATTTTATTATCAAATTTAATATTTCTATGATGTTTTCATACGTGATTTCACATTTTATAAATTCTTTTGACCCTTATTTGAAAAATCTAAAAAATTATTTGAAATCTAGTATTAAAAAAACATGTTTTGTATTTTGAAAACTGTCATTTCATGGTGGAGGGATTAATTATACATGGTATGTCATTTAAAAAAACTAATTGAAGTGCATAAAACAAAAATTGAAGTTATAAATTCATTTCGCTACAAATATTCCCTAAAACATGTTTTTTCATTTTTTGTACATTCAGGATTATACATGAGGTTTATCTATGATTTAGGAAAGATTTCTCTTCCTATGTCTAGATTATTATTTAAAGATTCTGATTTTTATTTCAATGAATCATGTAGGCTCTCATTTCTTGAGTTTAAAATGAGATTAATTTTACCACCTGTAATGCAGCCACCAGCTTAGGAAGAACCATTTGAGCTACTTTGTGTTTCTTCTAACAAAGAAGTTGGAGCAGTCCTTTATCAAATACTAGAGGGAAGGACAAAAGTCACTTCATATGACAATAAAACCATATATATGGCCCAATTCAATTTCAAAACCATAGAAAAAGTGTTTTTTTGTATGTGTCTCTACTTTAGAAATATTTAGATCATATCTTCTTGGAACTAAAATCAATGTGTTTTCTACACATGTAGTGGTTATATACTTGATAAAGAAGGATGATGCTAAAATGATACTTGTGATATTGATGATACTAAAACATGAGATAAATATTTAATTCAAATGTAAGAATAAGGCTGAGAACCAAATGGATGATCACATAATTAGACAACTAAACACTATTGAAACTTAAATTCTTGTAAAAGACCCACTGATTTTTCAAATTATAGGAGAGAAGTTGTAATAGGTTGAAAAAGAAGTTCCTTGGTATGATGACTTGGTCAATTATCTAGTAAAATATCAGGCCCCATATTATTTAAATTCTTATAAAATCATAAATTGATATCTGAATCAAGATATTAAATTTGGGAAGATCAATTTTATTGGGAGATTATTGATGATCATGTGATATGAAGATGTTTTCCTGAGAGTGAAATAAAATTTTTATTTGAGTTTTGTGAGGCATTATCTCGTTGATTCCTCTTTGGACCTCAAATATGTGAAATAAATGTTTTAGAATATATAATTTTTCAGCTAGACATTTTAAAATATGCTCATGACTTTTTAAAAGTTTCAAAAAATGTCATTTTTATGGAAATTTATCAATGTAACAAGAAACACCTTATATGCCTTTTAATTTTTGTGTTCTTTTTTATGTTTGGGGGATATAATTTATGAGACATTTCCCAAGGTCATTTTAAAATTATTATATCATTATTGAGGATGATTATGATTCAAAATGGATAGAGGAAAATTAGGCAGATGATTCTATATTTTTTTTCTAATTTTCATAGGGATAACATATTTTGTAGGACTGGAGTCTCTAGAACCATAATTAATGATCAAGGGACTCATTTATTCAATAAGTGAATAGTGTTTTTAAAAGTATGGGTTTTATAATGAAACATCAACTCTCTATAATCCATAGACTAATGGGCAAGCTAAAGTTTCCAATATGGAAATGAATGGAATTTTATAAAAGAATGTTAATCCAAATAAGAAGGAGTGAAGGAAAAGTTTATAAGACAAAGTATGGAATCACATGAAATCCTACAAATCCCCAATGGAGATGAGTCATTATTTTCTCACCTACCTATGGAATTGGTTCATAAGGAGTTTAGAAAGTGAGGAATATAAATATGTATCATGAAAGCATTGGGATAAAGTGAAAATTACAATTGATGGATATGGGAAAAATTTGAAGGGAATATTTTATAAATTCCATGAATTAAAAAGAGAGATAAAAAGTGAATCAAGACAATATTATCAACCCAAAATACATATATCATGTTTACAAAGTGCTTTTATTCAACTCAAGACTCAAGCTAATGCCAGGTAAACTTCGTTCTATATGAGAATGTCTATTTATAGTTAGTCATTTATATCCTTTTGGTGCTATGATGAATTTGAAGGATGGAGAGAATGATATATTCACTATTAATAGGAATAGGCTGAATAACATCATTGGGACCTTACCATTAGAGCTAGTGGAGGAGATCACACTTCACTAATATCTTAATCAATAAAATCCATCATGTCGTCACTCGACATTATACTTTATATCTTATTATGATTCAATATTAAATTTTCATAAATATTAAATATATTTTAATTCATCGAGGACACATAATCATTTAAAAGTGGGGGAGGGGGTGATTATAGTTTATGATTTTTAATTTTCTTTTTCTTTTTCAGTTTTTCTAAAAAAAATATTGTGTTTTTCATAATTTTGTGTTATACTTTTTAATATTTACGGTGTTTTTGAAACTTTTGGGCTAAAATGGTAATCATTTCCATTTTTGAAACCTATTTAAATTATTAAACTGATATATTCCATGAAACTGATCCAAAATGAAAGATGAAAATGACTTTCTTTTAGGTTCATCTATTTGGGAAACATCATGAAATGTCCTTTGATGTTTTTTAATCCTAATCCACATTTCACTATCATTGTATTTGATATATATTTTTCATGATGATTATTAACCATTTTTTATATTATTTACATTCACCTCACTTCTTGATTAGACCAATACATGAATTCTTTAGCCTGAACACATTTATCTCTATCAAAACATGGGGGTTTTAGATACATTTGTTTTAAATTAATGATGCATTTATTTGGTTTCAATGACCATATATTTTAAGAAAACCCCTTTCATTCTGGCCTACATTTTATATTTAATCATTGGAGCCCTAAAAATACATGAACATCAATTTTGGATAGCCACACTAAAAACCAGTTTTCCCTATATAAACTTATTTTGTTGTGAAATTCCATGATCTTTTTTAACATAACTATGGGGAAGCTATCTTGTATTATGATAAATCATATTCTGATAAATTGGATGGAAATTAAATTTTGGAGTGATGATGTTTATACTAATTAATTCATTGTTTGTAATGTTGTTACTTTCTATAGATTTCATGATAAATGAAGTTTTATATTTCTCAAGCATCCAAAGCATAATGAAATATGTTCCCATCAGGAGAATTCAAGAAAAATTATGTATAATAAAATTGACAATTATTTCTATTAAAATTATAAATGGTGTTTCATATACATGATATTTTATGATTATGTAGTTGATATTCCACAGAGGGGAGTGAGGAGGAGACCATACTTGAATGAAAATTATAACCATTCTATTTTTCTTTCTCATTCGGCCTGAACAAATTTAAATCAAAATCCTACCAACTGAAATCCACCGAAAAACTGTTAATGTCCTAATGAAAAAAATATCTACATGACTCACATTGGGTAGATATGTAGGAATTTTTAAATCATATGGTGACTCTTTCATGGGTTTGGATTAGAAATTCTTAGTTTTAAATTGAAATTTATGAGATGAGAAAACTTCCAGGAGAGGTAGGTGGTTTGTGTGAATTTGATGAGAAATGAAGTCAAAATATATTAAATTATCTAAATAATGAAAATAAAATAATGGTTTTTGATGAGGCATGATATATTTTTGTTTCTTTATTTGGATTTGATGTATTTCATGGTTATGTGTTTGGAATATTTATTTTATTTGATTTTGATGATTACATGTCAAGGATTCCATATTCTATGTGTGGGGGAATTGATAGGAAAAATATTATCGATAATTTTACATTGAATCTAAATTGTTTAAATCCCACCAATGTTTTTTTCTATGAGAAATATACACTTTTTATGATTTTAGTGGTTTATTAAGATTAATTTAAAAAAATCCCAATTACGATTTTTAAATGTTTGACATTAATTTTTATTTAGGTCATAACATTTTCTACAGAGATAAAAATGTGAGATTATTTCTTTTTAGGATTTTGTACATCCTTGTCAAAATTTCATCCATTTAGACCAGAATCTCAATTTATCAACTGGAGGCCAAAAATTATCTAACAAGAGAATCCTCTAAACCTATTTACATGTCTATAAGGTTTCAAATATGTTCTTATATTATATTTTTATACGGTACCTTCAAGATAAAACTAGACATAGTGATGTATAAGGAATTTAGTAAAAAAATATTAAGGGGGATAGATGTTAATCATCCCTTTTGAAGGCCCTTAATTAATGGGAAATAAGATAAATTGAATATGGAGAGTTTGTCTAGAAGGATTAAATTCCCAGTGTGAAATGATTATAACTCCCTATACACCTTGGAAAACACACTCACATATTTATGGGAGAAGGGGGGAAATTCTGGAATAACCTTTATGAAGGGTTGCATGCGTAAATCATCCATTTAATGGGTCAAACATGTGATATAATTTGAAATAAAATTATGTCCAATAAAAGGAGGAGAGATCCTCCTTCTTAGATTACTCTAATCTATCCAGAACCATTTGGACCACCAAGTAAGAGATCTACATTGACGGAGGCTAGAAACATCACCATATTCTTCCTCCACATTTCGCCATCAAATTATTGTAATGCATTCTTCTTCCCAATTAAGCATTGTTACACTTAACATGGTGGGGTAAACATTTGAATGAATGCGGAAGGTTATATTTTATATTTTTTAATACTTCAGTTCATGCACTATATTCAATAAGAACCATATCTCTCTTTTATTTCATTATTTTAAATTTCATATTGTGGGTTTATTTCATGTGATATTGTATTTGTTTTTTTATTGTGTAATTTATTTTCTCAATGGTAAATGATATTATCTCCCTCCACTATGTTTTGGTTTATTTATAATGGAATATACCAAGGCTTAGTGTTGAAGTACTCGAAGATCATTAGTATGTGTGAGAGGGGTAGTGGATCATCCTAATTATTTGGGATAAATAATACCCAATTGGGTATTTCCCAAGTCAATAGAGTATATTCAATGAATCATTCACACATAAGGAAGGATATGATGCCATAATTTGAACTTGGTAAGGTTTTATCTCACGATTAGCATTTCTCCAACGAAGTGAGGGGAAACGGTCATGGAATCTCACTTTAATCATATTTATTGAAGTGAATTGAATATAATAGAACTAGGATATGATTTAAATTTTAAACTGATCTCTAGCCAAATAACTTTTCTTATATCATAGTTTTAAATCAGGTGAATTTCATTTAAATAACCTTCCTAGTAAATTTCATTTATTTATTCAAATCTAAATAATTTCAAAAACCACCCAATTTTTTTGGTCCAAATAAAAGTGAAAAACTTTTCAATGCAAATATCTTCAGCAAACTTCCTAGGGATAATCAGTAGACTGCACATAAGAAAAAAAAATTCCCTACCCCAGGATTGGCATAAATCATGTACACAATCTCATGGAGAAAATAATTTTGAATTTGAGAACAATTTGAATTTAAATTGTAAAATTAAAACTAAAAATAATAATTAAAATTATTCTACGTGAATAAATACCATTTTAAATTTTTCTATCCTATTATAGATATTTAAATTTGAAATGGTAGTTTTTTAATGTTACAATAACTACTAAACTATGATGATAAGGCCATGTCAGAATTGTAATTTAAACTACCTAGATTTCAATAAATTTGGTGTGAACCCATGTTCCATTGTAAAGAATGTTAGTTTCATACATTTATTGTCAACATCCACTTGTAATTTCATTATGGTAAATCTATATGACATATAGATCCTCAATATTAATGATCCATAAAATTTAAAAAAATTAATCAATGAGTTTTGGTCCTTATGCATCAACATGGGGTTCCTAAATATTCTAGAGCTACAAAATCATGTCGATTGGTCCTTTAATATATTGTTTATTTACTTATAATCCAACAACTAATTTTCTGAACTGGTTTTTCTTTAATGTTCCTCCATAATGAAACTCCCTTTTGTAAAATCATAAAAACTATGAACTCTATGAATTCCTTCGATTTGTTATATAAAAACACTCTATAGCATAATAGGATTCTGCTGCATTGATCAATTCATGAAATTAAATCTATAATGTAGCCATATTCTACCACCCCTGAATCACCAAAATTATATCACACCTAAAATAATCTTGACTTTCAATAATAATTATTCCCCAGATTCCACGGTGAATACTGAAACCTCAATATTAACATTCTATATGTTGCAAGGATCATACAGTGATGTGGTGTTTAATTCTATGTTGTGAGACAATCCATGGAACTATAAGAACACCATTTCCACAATAATATCACATTCCTCAAACCACAATATATTTTCAACAACTCCAAGAGAAAAAAGGCATACCTTTTATGTTTTAAAAATTTACATTTATGAAATGCTCCATCTATATAAATTATAGAGAGGTTACTCCTATATTTTAGGATTCAAAATGTTTCCTTATATTTTAATCGTTTTTGACCAATATAGATATTTTAGAAATTGTTATCATCTATTGATTTATTTTCAATTATAAATCATATTTTTTCATTCCAAATATATAATATGATGATATTTTGTCTATAATGTTTGTGCATAATGTAAATATTGGCTCTAATTTTCTCATTAATTTACAACTCTATGTTACATGATGGTTACTAAAAAAATTTATCATTTATTTTATGCAATACCTTTCATTATTTATCAATATCTCATTATTGAATATCTAGGACTAAATTTATTATTTTAACAAATTTTTCTCTATCATGATCATTATTAAATTGTTTATAGTGACCCTATTCATTATTCATAAAAATTACATAACACAGTTGCTTCATTATATAATTAAATTACCATAGTTATGATACATATGTCATTTAATGAATAATAAATAAATTTTATTTTATATATTTTTGTATTCATATTTTTCACTTTGGTTTAACATCATAAATGTTTTTTCACACATTTATAGTGTGTTATATACTACTATAGTTGTAACCCTTTTTCTCGATTATCCATTGATGAATAGGATTTATATATTTTTAAATTGGGCTTTCCATTTTATTGAAGCTTATATTTATTTCTTTTCATTTACCAGTTTATCAAATATTCTTGTTTTAAACTATAAAGTATCTTACTCCTTATTTTATTATGAAATGAGGTAAATTTTACAAGAAATACTATTATATCCACACTAATGATTTTAAAAACATACAAATGCATCTTTTTCAAGAATTTTCATTGATGAAAAATTATAAAAAAATATTCAATTATTCTATCAAATTATCACCATTGTCACTTTTTGGTTTTGGATTCTGTTTTGAAACTTTCAAACTATTCTCCTTATTTATTAACAACATATATTTCTCCATCATTTTTTCTCTATTACACTCTATATGAGAATTCCTTCCACTATTCAAATTTTTATTTTTTATCAATGAATTTTTTAGGGGAATATTATTATCTTAGAGGGTATTCCCTATGACAATCCATTCTTCTATTTCACAAAACATTCACTCATCAACTCAACTTACTCTAACATATTTACATTAATATATTCCATTGACTATTTGGAATCATTATATGATTACATTAATAGTTTAGTTTTTAAATTTATTTCAATAATTTCAATAAAAGTTCACTTACTTTAAAATTTTAAATGTTTTCTTTTTTTCTTAAGTATTTAAATTTCACATGAAACTTTGTCGCACATTATTTTTTTGAAAATTTGATTTATATGAACACCTATGAAACCATCTTACTATCCACATCCATGATTACAAATGTGATTGATTCATTAATTTTATATTTAAAAATTCCATTCCAAAATTTTTTATTTTAATATTTTCCATGAATTAGACCATTAACCAACTTCGATTCACTAATATTTCTTTACGAGATATTATTATTGATTTGTTTAGTTGCCCTAGAAATAATACAATTTTCTTTATTATTATTCTTATCTAAATCACCACTAATAGATCTATCATCAATTCATTTTGAGACTTTAATATATCCTATTTTTTTATAAGCATTCTCTATAAATGATTCTTAGTATTATACACTAAATTATAAATCAGTCACATTATAAAATATTGGTAAACACAATTTATTTTTTCAATAATATAATAGATTTAGGTTAATATCAACAAAATATATTTTTTAAAATTTGAAATAAAAAATATTCATTTTTTTCTCAAAAAAATCTGTGTATGAAAATTCAATATGATATTTCAGAATGCAGTTTGAAATATTCCATAGAATGATTATTCAAATATTAAAACCATTCATTAAGAGTTGTTAATTCCATATTATGATTGCTAAACTATACATAAGACATTGAAATTAAAAATAATTATTCACAGATTAATACAAATAGAATATATATATTATTATTCATATTAATGGAACCTAGGGCCCCATTGGATGGACTCATCATAAGAGTTGGGGATTTATTATCTTCATTTTATAATGGATAGAGAATATTTATTTAATTTATACCTTTTACTACATATAGTTTCCTCGTTTTGAATAAATCTATTTAATATGAAATTATTCCCTTAAAATCACTATATAATTTATTTAAAACAATAATAAATAGAGAACATGTATTTTACATAGTTTATCATCCAATGTTGATAAGGATTATCCAAGTCACATTATCAACTAAATATTTTCATGTACAAATTACTAAACTGACTATTATCATGGTTACAAGTTCAGGCAAGGGAACTCATCATTATTTCTCAATGTATGTATATGAATTATGGATGAAATAAAAAAAAATTATAACATCATCTCTATATATTTTAATGAACAACATTAACACATTAAAATAACCAAACAGACATTATGGAATTTATAGTATATTTAAAATATAAAAATAAAAACAAAATCACCATAAAAAATATTCCTCAATTTACCCTTGATAACTTGTAATTTTTTTTGAATTATTCATATGATTATAATATTTATAACTCCTAATTAATTCTTCTCCCCATTCATTGAAATTCCTTGTATTGCCTATTTTTTAATATTCAATAATTGTTGATCTTCTTCCACGTGAATATTTATCACACATTTTTATAACATCAATATTTCATTACGTATTCTTTATAATAAAATTAATCCAATCATTTCTTCCTATAATAAATCATTTAAATGATATTTTCATCACTACTCAGAATAAACTCTATCCACTACATATTCACATTTATCTATAATTATAAAATCTTACTTGAAAATGGAATTCCCTTAATATATCATATCTATAAAAAATTATTGCGACTTTATCTTCCAATATTTGGAAACAAAATTCATATTCAAGTAGTCATTTTCTTTTTCCATAACTGTTCACAGGCTACTCCAAATATTTATCAAGATTTATTGGAAAATATTATACTTAAATATATGATCTTTTAATACAATATTTGAATTAATTAATTTATAGTAATTCACTTTCATATATTGAATTAAATACAATGCATTGTGTTTAACATAATGTTTTTTCTTTGGAAAATCCATTCAATGTACCATACGTCAGTATTATTTAATCTCATAGAATATTTTATTTACTTCTCCAAAGTATTAATATACATTTCACATGTCATGGTCTATTTCATAAGATTCCTAAACTAATTCACACGGATTATATTTTTGACTTATGTAACACTATTTATCCACATAATGTATTTTATGAATCATTATTTCATTGTAAAATATTATTTGATCAGTAGGAATTTTTAATTTTTTGAATCACCTAAATATTTTGGGATTTATTTTACACTAAATCAATAGTATTTTTGATAATTGGTTTTAGAGGAAAGGCTTAACTAAAAATAGTCAGGACATATTATATAAATGTTTTAAAGAAAATTATAATATAATAATACCTATAATAAATGAAAATATACAACTGAATTAATTCATACAATAATATTATAAGGAATTAATATAATTTAATATTAAAAAAATTCACCGTTTCTCAAATAATAGTTTTTATATGTTATATATTTTACCATAATAAAATAAATTTCATATTTTTATAATATTATTATAATTTAATTAACTAATATAATATAATTAAATATATTATATATAGAAATAGAATAATATTAATAACTGTTATTGTTTAAAAACATTACTTTTAGAAAACACAATTTTTTATTATATTTTCTGATTTTCATTTATAAAAACAAATTCTTAATTTTAATGAAAACAAATTAAATTTTTTAAACAATAATTTTAATATCATACTAAGGTTAATTTTGTAATTTTTTAAATTATTTTCCATTTTGAGAATAGTTCAAAATAATGGTTTCACTGAAGCCATAACGTTTATGACTATATCAAGAAAAAGTATAAATAATAATCAGAGTAAAAAAATTAATTTTCCAAAAAGTTTTCATGGAAAAAATTATTCATTTAAAAATAGAATTTTAAATTTATAAAATGAATTAGTAACATTTTATTGGTTTTATTAATATTTTTCAACAAGAAACTCTTGTTTGTCTTTTATTTCAATAAAATATTACATTGGTAAAACATGGTTTTATATTTAGTTAGAATCTACATAATAATTTTTTATAAAAAAGGATTACATTAATTAAATAAATTATGTATTATTTTATCCAATGAATAATATTCAAGAAAAAAAGTAAAATTTAATGAATATAATTTTTAAACATTCTATTTGTTAACGAAACAATTATCCGTTATCACACATAAAATTATTATTTCATGAGATAATTTTCGTAAAAGGAATTATAATGCGTAAATTATTCAATAAGGGAAATATTAATTTTATTGATTCAAAATTAATTACCAACATTTAAAATTATTTGTCATAGTTAAGTTAATTATGATAAAAATTTAAAAAACTAAGAAAGAATTGTCTGAAATATATAATTTTGTCTTAAAAATGATTGGTTTTATGCCTATATACCTTAATTTATCACAAATTCTGTTATATAAAACATTTTAGTGTTTTAACTATGAAGTGTTTTCTTCTATTACAAAAAACCATGGAGCATTTACAAAATTTTCATTTTTTATCACATATATAAGAGGATCACTTCCACCACATTTCTACATATATTTCAAAGAATAAAATATACCAAAAAACACCATAAAATATCCTAAACTATATCTCTATTTTCTATAGCCCATTTACTTTCGAAAATACTATGATACAATTCCTTAATTTGTTAATATAATGGAGAACTTCCAAAGAAAGATGTAATGATCTCAACAGAGATCTAATAACTTGTTTCTTATTCATCCCCTAAATTTTTCTAAATCAATCAATGAAATAATAAATTAATATTATTAATATAATTAATTTTTTATAGTATTGTAATATCCCTTATATTCCATCATTCATGAGTATAAGAAAAAAAATATGTTGACATTAGAATGACCAGAAGTAAACCTCTGTTAATAATGTTGTCAATTTTTCCTTATCTCCAAACATAGATGAAGTTAACAAGTTATTCAATGATTAAATATGATATTTATGAAACTATTATTACAATTTAAATTTATTATTGGTAATTATGTATGTTATATTACCACTAAATGGTGATAGTAAACATAACAGCCTAAAGTAAATATATTAATATAACATTCTTAATTTGATCCAGTTTCTACGGAAAGACAATAGTTTGAATATTTTTTCTACAAATCGAATAATGAAAAACACACATATATATAGTTACCGATATTAGGAAGTTATTTTAGATTAGTTTTATCCATAATCAATATACCAATTTAATTTCCAGGAAATCGACCGAACCACCTTAGGTAACCACTATATACAAAAACTATTTAATAAATAAATAACATGCCATAATAAATATACCATATATATTAAATACAGATTCATAATTTATTAATAATGTTTTTAATAAATATATTTTATTTATTTATGAGTTTAGGAACATATGAATAATGAATTGAGAAATTAGATAATGGTTATGTGTCTCTATTATAAATTCCATGAGACATGGTTGATATTACACACCGTTATTTATTTTATATGGTGTATTAATTAACCTATTGAAATAAAGTATAATTGAAATATTTAATTTGAAGATATTTTAATTTTAATTTCATGTTAATCCTTTTATGATCTTTTTAATATTATGTTATCATTACAGTAAGGGGTTTTGCATCTAAATTTTACTTTTTTGAGATATGATGTCTATCCACCACCTCTTTCATTTTCATGGAATATATATTTGAAATTTATTTCATTTATATTAATTATTCTTGAAATTAATGGTATTTCCAAATGCATGTATTTATTTACCCTTCATGGGTTTTCAATTTATATATTAACGATGATAAAAATGTTTTAGGAAACTCTATTATTTTTCATTGAGTTATGATATTTCTTCTTGAACATATTTCATATAACTTTCTAATATTACACAATGGAAAATTTTTATGTTTTATATTTTCTTTGAATTTGTGGATTTATACTTAAACCGTATAAAAATATTTTTGAATATCACTTTCTATTTGAATTTTTTTATATGTGTCATATTTGCTAAACCTAAAATTTATTTCATTATGGTAAATGTTAATCCATGAGTATCAATATTTTGTTTTTGATAAAATTTTCACTTTCATATTTCAAAATATGTTTCTTCTTTTATATCAATGTTATATTTTTTTAACTCAAATTTAACATCTAGATGAGTTTTTTTCTCAATGAATTGTAGTTTTTTATAAAAACCCATCTCCATTAATGAATATTTTCCACCTTCTCAAGGTTAATTATTCTGAAAAAAATATTTCCATAATTAATTTGAAATTAAAATATTTTTTTAATCATAAGACCTTACAATTTTTCATTGCCATATTAAATGAAAAATTTTAACACCTAGTTTTTTGATTCAGGTGTAGTGATAATGGTATTTCAAAATATATATTATGGTTTTCATACATTCAAAATCAAGAGGTTATATCTTCCACACTAAATTATATTTATAAATCTTTTATATATTATAAAATATATATAATTTATAAATATTATTAATGTAAAAAATTATCCTTTTTTCAAACATTCTTTTTTTCATTATGATTTGTAGACTTAATTTAATTTCTTTATTTATCAAAAAAATATAATTTTATAAAAACACTTGTTTTATTTCTATTGTTGTATTAGTATTAGTATGTACTAAAAATCTTTCACATTTTTTAAAATAGTTTAAAAAGGAATATATTTTGAAATGATTTGGAAAAAAATTATTATTATTATTGGTTTTCTTATCTATAATTTTCATATTAAAATGAACATCCTGATTATCATTGAAATTATAATGGATTTTCCCTTGGAAAATAATTTTTGATTGTTCTAGTGTATTCTCTAATGATCTTTTTGAATGACTATTTCACTTTTTTTTAAAGAAACAGATTTTAGGCTATAAAAAATATTTTCAATTGTTTCTTCAATCTCAAGTATTTAATTATTAATAAAAAATTACCTGATATTTCAATTCGTTCAAAAAGGAAAAAACTTTATTATTTTTCAAGTTATTTATCAAAATTTATTTTAATAGTTATTTATCACTTATGAAAATATGTCTGATGCTTCTTATACTATCCCAGGGATATTTTTAATATACCCAAATAATTTTTATTTATTTTTAATGAATCTTCTATGTTTGTTTTTCATGAGACCAATCACTTTTTTATGGGTTAATTATGTTTTGTTTTAAGAAATATTTTTTCATGATTCAATAGAAGTCATATGTATGGATGATTATTATAATTCATTTTTTTGGATTAAAAATTTTGTCTAATTCATGGGAAATGATATTTATATCTCATAAGATAAAAAAATTAGGACAGGGGCATATTTACAATATTCATTGATCACATGGTTGTGTGTCGACCTAATCATGTAATTATTTGTTCATAAGGTTGCATGTTGACTTGATATTGTGATGATTTTCTAACATGTTTGGGTGTGGACCTGAAATACATACGATTTTTTTCTATTAAATGATCATTAACATGACCACATATAGGTATATTCACATGATGATTCTAGGAAATGATAGAATATAACTTTTTTCAATTGACGGTGCTTGGACATGATTTCATATAGGTTTGTTCAAAATAATTTCCATGGAAATGATTATATATTACGTTGTTCACAAGATTTTTCCTCAACATTATATCTCTTAACCTTTTTCACAATATCTCTAATTCCCATGCCTATACTAATGCTATGTTTTTATATAATTTTTTAATGGTTATGCACCTTGACTCATGTTTATCATATCACACTCATATAAGGTACAATATGTTTTTTAAATTAATATTTCATGTTTTTTTACCATGACATAAATTTTACTCTTATTTATCTAGTAATTTTTAATAATATATTTCCCCTATCCATGATTTCTCATTCTCATATTATATATTATAATTTGACATGTTTATGTTTTCTTAAAATGAGTGTTTCATCTTGATACCTTATTATGTTTATATTCCCTTGTTTATGAGGTTGATTATAATATATAATTAGTCTTTAAAGGAGTATAGTGAAGTTGATTTGTAGAGAAATGTTCAGAAGTATCAAAAAATAATTCACTAATTTAGTTGATTATAAAAGACACTAAAACAGTCGATTCATGGGAATGCATGATTATTGTGATTTGAATTGATTATATTTCAAAAATATATGTATATTTGTTTGGATCATATCAGTATGTATAAAATCTAGTGAAAATTGAATTTTTTTTCTAACTGATCCTCATAGTTCTGGTTTGGTTCATTTCAGTTAATATCAGTGTTGGTTATAGTTGTTTTTTTAAGAGATTAGTTAGTTTTTGGGATTGGGGTTTTATAAACATTGTTAAAACACTTGTTTTATGTAAGGGATAGGATCCCTCTAGTCAGAACCTTTTTCTATTTTCTGAAGCCTATGGTGCTCATAGGAATCCTAGAATAGGTATGGTGGTTTTTGGATACTAAAAACTAGAGTCATAAAAAATGATGAGTGAGGGTTTCAGATCAAAAATAATATGGTCATGGCTAGTAAAATAAAATACATGTAGTCCTCCTATTAGTGGATCCCTTAGTTACATTTAGCCATCAACAACATAAAATTGGTTACATTGACGGATTATCTATGTGGATTGATGAAATATTTGGATATGTTACAAGAGCGATTGACTACATGAATCAATTACATGAGGTATAAATTAAGTGTATATTTAGATAATTTGAATAGATACATGGATCATATATTTGTGAAACTGTCTATGCAAGAGATCAAAAATCTGATTCAACTATGTGAGTGATTATCTCATTCAGAGATCTTATATTTGAATTGGATAAGTCATTGGTACATCTAAATGTGGTTTTTCTCTATGTGGGTGAATCAAAATATGTGGGGATTTTGGGTACTTTCAATGTTTTTCTACATGAGTATTTGGGACATTTGGGGATTTTCGATTTAGGAAATTTCATATATAGAGATTTTCAACTATTTCATGAAGATATCCATGAAGTTCATTCAGATTCATGCATCATAGAAATTAAATGAATTTTTCTTCAAGGTTATTTATATCATTTATTTTTATAGTCTTCCAAGGATGTAAACGCATCATTTTTCACATAATTTAATGAGATAAAAAATAGTTCGAATTAAATGTTTTTTGATCTAGAAAATCATATCATCTTATATGTATAAGCGCGTAAATGAAGATCATTGCATTTATTCCCTCATCAATTAATTAGTTCATGACTTGACATTCCAACACCCTTCCCAAGGATTCATGTTACCCTTCTATTGGTGGCTCGAGTTCTCTAGTATTAATCACATCTTGCACAAACCAATATGTTCAGTGTAGCGAGATGAGTGTCACTTATTTATTATAGTTAGAGGATTATTTTCATCACTAAAATATGGGAAATTATAAATATCACATGTTTTAGACATTATTAAAGGAATATAATTAACAAAATAATTATTAAACCAGATTAATAAATAATTGGATGTAAAAATTGTATGATATTTCTTTCTACCGTGATAACAAGTTCCCTCATGATTTTCATTATAATTTGATATATATATATATAAGACATGATGTTTATCATTCATTATTAAAATATATGTTATTATGTTATTATTGATGTAAATTGATAATGGATCAAAAAATGAAATTATTTAATGGATAATTAATTGGATATAGAATAAAGAGTTATGTTTGATTAATTAAACATTTATTGTAATAAAATTGATGTTGATTTAATCATTAATTAAATATTTTATTAAATGAATTGATGGATTTTTATATCTAAATTTAATAATGTTAATTTTTCTTTTTAAAAACAAAAAAAATTAACAAATTTTATTTCCACTTTATTTGTAAAAATGGAATTTATTTTTAGAATAATGTTTAAAATAATTGTATAATTAATTTTGTATTTTATTATAACTTTATTCATTATGTTTTATTGATTTGGAACCAGTGAATAATGAATCAGTTAAATCAAGTTGTAATAAAAATGGTTTTTTGATAAATTTAATTTATTGAGACTAAGTTTCCCATCATCTTGAGTAAGATGAGATCCATATGTTGCAATTATGAGAGTTCATTTGTGTGTGAAGGATGAATACCTTTTTTAGATGAATATTTCCATATAATTTATTCTTGTTTGTTTATTTCTTAATCACAAGGAGTTATGGATGTGAGAATTTCTTTTTTATGATGTTTTGAGCCTGGTATAGTGGATCCTGAGATAAATGATTTGATTTTCACTAATAGAAAAATGGTCTAAATCCACTGATCTATAGCCACAATTTAAGTGATTCGTGGCTATATGTAAGATATAGACACAACCAAATTGATGTTCGTGGAAATAGGTCCTCTTAATATTATTTCGATCTGGATGATCCACCCCACCTGAATCCCTCTCCCTCCCACAAACCTTCTCCCTCCTACATTGCATTCCCTCCGCCCTAACTGTTCCTGAACCTCCCCTCCTACTCTCTGGATTATTCCTCCCCTCCTTCCCCATCATAATTCCTCCTCCCCTCCTCCCCTCATTATTCCTCCTCCCCTCATGATTCCTACGTGCCCTTCAGCTCTGACACAACTAGAAAACCTCTTGCTGGCTCCAACGCCTTGCTACCAACATGGATCTGGCACTGCCAGCCCACCTCCCTACCAACAGGAACAACCCACCTCCAAGAGAGTACCTCACCTACCATCAAACACTAATCTGAGGCGGCATCACCAATTCCTCCTCCGGCGCACCACCTACACTGTGATTTGAGGTAAGAAAAATCATTTATTAACGTCGTTATTACCCTTATTTTATCTCTTCAAATTTTAATGGTTCCCATTAAGATTTTTAGTAAAGATTCAACCATAACAAGATGGAATTTAATATGAATCATGGTTCAATACATTTTCTTATAGATTAGATGTCTCATGATGCAAAACACATGCCATTACTCAACATTTTGGATATGGTATGAGGCATAATGGATTTGTTTTGAACATTTAGTTAAATTGATTGAAATTTCCTGGTAATCAATTGTTTCTTGTAAGAGGTTTTTTTCAAATTAATTTCATGGGTATATTTTTTTCCCTTGTTTTAGGAAGTTAGTTGTGGATTAAGAGTGTAGAGTCACCTCAATATTGTATTATGAATTTGTTGCTATTTTTTGTTTTTAACTAATTTATTACATTTTTTTATAATTAATTTTTTCTATTTAATGGAATGATATAGGTTCCTAGAACACTGTTCGATCATAGGTTCAGATATTAACCTATATAGTATTCATCAAAAGGTAGGTTGGGTGTTATATATTTGATATATTTCCCTAATCGATAGTTTTTTTATTAATTTCGTTAGTTATTAAATGAATATTTGTTTTCTGGGATCCCTTTGAGAACCTTTGTGGGTCATCTTTGAGATGTGATGGTATCAGGTGTCTCACAGAGGGGTTTTGATTGTAAACCCTATCACTTGGTTTTTTATTCAAGTGAAAGCCTCACATCCTCTTAGGTGATGCATAAGGGTGGGAAAGTGGAGAAACATGGATATACTTCTTTCCTTGGGTGTTGAGTTTGGATCTGTGAGTGGTCTATCTGTGGTTCTTTCTATGTGGGGAGTGGTGTTTGAACCCTTAACTAGTTAAAATCATTTTGTGAGACGCTTTGTTTTAGTATAGGATATATGGTAGGTTCCCCTCGATTTTTTGGGTCTAGAACCTTCAATGTGAATAGGGTATAAAGTGTTTTTTCATGATATTTTTTGTTTGGGAGTTCGCCAAAATAAGGTGTGGTGTGAGACCCATGTGGGGGTTGTACATTTTTCTGGACAACGTGATAGTTGATGCTGATGGTATTCTTTTGATTTTATTAAGAAAATTCCATGGGTTGTCAAAGGGGTATAACATTATGTGTTTCTACATATCTCATATGGTAGGAAAAGGTATTATTTTGGATGTTTCGTGGATGTTTGGACCAATTTCATGGGGTTTGAGTTGTTGATGTTTTTGGAATTCTATCTAGAGGCGTAATTAAATTAGAACCTTTAGGTTCGGGAGACACCATATGATGTTGGTTAAGGCTTGGATTCACTATTATTAGGTTTTAGATGTGTCTGAGGAAGCCTTGAAGACTTTATTATGGGTGGGATATTTATTTATGATTCCCTTGTGGGTGACGTGATGATTTTGGATGGGTTAGTTTTCAGAGTCTCCTAATGATGTTTCCCTACCTAGGGTGGATCATTATTTGATAGATATGATTTAGTGGACCATGGGTGACCCATTTTTTATTAACTATAAGACGGTCAGTGTTGATTTAATCATTAGTGTAGTTTGGTTACCTTAGAACCTATAGTTTGGAAATGTGGGCCTATTGTGGCTATTTTTGTAATGTTTTGTACATGAATTTGACTAAATAGTGTTTTATACCTTATAATAAGGAATGTTGAGGATATTCCTTGCTCGTTTAATAGAAATAGGATGATAACTTTAGGATACTACTGGATCTCGATTTTTTCCTGAGATTGTAATGATTTTTTCTTTTATGGGAATGGTGGTTGGGTTAGGAAGCTCCTAGTGAGCTAATATGTGATCTAAATTAGTGTACCCCTGGATTAGAGTTACAACATAGTTATGGGGTCTTTGGGAATGGTTTTCTAGAACTCACTTATAGTGTTCCTAGATTTTGACTACACCCCTTATGAAATATTCTTCTCGTCCATATATTTGAAGTGTCAAACTTCTCCACTTCTGAGAGAATGATAGAATCACATGATATTTTAGGATAATAGACTTGATATATTTAACTATAAGAATATGAGTCAAAAACCATTATAGAAACAAAATTTTGTAAACAATGTGATCAATAAAGTACATAAATCATTTATCATGTGAAGCCAATATAATAATTAACATTGAGGTTGTTCAACATAACCTCAATGACCAACAAGAATTGGGTTGTCTAGATTTTGAGATTCCATAATGTTTTTCATTATTGAAAAGGTTAATTTATTCTTTCCACACCCTGAGGGATGGTCCCACTTTCTTTATCATGGGTAATCAAACATTTGTGGTATTCAAGGAAGGAAACTTCATTCTTATTATACCCAAATAATACAACAGTCATCCATCAAACTAATTGGTTTCATTAATTACTTATAAATAAATGTACATAAAATTATTTGGAATAAATAGGTGATAAATTTCCATTAGTTTATTAAGGATGTAAATTTTTCTTACTAAGAGTATTCCTACTTCTAATACAACTACTTCTATTCTTCTCAGGTCTTCTCCCCATTTTTCATCCCAGTTCCAGTGAAATGACATGTTATACCAGTACTCAAAATATTTATACCCAAAACATCTACAAATATATTAATATCCCTTGAATCTTTATAGTACTTAATATTTATTATTTTTTTATAAAATTTAACTTGTTTTCAAGGCATCCTCCAGGCATTATTTTTTCATTTCCTTTTGGTTTTTTCATTCTCAGGTCATTCATAAGAGAATAAATTTACCACTATTCATCATCCTAAAAATATTGAAATTATGTTTCGTAATCTTTATAATGAATGGAAATAGATTTAAAATCACTTGAGAATTTAAAAAAATGTTTTACATTTTTCATGGGGCTAGTTTTATCATCATCCATGGATAGTTTAGCTTCAATATCCACACTTATATTAATAGACTTATATCATATTCTTTATGGTCTTTCTAAATTTATAATACCATGATTGTGCCTCATGAAGATCCTTTTATTTAGAAACCAATTTTATATTAATATATTCTCGTATCATATCTTATTCTGCACATTTCAACATGGATATTTTTATCTCTTTTATTAGATTATTTACTTCACATTAAAACTTATTTTATTATATTCCAATAGTTTTAAATTCTTATAATATATAGAATTATGGTCAAATTAAGAAATAAAATCATCTCTTAGAATATATTCTTTGTAACAATCCTCTTCTTACTCTTCTTAACTACTTGTAATGTGAATTCATCTCTTAACATTTTAGTTACATTTGTATATTAATGGAAAATTCCATTTTAATTGTTGTTCATGGATGTGATAAATGTTTTTTGATTTTTCCTGTAGTTATTAGTGAATATTGGGGGTTACAGCAAGGGGGGTGATGTAAGGGGGAGGGGGTGCTGGTGCAGGTGGTGGGGGTGGGGGTGCTAGTGTAGTGGGAGGGGGAGTTGGTGCAGGGGGTGTGTGGCTGGGTGGGGGATGGTGGTTGGGGGTGTTTTAGGGGGACATGTGGTTTGGGGGGATCATGTAGGGGGGAGGTGGTAGGTGTAGGGATGGTGGGGGTGGTGCGGGTGGTTGTTGTGGGTGGGCAGGTAGGGTGGACTGGTGAGGGGGGGTGGCGTTGGGGTGGGGTAAGCTATTGGGAGTGGTTGGGGGTGGCAAGTGTGGGGTGGGGGTGCATCGGGGATAGCATTTATTTAAAATATTAATATTGTCACAATATTCCACTCATGTCCTAGAGTGAGATTGTTTCAAATTGATGGGGGTGTTGGTTGGGTTATATTGATTAGACGGTTCACGTAAAATGAAACTCTATATCATTAAGGATTATTTTAATATTCGATGTAATCACACTGATGGATTTTTGGTGGAAAATATGAATATTTTATTCTTGTATATGATTATCATTGAATCTCTAAGAGTTCATGAATTTCACAATAGGGAAATTATTTTCTCTGGTTTTGGTGGTAGATAGATTATAGGAGAATTATAACTATTTATCCAACCACATAATCATTATTGTACTACATCATGATTCATGTATGATTCACTCAATTTTAGAATACTATTTTACTTATATTTTTTTCATATATGTAACCATACTAATTAGTTCTATGGTATATCTTATCTCTTACCTAGTGCATGTCGGTATTGGAACATAATGTTACTACAGTGGAGTGGTAGAATTCATGAGTTTAGTTATCTAGACTGGATGGAACCCCAATGGTATGCACATGGACATTACACATTGTCAAATCACATTATAAATTGGTTATAATAACCTGTTCTGTTATTTCCATTCTTCCTAATCATGCTCCTCCCTCTTCAATTTTATGTCTAGTTAATGATGATTCATCCGATCACTATCATTTTTTTAAGTCTCTGAGGACTCAATCCTATGTGTTGTGGCAACCGTCGTCGAAGAAGATGTAGTTCAGGACTATTTGGTTCAACTCAGATGGTTTAAGGTAAGTTTTTCCATCATTCATCAGTGACACATAGATTATAATTGGGGGTTTTGTAATTTTTGAGCCCTTGGAAATTTTATTATAGCGTGTTGATCATCCTTCATGTGGTTTTGAGTCACTAGAGTCGAAGGAGACTCACCGTGTATACATAGGTAAGCATGTACATAATATGTTCTCCCATTATATATATATCCTCCCAGGGAAGTGCGATTACATATAAGGGTCTAGGTGTGCTTATGTATATATATTTAAAATTCATACGTGTGTGGGTGATAATGGGCTTATGCCTGTAAGCATATATATAAGGATCCTCTTGTTCATGTTTAAGGCCATGTATACATGTACATAGAGGTTAGGGCATCCCTATATATATGAAAAGATAAATATTCATATAGGATGGAATGAGAAACATAGATTTTTCCCTAATAAAAGTATCAAGCGCTAAGTGTCACTTTAATCCTTTGAGGTAGGGTCCCACTCCTAACATTTTTAATTCGAAAATGTTTTAAATTTAATTTGACATCCTTCCTAATTCTTCATGTTTATATTTAATTTTAATTCTCTATCATGTGTTAGTTAAGATAATTGTTTCATTTGATAAAAAATTCATTCTTTTGTAATAGAATCCATCCATTGAAGGTATGCTGTCATCGAAAACTCATAGAGGTAGATTATTCTTATATAGTGTTCTTCATATTATTGCATTGATGTTTTCCTTATACATGATATATTTGTTAGTCATGACGCACACATCATACTTGAAACTTTTTATATCCCTGAAGGGTGTTTCCCTCTTTTTATTAAAATGGTTGTTTGGAACAAAACAACATTTATGTGATGTTAGAAATTTAATATGGAATTTACGTAGTAGTAAAGTGATGTAATGAACAAGTCACCACTATGTGACCTCACTTTGATCTTATAATTTGAATTTCTGTGTTTTAATTAATTGAATGAGTTAAATGGAACCGAATATGGTTAACATGGCACATGATAGGTAATGTCTCATGTAGTTAATTATGTTATGGTTAATCTTTATTTCTAAACATTAATTGGATGGCATGAAATAAAAAGTGATTTATTCATGGTGACATGCAAACCAGTTATGAAATGTCTTATGGGAAAGGGGTAAATGTAAAATTATAACCAAAAACCTCCTAAGAGTTTCAATTGATAGTGATGTTTGAAAAATAAAGAGGTTTATTAATGATTTTGTTATTTAGTATTGGGATGTACATATCAATCTGAATATAATTTTTTCATTGTAGGTTATGGATTCATGTATCATTTATCATGTACAGTTGAAACACTAATCACATATATATAATATGTTTTTATACCTCATTTTCCCACTATTTTCTTATTTGAGGTTTCTAATGAAGAGGGTGTTTTTATCCACCACCATAAATGATAGTGGGTTCAACATCTGACTGGAGTAAGTTTTATTCCATTTTTTTCATTAGTCCAATTTTAATTCTGGAATTTATGATTTTTGGGTTAATTATATTTTTTCAGTGCATTTTGGATTTCGTTGAGGTGGATTCCAGTCTCCATTGATGAAGACTTACATGTGTATCTATAGGTAGGAATAAACATATATATGATCACCCTTCATATATATTCTCTCATAGAAGTATGAATATATATTGGGGCTATGTGTGATTATATATTAATATGAAAATTTTGTAATGACCTGAAATTTTTAATAATATTTATTTCCTAAATTTGTGTGTAATTTTATTTTATACTCAACTAACCTATATCCTTTAGTTAATGAAGTGAGTATAATTAAATGAGAGTGTTTTGTTTAGACTATCATTTTGCCATTGGACAATATGACCGTTGGAAACTAAATTCTTAATGTTAAAATTATTTTTTATAAATTTGATTGATCTTGGAAAATTAATACAGAAAGAAGAGACGATTGCATCATCCAGTAGACTCGGTCCATGTGAATCCCATCATTCGGTGCTTGGGAAGGAGGTAGCATCACTGCATTTTTCTCTAGACCAAGCCCAATCCAAAATTCCACAAGTGAAGCTTGAACTGAATCAACAAAGGGATAAGTTCAAGTTCATAGAAAACACCACTCGAGAAATGTTGTTCGAGCCACCCCAAGATTTTATCACCATAGAACACCTTACACTTAGGTCCTATGTAGGTGTTATTGGGGTCTATGTGACATAGCGTTAGTTACTTTCTGTAATCCTTTTGTATAAATAACATTTTCACTTCCCATTATTGTAAATTTTGTTATATTGAAATGTTACGATAAATATAGGATGAATTTAGAGAAATTCCATATGAATTATGATTTTTTGGAAAAAAAGGGTATTTTAAAATATTTTTGAAATCTTTAAATAATTAATCATGTGAATTGATTTTCCAAAAATGATCTTCTACAATTGTGTTAATAAATAAATTTAGAGTCTAAAAATATGAACATAATTTTTTTGAATAGTAATATATGAATAGTAAAATAACCATATTAATAGTAATGAATAGTAAATAGACCATGAAAATAGAAACTTGACCCATGAATGTATAAATAAGTTTTAGATATCATAAAAGTGAAAAAACAATCATAGTATATGTTTGGGTATTTTTGTATGTCACAAATATTTTATTTAAAATTTTACAATTAATTTAATTATTTAAAATGGAAATTTTTTTTCCTAAACATTAATCATAAATTTTTACTTTATTGTCTAATGGTAATACATTAACTTTATTGGACCTTTATTACTTTCTTTTGTTGCTAAAAAATGCCTTATAGTTTTAAAGTAGTATTTTTGAAATAAATATTGATTTTATTTAAAACATAAATAAAAATTATTTTGGAAATTATATTTATAAAATTTAGTTATTTTTTTAATTCATATCATTGATAATAGGTTAGAGTTAATTTTTTGGGATTTTTCTGAAATAGTTGATTTTTCGGTGAATAGTTAAAAATACTGTTTTGAGTTTCGCGTGTTTAATGACATCAGTGTTTATGTAATCATGATGTAAATAATATTTTATACTTTTTAATAGTATGATATGTTATTTGGTGTCCCATTTGGCCAATACCTTGGGAAAATACCATGGGAAAGCCCATCGGTTCGCAAATACCGCTGATAACGTGACCCTCAGAAATTAATAATATATTCCCTCACTTGGCCTATAAATACCAATCCATTCCCCCATTATTTTCATTATTAAATCCTCCTCAACAAATCTATGATCATTCTACCACCCAAGGAGTCCTTCCAAGGTGCCCTCAAGCCTCCCAATGTCCCAACCATCAAGCATTCGAAGTTACTTCTAAAGGTAAGGGAACATTTAACCCTCCACTTTTAAGTCATGACTTCCTTTATGTTATGTCTTATAGTTCTGTTTTATTATTTGGTGGATTGTTATTATATATCTTTACTACATTCCATTTCATTTCAAAATGATGAGATACCCTTTCCTCTCTCCTTAATTTATTTTCTAAATTTTTATGAGACCCCGTTATGCGGCATAATCTTTTTGAAAAGGAATCGCATCTTCTCTTTCCATTCATGTTTCCTTTTCATGTGGTATAACATTAAAATATCCATACCATGTTATTCTGACATTATACTGTATTATGTGTTATTTTTTATTGGTTTACCCTTGTACCCTATTTTTTAACATTTTCTAAAAGGATCTAATGTAGCTACTATGGTGTATACTTTTCATCTCAAAATTTATATCTCTTTCTCTCAAGAAATTCCCTTGTTTAATTTATTTGAATACCCAGAACTATATATTTTATAAGGGTGTTCATAAATACAAAATAAGGATACATTTTATTCTGTATTGAAATAAATATAACCTCCATCCCCTTTACATGTGTTATAAATTACATAATGATCTTATTTTTTTAGAACATTTAACACGTCACAATTTTGAAATGAAACCCATTTCTATTGTTCTCTACGGATTATTTATGAAATGTTTGATTATGATCTAGGTGGATCACATGAAAGTAAATACATTTTAAGGGTTCACCCTAATATCTCTCCAATGAATTTTGTAAAGGATTTAATCTCTAGAGCTGAAAAGTTTCAAGATACATTTGTGAATAACCTTTGTAATATTTATGACACCTTGGGGATGAACCTTTATGACATGTTCATGAATGTATAAATTAAATGTTTTAGCCACATATTCATGTTATGGTTCTCGTTATTTTCATTATGAAATTCCTCTACTTCTACATCTCATGTCTTTATGTTTTTTTATCAAGTTCTTATTGATTTCACAAGTAAACTGATTCCCTTGTTTTCCTTACTGGGCCTTCTGCTCACCCTTTCATTTGATGAATGTCTCCAGGTTATGAGATATAGTAACTATACATACGATGAACCTAGGATGAAGCCTTACATGTTTATTAGAAAAATAATTTATGTTGTATTCATGTATTATGATCATGATTTCCAAGACACTATACTTTAAAGATCCTTTGTATGTAAAATGTAATGAAAAGTTATTTACTAAAAAGGCGGGATTTCATAGTTGGTATCAAAGGATAGATTAGATATTTATTTAAATTAGGCTATGAAAACGTTAGGAATAACCCTATAGAAACGTTTAAATATAGGAATGCTTCCTGGTATGTTGGTGAGTATTGAGTAAGTGGTTTATCAAACAGATACATTCATGTTTGGATATAAGCAGGTAGAGACTATTCTGGCACAGATGTACATATGAGTGAAAACTCTGACAAGGAGCGAAAACTCTGAGGATGAATTTCGGGCTTATCCCATGGTATCCAGGTACACGACAATGGAATTTTCTTCACTCTTGGTTATGAAACTCTTGGGGGATATGTTTGGTTATTCATTAGCTTTTTATGAATCATTATGAACAATTTATAGAAAAATGTAATTGTTTAAAGAAAAAAAGAATTAAGACATAAAATCCATTATAGAAAAAATTTTCATAAATGAAAAAATATTATCACTAAGGTTTTATTCTTTTAGAAAATGGGGGGAAATAGGAGGAACTGTGAAAATGGTGACCGTAATGGACCATGCACTGATGATCGTCTGATGGATGCTGAAATGGAAAATTTCTTGAAAATAATGAACCAACAGACTCAAGTTATGGGAAATAACTCAAATCTAGCTGATAAAACAATATCACCATGAAGGTAACAACATTATATTGATTCCTTTATTTGTCAATGACCACCAACCTTAAGCGGATCGATGGACCAATTCATTTCTGAACAGGGGATCATCTCTTGAGAGAAGATCTTTTCTATACTCTGCTGTTTAGAGCAGGAGAAGTTCATCCTTGCTGTCTATCTCATAGATGGAGAAGTTGATCAGTGGTTAGAAATGATTATAAACATGAGTAAATTAGTGGATATTGAACCTATGGAGTGGGAAGTGTTCATAGGGATCTTCTTCAGTAAGTATTTCCCTTGTTCCATGAGAACAAGAATTGAGAAAGAGTTTCTCAAGATGAAGTAGAAGGAGAATGAATCTATGGGAAGCTACAAGATGAACTTCACAAGGCTTTCACATTACTCCTCTATATTGCTCATGGATCCAAATTGTATTGTAGATAGATTCTTCAGTGGACTGAGACCTCATCTGTAGAAGAATCTAGTCAACCGAGACTATGACAACTATGAGGAGATCGTGGGGAGTGCGATGAAAGTCGAGCTATTCTTTGGTGAGACACATCTATATAATAAATCTAACGGCAATAATAGATCGATGGAACCCAGATTAGGGAGGACCTTTGATCATGGAAGTGGAGGAAAGCAAGTACAATGTCACACATGTAATAAAAATGGGATGGAGCATTTAGGGAACTGCCTGCTCAGGAGTGGGAAATGCTACACGTGTGGAAGAGAAGTTTGTATTGCGATGAATTGTCGTAGTGAGGTGAAACCTCAACTTCCAAACACAAACGACAAGGGTAAGATGGTTTAGGCCTTACCTATTGTCCATTGCTTTATGTGTGGACATATTGGACTTTTTTCCAATCATTGTCCAAATCTGAGGGCAGTGGAGAGGAACCACCATCAGCCTCAGCAAAGGCCAAGGGAGTAAGGTCGTTCTTTAGATATCATGACAACTGAAGTTGAAGCTCAGAATGATGTGGTATCAGGTAATCTTGTTGTTCTCTAAAATCTAGAAAGTACTTTGTTTGATTATGATTATACACATTCTTTTATTTCTTCTATGTTTCAAATGAATTTAGAATCAACCCCTGATTTTATAAAAGTAGAGCTATCTGTCAAGAATCTTAGTGGGATCTTCCAAGCATCGTCACTGTTTAGAAACTCTAGTATTTACTTTAGTGAGAAAAATTTTATCACAAATCTAGTAGTCATTCTCATGCTGTAATTAAACATTATACAATGGATGGACTGGATCTTAATGTATAATGCTAAGATCAAATGCATAAGCAAAGAAATATTAGTATTCTTGAATGGAGAACATAAAGTTATCTTCTAAGGAGATATATATAAACTAGATCATTTTCTACAAGAGCCTCATATATCCTTCTTTATGGAGTTGATCATTGAATAAGAAGAAATAAATGAGAGATTGAAGATAGAAAATGTCCCCATCATCCAGGAATACGTTGACGTATTTCCTGAGGAGTTTCCTGGACCTACCCCAGAAAGAGTGTTAGAGTTCACCACTGAACTCATGCCTAGATCTCATCCAATATCAAAGACCCCATATAGGATGGAAAATGTAGTGCTATGAGAATTAAAGAAACAACTCCAAGATATTTTGGAGTAGGGGTTGATCCAATTGAGTGTGTCTCATTGGGGAGCACCTGTTCTCTTTGTGAAGAAGAAGGATAGATCAATGTGGCTATGCATTGATTATAGAGAACTGAATGAGATCAAAGTAAAGAGAAAATACCCTCTTCTAAGAATTGATGACATATTTGACCAACTTCATGTGGGTCAAATACTCTCTAAGATTGATATCCATACTGGTTATCAATAATTGAGGGTGAAGAATAAATAATTTCCAAAAACTGCATTTTGATCATGATATGGGAATTATGAATTTGTTGATATGCATTTTGTACTGACTAATGAACCTACTATTTTTATGGATTTGATTAATAGAGTCCTTAAGTATTACCTTGATAACATTGTGGTAGTTTTTATTGATGACATTCTGATGTATTCCTAAAGACATGTAGAGAATGAGGAACATCTAATTGTTATTTTTTCAACTCTATAGAAGTAGAGGTTTTTTGGGATGTTTAGAAAATGTGAATTACAGTTATAAAAAGTTTCTTTCATGGGGAACATTGTTACCAATGATGGAATCACATTTGAACCTACAAAGACAAAACTTATAGATGAGTGGCCTCATCCTACAAAAATAACTGAGATTCATAGTTTCCATGGACTAGCGGGATATTATAGGAGGTTTGTGAAAAACATTTCATGACATTTTATTTCATTAACCATGTTAACTCGAAAAGAGGTCATGATATTCTGGATAATGGTGTGTGAGGAAAGATTCCTTGATCTAAAGAACGGATTGGTTACTACACCATTATTAACTCTAACCTAAAGTGGATAAGGATTTGTTATTTTTAGTGATGCCTCTATGAAAGGGCTTGGGTTGTGTCCTCATGAAAAATTACAATGTCATTATTTATTCATCTCGACAGTTGAAGAATCATGAGAAGAACTATACTACGCCTGATCTGGAGCTGGCTACGGTTTTTTTGCATTGAAGATACGTAGGCACTATCTTTATGGGGAGAAATTTTATATATACACATACCATCAAAGTTTGAAGTATATTTTTAAACAAAAGGAATTAAATATGAGACAAAGGGGATGGTGGGAGCTTCTCAAAGTCTATGATTGTTCAATTCATTATCATCCTAGAAGAGCAAACAAAGTCACTGATGCATTAAGAAGAAAATAACCAGTTGTTCATTCCATGATGAGGATTCAAATAGATCATTTGATCAATGACATAGAAAAACTACACATGGGAATTATAAGGGAAGTGATATCATCAACCGTAACCCAAATGTTTTCTCAACCGTCATTAGTAGAGAAGATCAAGAAAGCTTAGAAAAAAGATCCTTTGTTACAAAAGAATTTACAGGCTGTGAAGGATGGGATGTTTCATGAGTTCAATATTGATCAAGAAGGTATACTGAAATTTCATAAAAGACAATGTGTTCCATCTATTCCAGAAATAAAGAAGGAGCTGATGGATGAAGCTCATAACTCTACATTCTCTATACATCTTAGATGTACAAAAATTTATAGGGACCTTAGTGATCATTGTTGGTGGAATAATATGTGAAGGGAGATTACTGAATACATTTCAAGGTGGATGGTATGTCCGCAGGTGAAGGCAGAGAAACAACTTAATAAAGAGGTATTGCTACCACTACCCATACTAGCATAGAAGTTGGACAATATCACTATGGACTTCGTCCCTGGTCTCCCGAGGACTTCCAAACTAAACACTATGCTATTGGTTTTTATGGAACGTCTCACCAAGAATGACTGTCTCATGTTCATTTGGGAAGTTTTCTCACTTGATCATGTTGCCATGATTTACATGAAAAAACTGGTAAGGCTAAATGGCATTCCACTTTCTATCGTATTTGATCCTGATCCAAGGATCACATCAAAATTATAGAGAAGTCTTCAACATGCTCTGTGCACTGAATTGAAGATCAGTACGACCTATCACCCCCAAACTGATGGCCAATTTTAAAGGACTCTTCAAACACTCCTGGATATGCTGAAAACACTCTCAATGGAATTTAAAGTTGGATGGGATCAACATATCCCTTTAGATGAGTTTTCTTACAAAAAAAGATTCCACTAGAGAAGTCAAGTGGCACCCTATGAACCTCTATATGGGAAGCGATCTAGATCACCTACTTGTTGGGATGAAGCTGGTGAGAGAAAGATTTAGGGGCCTAATCTTGTGGAATAGATGTCAGAAAATGTCTATGCCATCCAGCAACACGTTAAGGTTGCTCAGATATTGAAGAAGAACTATTGCGACAATTGTACAAGGGACTTGGAGTTTGACATTGGTGATAAGGTCATTCATTGGATTTCACCTTAGAATAATGTCATGATGTTTGGGAATAAAGGGAAGCTTATACCTAGGTTTATTGGCCCCTATGACATCCTTGATTGCGTTGGAGTAGTGGCCTATCGGCTTGCACTTCCTCCAAATATCTCACAGGTTCATGATGTCTTCCACCTATCCCTCTTGATGAAGTAGATACCAGACCCTTAACATGTACTAAATCTAGTGGTGGTACAACTAGAACATGACATATCTTATGAGGAGTAGCCAGGGGAGAGCTTGGATCGTAGAGACAAGGTTCTACGCAACAAGACAACCAAACTTGTTAAGGTTTTGTGGAGGAACCACAAATGTGAAGAGGCCACATGGGAACCAAATGAATCTATTAGGCAGAAGTACCCACACCTTTCTCTTCTTATGGTAAGATTTAAAATTTCAGGGTTGAAATTTCTTAAGCGGGGAAGAATGTAATGACCCAATCATTTTAATAATATTTATTTCCTATATTTGTGTGTTATTTTTTTATACACAAAAAATCTATATCCTTTAACTATTTAAGTGAGTATAATTAAATGAGACTATTGGGGTTTGACTGTTATATGGGTGTTGGTCTATATGACCGTTGGAAACTAAATTCTTTACATAAAAATTATTTTTTATAAATTCAAATGATCTTGGTTAATTAATATAGAAAGAAGAGTCGATGGCATCATCTAGTAGACTCTGTCCATATGAATCCCATCTATCGGAGCTTGGGAAGGAGGTAGCATCATTGGGATTTTCTCTTGACCAAGCCCAAGATGAACATTAACGTGTGTAGCTTGTACAGAATATCCTAAGGGAGAAGTTCAAGATGATAGAAATCACCACATGGGAAATGTTGTCCACACAACCCAAAGATTCTGTCACCATAGCACACCTTACACATAGGTCTTATGCATGTGTTATAAGGGGCTACATAATGAAGCCATAGTTACTTTCTGTAATCCATTTTTATAAATAAAATTTTTACTTCTCATTATAGTAAAAAAAATTAATTTGAAATGTCTCGATAAATATAGGATGAATTTATTGATGTTCCATATTATTGATGAATTTTGGAAAAAATGGGTATTTTAAAATATTTTTTTTTTCTTTAAATAATTAATAATGTGAATTTTTTTTTCAAAAATGGTCTTATGTTGTTTTCTTCAGTAAGAAATTAAGAGTCTCGTAAGATAACTGAAATTTTAGTGATTAGTAAATTATGAATAGTAATACACCCAGATGAACAGTAATGAATAGTAATGAATAATAATAAATAGTAAATATACCAAAAATATATAAACTTCACCCATGAATGTATAAATACATTATAGACATCTTAAAAGTGAAAACATGATCATAGTATAAGTTTTGGTATTTTTTTATGTCATAAGTATTTTATTTAAAATTTTATAATTAATTTTATAATTTAAAATGGAAATGTGTTTTCATAAAATTAAATTAAAAATTGTTACTTTATTGTCATATGGTTATACGATAATTGTATGGGTCCTTGATTACTTTTTTATGGTGTTAACAAATAAGTTATAGTTTTAAAGTTGTATTTTTGGAATAAAGAATGATTTTATTTAAAAATTAAATTAAAAATACTTAGGAAAATAGTTTCCTTAAATGGAGTTCTTTTTTTACTTCATAGCATGGATATTATGTTAGAGTGAATTTTTGAGATTTTTCAAAAACTGTTGATTTTTTGGTGAATAGTAAAAATACAGCTTTGAGTTTCTGGTGTTTAATAACATCATTAATGATGTAATCATGATGTAAATAATCTGGTAGACTTGTAAATAGTAAGATATGTTATGAGGTTTCCCATGTGGCCAATACCATTGGAAAATAACCTGGACATGCCCCTGGTTTTTCAAATACCACCGATGTGGTGTCCTTTGGAAATTAATAATTTAGTCCCTCACCTTACCTATAAATACCAACCCATTCTCTCATTATTTTCATTCCAAAATACTCCTCAACTAATATCGGGTCATTCTACCTCAATGAGTTTTTTCAAGGTTCCCTCCATCCTCCCAAGGTCCCAACCATCAATCTTTTGAAGTTACTCTTCTAGGTAAGGGAACCTTTCACCCTCCTCTTTTAAATCATGACTTCCATTTTGTAATGTCTTATAATTCCATTTTATTATGTGGGGCCTTATTAGTATATATCTTTACTACTATCCATTTCATCTCCAAATGTTTAGATACCCTTTCCTCTCTCATCAATTGATTTTCTGAATTTTTATGTGACACTATTAGGCTGTTAATTTTTTTTTGTAAAACACATCACATCTTCCCTTTCCTGTCAAGTTTCCTTTTCATGTGGTATGAAATTAAAATATTTATACCATGTTATTCATCCATTATACTGTATTATTAGTTATTTATTAGTGGGTTACTCTTGTACCATATTTTTTTAATGTTTTCAAAAATGATGTTATGTAGTCGTTATGATGGAAAATTTTTATCTCAAAATTCGACTCATTTACTCTCATGAAATTATCTTGTTTTATTTATGTGAATATCCCAACCTATTTATTTTCTATGGGTGTTACTAAATTAAAAAATTTATATATTTTATTCTTGAATTGACATTCATATAACCCTCACTCTCATTCCATGGGTTATAAATGACATAATGATCTTATTTTTTCAAGAACTTTTAAAACGTCACAATTTTGAAATGAAACCCATTTATTTTGTTCTCTATGGGTTATTTATGAAATGATTGATTATGATATCTATGGATCACATTAATGTAAATACATATTAAGGGTTCTCCCTGATAGTTGTTTAATTCCTCGGGTAAAGAATTTAATCTCTAGAGATGAAAAGTTTCATGATACATTAGTGAATAACCTTGGAAATTTTTATGACATCATAAAGATGAACCATGAAGATATGTACATGAGTGTCTAAATTAACTGTTATGGCCATATATTTACATAATGGTTCAAGTTCCTTTCATAATAAAATGAGTCTACTTACATTTCTCATGTCTTTATATTTATTATCTTGTTCTTATTGATTCACAAGTAAACTGATTCCCTGGTTTTCCTTACTGGGCCTTCCGCTCACCCTTTCCCTTGATGCATGTCTCTTGGTTAAGAGATGCAATAATTGTTCTAAGGATGAACCTATGATGAATCCTTAGAAGTGTGTTAGGTGAGTTTTTTATGTTTTTTTCATGTATTATGTTCCTTATTTCCAAGACACCATACTTTAAAGATCATATGTATGTGAAATGTAATTAAAAGTTACAAAACAATATGGTGGGATGCCATAAAAATGCATAATTTTGTTAGTGTAAAGGGGTATATTCATATATAAACATATATCTCAGGAACCCCTGGTGCATATTTGGCCATGAAAATATGTACAGAGGGGATAAGTGTCCTTATATATATATGGGTGAAATTGCATAATCATGCAAGCTAAAAAAGGAATATTCAAGTTGTCATCATCAAAAAGCAACACTCCTTGAGGATGAGGTAGGTTTCCTATACCTAATACTTTAATATGAATTCTATAATTTCTTGATTTTTTGAAAAACATATTTCCATAATTGCTTTACTTTTTTAAAAACATGTTTTCAAATAACCTGTTACATTGTCAAGGAGGAATATGAATATAGCCCATGAACTTATTTATAGAACCTTTTCAAAGAGGTTAAAAAATTCCAGTAGTTTCTAGATACTAGAACAAGATATCTAAAACCCATTAATTTATCATACTTATAGACATTCATGATCTCATTCAACTTCCCATCAAATTCATCATAAAAGACAACTAATTAATTTTACAAATCTATTAGTTCCAATGCCAAGCTTCCTGATATCTTCTCTGGTATCATTGAACTCACCCATTATATTCCTATGGAAATATTATATACAAAATGGTGTGAACATATCCAACTATAGGGACTGAATATGTATGGTTTCATAATTCAATTTTAAAAGAAATTTATTATCTCTACTCTAAAAAATCGGAACAACTAAAGGTTCTATGGTGGATGTTATATAGGGTTGAAACCTTTTGAAGAACTCAAAATTGCTTAATGAAACACTTATTATGTGTGTTAGATTTACTTTATTTCTATCCTAAAAGTTATATCATCCTCAAGAACATCTTGGGACATGTCTAATTCCATCATTTAATGATTTTGGAATATGTAACTTTGTGATACAAACAAAAAACAAAGATCATTGGACTCCGAATTGGTAGTATAAACCTCCTTCAAATATCTAACTAGACAATTCACAACCTTAAGCTCATTGAAAAATACATTAAAAAAACATTCTAAATTTGATATAATTATAGGAGTTTCCAAATCAACTTTGTTAGGGTAGCCATTAACCCAACCAACATTTCAAAATCAACCATGGGAATAGATGACTAATTATGTTCTCCAATATCATCATTATTATATTTTAACTAATGTTTTAGCTCATTATATTCTCCAAAAATATTATCCTACTCGTTTAGATTATCAATGGAAACATATTACTTTTTTATAAATTTATGAGATCATACAAATAGATGATGATTCCTAGGGAACAATAGGAGGTGGTGATGATAATGTTCAATAGTTTCCATAATCACATCATCTGTTTGATATCCATTATCAAGTAAACGAAGGATAATTGGATCCATTTACTAATTATACACCACTAGTTTAGATCTTTATTATGAAATTTAAATAGTATGAATAGTCACAATCGGCCTTTCTTCAGGAATAGAAATAGTTGCCTTAATAATTGTTTCTTCATGTTGAACTCCTTTAGGGGGTGCGTGGGGTTGGTGTGCAGGTGGGGGGAAAAGCGGTATGTTGGGGGTAGGGGGAGTGTTCTTGGGATAAGGGATGGGGGTGTGTAGGTGGGGGGTAGGGGGTAGGGGGAGGGGGTGTGCAAGTGGTAGGGGAAAGGCGGTGGTCTAGGGTAAGAGGGAATGGGTGTGAATGGATACATCGTGCATCAAACCATTATTGGGGGGGTCCAGGAAGGGGGCTTTGAAGGGGGAAGGGGGGATGTTAGGTGTTGTCCAGGGGGATATGTAGGGGGAGGGGGATGTCGATGGGAGGATTTTCAGGGGTGGGGTTGTAGGGTGGGGGAGGGGTGGGTTTGTGCATGTGGGGAGAAGGTGTTTATGAAGTATGGTGGGGTGTCTAAGAAATAGGGTCGGGGGGGGAGGTGTCCAGTGTCCAGAGGGAGGGGGAGGGGTGTCTAGGAGGGAGGGGGCTTATGTATAGTGGGATTTTCATGTGTACAGGTGGGAGGGGTGTCCAAGAGTGAGGGGTATGTATGGGGAGGCATGGTGTCCAAGAGGGAGGGGTCTGTAGGAGGGGGTGTCCAGGAGGGGGGATTTGAAGGGGGGAAGGTGGTACATGGGGGGAGGGGGTGTCTATGAGGTAGGGGACTCCAGTGGGGATGCGGTGTCTTTGATGGAGGGTTCTATAGGAATGGGGTGTCCAAGAGGGGGTATTTGTAGGGGGAAGGGGAGCTTCAGGGGGGGCTCTCCAACGGGGATTTGTAGGTGGGAACGGGTTATCCAGGGGAGGCATTGCATGGGGGGAGGGGGCTCCAGGGGGTTCTGTGGGAGGGTGTAGGTGGGGATTGGGGTGTCTATGGGGGAGGGTGGGGTGTTTAGGTGGGATAGTGGGGGTGTCTAGTGTCTTGGGGTGGTGGGAGCAGTGTCTTGGAGGGAGGGGGTCTATGTAGGAGGGGGTATCTAGTTTCCAGAAAAGAGGGGTGTCCAGGAGGGAGGGGTCTACAGGGGGAGGGGGTGTTAAGTAGGGAGGTGTCTGCGGATGGGGGGTGTCTAGTATGGGGTATTTGTTGGGGGGGAAGGGTGGATATAGTGGGAATGGGATTTCTAGGGAGCATTGCCGGGGGAGGGGGTTGTCCAGTGGAGGTTTTGTAGGTGGAGGGGTTATTGGGGGGATGGGGCAGCATTGGTTGGGCTACAATAGGTGTGGTGGCTGTTTTGCGGGGGGGGGGCAGGGATACTGTGGTGGGAGGGGGATAATTTTTGGGAGGGGGGATTTCCAGGAAGGGTTGCTTTCCAGGGGATAGGGTGGGAGCTCTTTTTGGGGGAGGGGTGGGGGGGGAGGGGTTGTCCAGGGGGCTTTTTAGGGGGGAGGGGGGCTATCCAGGGGGTTTTTGTAGGGCCAGGGGGTTACAGGAGGGTTTGGCTATTGTAAAGGGTGGGAGGGATATCTAGGGGGCATCCTTCAAGGGCTGAGGGGGTTTTAAGGGACTGGGCTACTACAAGGGAGTGGGGGTTGTGCATGGGGTGGGGGATATTTTCATGGATTTTCAGACCCTATAGTCATGGTTTCAGACCGTGTATATAGTTCTATTTCCATGTTTTCAAACCAAGGATATAGGGTTATTTCCATGGTTTTTAATCATGGAAATTGGTCTAATCACATGATTAGAAACCTAGTCAATAAAGTGTGTCCATCCTCCGGTATTTCCACAGTTCTAAACCATGGAAACAATTATATTACCATGGTTTGAACCATGGATGTATGCCTATAGACACATTTTGGAACAGTGGATATAGGTATAGTCCTATATCCATTCCAAAGAAAGCCACAGTTCATAAAACCTTTACTATTACCTATATACACGGTTAGAGGACCTATAGCCATAGTTTGAAACTATGACTATAGCCTGAATTTCCAGTATTGTTGGTAGGGAGTTCAATATGATGTGGAAGATATTGATGCCTCTATTGGAGAGATACACAAAGTTATAAAAGTGGATGTCAGGGATATCTATATAGATGGTGGATTGGGATTATGTTGGGATTACCTGTTGATGAGATTGATATGGATTATTTCATAAAATAATCTTTTTAATGGTTAATTTGTCCGTTGATTTTTTATATGGATTCATTTCCCCACTACATGAGGCATGTAGATGTGTATGGATTCATTTTTATCTTAGAGGTAGAATAATATAGTGATTTAATATTATATGGATTATGGAATGATGCACACACTGATTAAATAATTCTTAAACATTGGGGTTAGTTTTGATGGAATGGATATTTTAAAAAGATATTAAATGTGGGAAAGTCTTGATACAACCTGGATTATACCTGGAGGGCATGGACTATATTATGATGAATAATGTAAGGCTTCAAGAAATAATGTTACTGGATAATTTAATGTATAAATATTTAACCAACATATGTAAATGATCAAAATAAAATAATTAAATAATTTATCTAACACAAATTCTTTTATTATTATAAGATGTCAGGTCGTAGAAGTGGTTACTAGGGGTATGAGTAAGAATATATATAGTTTAGTATAATACTAGTTTATTACCCTATGGTGGTTCTGAGATATGATATATCATGTATTTTCTATTAATTCATAAGCATCCCCACCTATGTTGATTATGGATACTGACATTGACTGGACAATGGGAGGATTTTCTCTAACATTTGGGTTGGTAGAAGAATGGATGACTACCCCTATATCCTTTATCCCTTCTCATAAAAGTTATGTGGGCTGCTGTTCATGGAGATTATTTTCCATTTTTTATAGAATGATATGATGAGTTGTGGTTATTCAACCACATGTGTCGCCAGATATATTATTCATATTATTATTATAATTATGACATGTCTAGGATGTGATTTCTTGAGGTATATATTCAATGTAAGGGATGTGATGGTTTTATGTATAATATCAGATGTGTAATACATATCCTATGAGATGTGGTTAATTTTGAAAACTATTTGTCTTCTATATATTAAAATGGGGATGAGATTCTATTATTATGAGATGCCTAAAGTTCAAGTTCAGATAACATTCCTAGGTATCTTGATGTTGGATTATTTTGGATAGAGATGAACCTGGCAGTCTGATGTTGGGGTAGAGTGGAAAACTAGTGGGGAAGTGGGAGAGTGGTACACTTTATGATTCATTATAGTATTATATTTCAAATTTTATTTTATACTTGGTAATTATTATCCACTATAAAGTTTATAAATTAATATACCTATTTTGGTGTCAAGTTAGTTTCATTATTTTTTACTGGGATTTAGACTGATTTCATTATTTTTTTGAGGAGATAATCTTGGGAAGATGCTACTGAGATTGCTATTACTCTCTCCATATGTATATATAAACATATTTTCAGTTCAAGTAAATAAGGAAGGATATTAAAAAATATACTACTAGACCATGGTTTTTCTTGATCTTTTTGGGATTCATGGTCACTGTCATCATCAACTTTTGTATATATAGATTTCCTTTATGTTTTTATAGTATAACATGAAATTTCATGTTTTTAATTAGGATTTATTTATATATTTTTTATAAAATGGGTTTTTCGGTTTATCTATCTTATAAATATCTTTTTAACATTCTCTTATAGGGAAGTTCCTCCCATATATGTGATTATTATAGTCCTAGTGTTAGTCGCCAACTCAGGGCCTACTGGATGTAGGAATCGGGAGGAAACCATCTCTTATCTACAATTTTTATCCTAGTCGGGGTACACATTTGGGGGAGTTGGTCATAGAATATTAATATTAGAATATTGAGTTTATGTATATGATAGATTTTGGAGTTATGAACTGGTGAGGTTTCATGGGTAGGTAGGGAAATGGTGTCAGATATGTATATTTACTAATGTTAATATAGGATAACAGTTTAGACATTAGTATTTAGTCCCCCCTTTGATCTGATGGATGTACCTTTGAGTTTACTAATCCTAATAAGTGAAGTGACAATGGTAGTATATAATAATCCTAGGAAAGGATCATTCATCATTATTAATTTTTTCTTATTTTTTGAAATGGGGAGAACATGTTTAGGGTTAAAAAAATAACATGATAACAACATAAATATTGAATTAATGTCATGCATTCCATATTCTAGGTTTAGGAGTCTAACATCAATTTCTTCTGTAGGAATGGCTCTAAGTCAACATCATTTTCACATTCATAATAAATACGTTTAGCATGATTTTGCAATAGATAACCATAGAGTGGTGGTTATTGATGATTAAAATTAGAGGAGGACACTCTAATATTTTTTATTCCTTATTATAAAGAAGTACGAAGGTTATATATATGATCCAACACATAAATATAGGTTGGATAAGGTTGAGATATCATTTATTTTGATCATTGGTTGGTTGGAGCACATGGTATTGTTATCTAAAATGATTATACATGGAGTAGTGATGTAGTGGTGGTTCAAATTCCATGAGGAACATGAGTGGATACATTTTGATAGGTGATGTTTGGGGACCATTTCTCTAGGAAGTGTTCTTCTAATTGACTGTGAACGTAGCCATTCAACATGAGCTACATAACCTTAGATAGTAGAGATACATATTTTGATAGTTTGGTTTATATTTCAGTACACTTTTATGATATGATTTTTCCTTGTCTCAAGATGAGGAGGCCAGGTAGTATAATTTCGAGGAGGCTTCTTGTGAAGATATCATGTGTGTGGTCACTTGGTTTATTCTAAAAATGAATCCATTAGTTCTGGTGAGATGATGTTCTATTGAAAATATAGTGTCTAGAACTGGGTCATCCCAATAGGGGAGTATTTGATATTCCACATTCAGTAGAGCCAAGGAATAGGTTTCCAAGATTCCTAGAAGGAATATTTTTTGGTTAGTTGTGGGGTAATTCCCATCCCCCATCATCGGGTTTCGTAGTGGGTGGAATTTCTAAAAAAAATTCAAATGGATCAGAAACAAGATTTTCTTGAGTAGGTTGAGGTCATAAGTTGTGATATTTCCTATCCATTTTGAGTTTTCATTGTGCATCACGTTTTTTTTCAATAGGTTCCTCCATTGATGCAGTTTCAGCCGAGGAAAAAATAGTAAGGTGTTCCATTTTGGGATAAAAAAAGGGGATATGTTGTAGGCAGAGTATGATGCTATGATTCTCCATTTCCATATACAGATGAGAAGAGTTGAGGAATTGGTATTCAATAGTTTCAAAGAGTATGTGGAGCAGGTCAGGGTTAGATTCATTCTTTAGTGTTGTTCGTGCCTAGTGAGCTAGAGGTCATTTGAGGAACCCTTATTTTGTTATCTACATGGGTTGTGATTTTTTTGATTCAGGAGTAACATGGTAGACTATATCGTGGACCATTTTCCATCCTTTAGAACTTGAGGTAGATATGCCTCTAGTTTCCATGTTGTTTACTATGACTTTTATAGGTCTATCTGACTGTATTATGTATCTAGAGTCTATGAGCATGTTCTAGAGTAGAACCTCCCCTTGTGAGATTTCCTATGTTTGTGATTTATCCATATTAAATCATCATAAGAATGGATTGGTATTATTTTTTTTAGCCTATTATATATTTATTTAGGATGAGGTTCTGTTTTCTGAAGATTTTGGAGATCCAATAGTGTTTATTATGGAGAAAGACCCTAAGATGGGTTAGAGGTGTGTTCTATCAAATTCATCTTTGATGGATGATTTAATGTTGAACTATTTGGAGGTTAAGGAGTCAATGTTTCCTAAAGTCATACAATAGTACACTGAAAACATTCTATTTGAGGTTTTATCTTTACCCCTTGTATGGGAGAATGAGTTTCTGATCAAAATTAATCTAGGTATGTCTCTAATATTGAATTATGCCTATAGGATGGAAACTTCAATGATGCTTGAGATATGAGTAAAAATCTATTATCTATTATAGTGAGGGTGTTTTCGGTTTACCGTGTCACTCTAGGGTAGACTACTATTATTCAAGAAGAAGGACAATGGTGGTTTGTATCTTTATATCAATATTTTGATATTGAACAATGTGGTAGTGATTAACTAATATCATCTTCTATAAATTTATTATTGTTTAAATTATGTTGAGGGAAGTGTTCATTATCTAATATCATTATTTGGTTTGGATATCTTTATATGTGGCTGAATGTTGAATCTACATAGATGTCTACTTTCTAGTGTCATCATGGGAATTACGAGTTTGATTTGATTCCATTTAGTGTAACGAATGCACAATAGATATTCATGGGGTTAATTAATAAAGTGTTTAGAGAGTTCATGGAGAAGTTCAAGGAGATTTTCATCAACCAAAATATTGTATACTCTACAACTGATGAGGAGTATGTAGATCATCTTCATGTTGTTTTGTGTGATCTTTATCCTAATAATCTATTCCAGAATTTTTCGATGTTAGAGTTTCGGATTCATGAATTCCATTTCATGGGGCATGTAATGTCCTAGTAGGGAGTAGAAATGAATCCTTAAAAGTTATATATAGTTGTTTCATTGGTACCCCATGATAGTTATAGAAGTGGATAGTTTCATTGTTCTTCAAATCTATTAATAGAGGCTCAAAGTTGATTTCTCTTGGCTTGAAACTCCACTAACAACCCTAACTAGAAAGTATCAGGTGTTCTTATAGACTAACCAGTGTTTGAAATCATTCATGTACATTAATGTTATGTTCTTCATGGATCCAATCCATTTTTTCCAATATAATTTGTGTATTGAGATGTTTTTTCACCACTTCACATATTATCTTGGTATTTGTTCTATTGTAGTAGATATTATTTGTTCCAAATGGTTCTCAACAGTTGCATCCTTAGTAGAAAAACTATTACACCCAGGTTCTTGATTTGGTGGATGTTACGTATTCGATGATGTTTTATCATGGAGGAGAGTACCTGGGAGCTCGACCCATAGATGTGCACTCAGTACCCCAAGAAATTTGATTCTTAACTCTTCTCTTGAAACATTTTTTGTGTGTGGATGTTGATGAATATTGTTTATGATAATGTTTCCTCTTGTTTATTGTTGTCTATTCACTCTTTTCTAAGATGTATCTCCCTCGAGATAGTTTTTTTAACATCTTTTTTATGTTTCACGGATGTGAACATGTTTCCTCCATCTGATAGGGTAAATATCATATGATGGAGATTTCCATGAGAGGTATCTTAATGGGTGGTAATTTGGATTAGCCCATTTCATTTTTTCTCTACGTTTGGTATTGGATTGTCAAGGATAAGAATTTTTTGAGATGTATATAATGTAAGGTAACATATCCATATAGTTCAACCTTGATGGGTGTTTCTAAATCCCATGGTCCTCAGATGGGTCCAAGAGTAGGTCTTGAGGTTTTTGGATGCTAAAATCTGAAGTAGACATAATCAAAGATGTGTTAGGTCATCATTTAAAAAATATGAGGTTTACGAAAACTTGAATCATCTACATGGATACATTGGTTATGTAAAATTAGTTATGTGAACCTAAAAGTGCTATGGATTAGCAACATGACAGATCATCCATGTTAGCGATCATCTATGTGGATCGTCATATTAAGCAATAAAACAAACCAAAATATTATCCATTGAATTTCTCTTTTATTATAGTTATTTTATAATTAGATATAATAAATTACGGACCATAATAAAAACATTATAAATGAATAACTAATAAAATATGAATTATTTCTAAAAGTCAAGGAGCCAATACTAATTAAATAGTAACATGAAATTTGGAATAGTAATATGACCCTAATAAATAGTAAAATAGAAAAATGAATATTATCCTCCCCCATGAAAGTATAAATAAAATTTTGTGATCTTATAAGTACAAAATATGAAATTAGTATTTCACATTATAAGTACATTAATTTTTTAAAAATTATTAATTTTGTTTTCATATTTTTATAAGTAATAAATATTTAATTACAATATTATGATTAGTCTAAAATGTAAAATAAAATTTAGATTCATAAATGAAACCATAAATTAATCTTAATTTTTTAGAATCAAGACATCAAAATTTACATTGGTTGAAATTTTCTTATTTTTTGGATAAAATCAACATTTTAATTAATAGGGAAAATAGTGTATTTTAATTCAATCCTGTCTTTTCAAAAAATTTATTTATATTGTAAGATTTATAATTTAATTGGATTTAAAGTGTAAGTGGATTATTTTTTATAATTTAATCAAATGTATGTCATTAGATGTAATTTCAGTTTTAAATTTAACATGAGCATATTTTAATCTTTTGATAGTTTTTACTTCCTTAAAACTAGATTTTTGGTTTTGAAAATGAGAATTAATTTTAGATTAATTTATGAAAATCTAGTGGTAGGAATTTTGAAAATTTGATTCCATATTTGGAATTAGAAGGTTCAAATCATGGGAATCCTTAGGTTGATTTTGGGACCCATGGAGGCACATGGATGTGATGATGACATGTTATAAGAATTAATTTAATGTAAAAAAAAGTATCTTTTATTAAACAAATTTAATATAAGGTTATATAACTGATATCGTTGATTATAAATATTAATTAGAAATCCAAAACCACTTCCTACATCATGATATTTTGTTTATAATTTATCAACATTGTCACGACCCGTCTTCGGGGCCCGTGTCGTGACTACCCCAAGCCCGCCTTCCATAGGCCAAGGGCTGGAGACTAGCACCAAAGGCGTAAAATCCCGATAACTGGGAAGGCATTGCCTTTATAAAAGAAATCAAGCACCAAAGAGTACAAGAGGAAACAAAACACTAAGTACAAAAGAAATGCTGAAAAGTAAATGGGCCAGAATACAAACCCAAAAGAAAGTACGACTACAACTGAACAAGGTACAACAGCAAAAAGACAAACAGCTGGAAGAAGGAAGCATCTCCTGGGTCGTCCTCCTCGGATCCTACCTGAAGGGTAGGTACAGATAGTGCAGCTCCTGGTCGTCCACCACGGATCCTACCTGAAGGGTAGGTATAGATAGCCTCCTCCACGCTCTCGTCCGTCATCCTCCTCTGTGAGCCGTCACGTCGTGTAGTCCACCTCCGGGTACCGTCCAGTCCTCGAACACTCGGCCTCCGTCAGCACTGCCCGTCGTCTGCAACCAACACAATGAGGTGCGGGCATAGCCCGTGCAGGGGTGAGTATAACGATACTCAGTAGGGACCCCGAGACCCTCAAGGTCTCACTAAAACCAACAAGGATAACCACAAAGAAGATCTCAATAGATAACCACTACTTAGGTATATTCCCATACATATACCTAAGTTATCAAGTAACCCATCTCAATCATGAGGAAACACAAGGATTGTGAAATCAATGGATAACCACTACCCAGGTATATGCCCATACATATACCTAAGTTATCAAGTGACCCATCTCAATCATGCAGTAAACACAAAGGTCAAAAGTCTCAGCTCAAACCAGGATTTTCATTATCGAAACCGTAACTGCTGAAGAGCTCCATCTCTGGAGTGTACATTGGTCTTGTCACGACTCTGAGGTACTGCTCACTAACCTAAGACTGCTGAGGTACTCCTCCTGTCGAGTACTGCGGGTTTGCGGCCAACTACTGGGCGCTCCGTCCGCTGAGGGTCTGTCGCCAAATACCGGGTGCTCCGACTAATAGCCTATAGAGGTACTCCTCCTGTCGAGTACCGCGGGTTTGCGGCCAACTACCGGGTGCTCCGTCCGCCATGGGTCTGTCGCCAAATACCGGGTGCTCCATCCACTGGGCTAGTCGACTCACTCCAAGTCGAGTCGGTCAACCAGTCATCAGGTCTCAGCCGGCTACACGGTCTCCGTACTCCGCACGCTCGTCTCCGGGAGGGTCTGCTCCACGAGCTACTGGTCGATACTCCAAGTATCACAAAGTCCTGCAAAGAAGTATCTCAAAGGTCCACCTCATCATTGGGGTCTCAACGCAACAGACGGCGCATCAATCGGACGCCCGGTTTGTGAGTTATTAGCCTTTTTGTCCCAGGGGCCCGGTTGGTTTCGTGTGCGAACCAATCCGGCCGTAACTCAACTATACCCCGAACACTCATAGGGTATACTCATAGGGACCGTTTCTAAATGAGATCACCAACGCCGCTGACAGTTCGTCAAACGGACGTTCTGTCAGAAAGATATCAGCTTTTCCGTTCCAGGGGCCCGGTTGGTTTTTAAGGCAAAACCAACCCGACTGTAATCCACCTGCGTCCAACCCTCGGGCGGAGTATGCCAAAAAATCCATCTCATCAGGAGGAATTCAACGAAACAGACGGCGTGTAAATCGGACGCCCAGTCTGTTAGTTATTGGCCTTTCCGTCTCACACCCCCCCTGGGAAACTTCCCAGGAGGTCACCCATCCCGATCACTACTCTAGGCCAAGCACGCTTAACTATGGAGTTTTAACCACGTATGCTCCCGAAAAGGAAGGTGCACCTTGAGTATAGTATACCAAAACGACCGTCTCGATCCAAGGATCGCGTTGCCGCTGACGGCGAGTCGTTTGGAGGCCCGTAGCCCAAGATACGAGCATTTGACCAAAAGTGGTACGAAACTGGGGGTCTGGGCCCGGGTCGACCCACCCCGGGCGGCGACCCGGCCCGACACCCCGGCCCGGCCGGCAGCGCGGCAGCGCGGGCCGGTGCGGCGGCGCGGACCGGCACGGCGGCGCGGCCTGGGCGTCGTTCGGGTGCCGCGCGCGGGGGGCAAAGCCCCCCCCCCCCTTTGAGAACCGCGGCCCCTTAATTGGGGCCGCTTTTGAGACCCGGCCGCGGGAAATTAATTCCCCCGGTCTCCACTGCCCGGCCGGCCCGCACTGGCCGGCCGGTTTCGCCAGCAAGGACCGGCGAAGGCCGGTCCTTCCTTCGCCGACACCGGCGGCCCGGTGCCGACCGCCGGTCATCTTGCTCTGCCGCGGCCCGGAACCGGCCGCGGCATATGCCGTTCGGCGAGATGCGACAACATCGCTTCCCTCCGCCGCGCCCCTGCTCCGGCCGCGGCGCCTTTGACTTTCTTCGATGCGACGTGACGACGTCACGTTCTTGGATTTCTTTCCGCGGCGCGGCGCAACGGCGCCGCGCGTATCTTTCGCAATAAATCGTGTGGTGCGACGACACCACGTTTTCTCGTATCATCCTCAAGAAACCATCACGAAAAACAATGGAGGAGGGTCGGCCGTGTTTGTGCGGTCCGACCCCCCCCCCCCCCCCTCGCGTTATTCGATAACAAAAATGGTTTTAAACCATGATCATCACCAAGTTTGTATTCACGAACAATTAAATAAATAAAAACCCTCAATCATCAACCACTTGATCGGACGATCCGCGGATCAACACAGTATTGGTTGGTCCGCCCTCGTCGTTCTTTTCTCAAAAGATAAGAGAATTCCAAAATAAAATTCCCCTACCTCGGCTTCAAGAACGGAGTTCTTCAACGACCCGCGGAAGACAAGCGTCGCGGAGGTCGGGTGTCGTTCCGTCTAGGTTGGTGGGAGAAGAGCTCGGTGAAGTCGAGCCGAGACGTCACCCTCTGTATACTTTGTAGGCGGTGGTGCTTCCCTTCCTTACTCCGGTTGAAGATGGTCGGAGGTGTTGCTTCATGTTCTTCAAAAACGTGGAACGTTCTTCCTTGAGAGGTTGGTGATCTTCCTAGAGTTCTTCTCCTCTCCTTAGTTCTCCCCACAAGGTTTATGCCAACCCAAAAAGAAGAATATAATATCCCTTTTTAATGTTGGAAAAATGAATTCAAAAGAATTCAAACACTCAAAATAATTAATTAAGTTGGTTTAATTAATTAATTGCAAAGTGTTGGCAATAATTTCAAAAGATTGAAATTCAAATAAACCATACTTAACTCACCTCATTAATTAATCAAGTTGTCAAATATTAAAGAATGTGAGTTAATGGGGAGTTGGAAAGTGAGGGGTTAAGTGGGTTAGGGAGTTTAAGGAATTTGAAAAGGTGGGGGGGGTTCGTGTGGGCCCCACCCTTTCAAATATCCACACATAGGAAGTTGGATGGATGTGGGCCCACCACCAACTTCCCATGGGAGAAGTTAACCACTTAACATTGTTAAATTTTGATTTAACAATTTTATTCACTTTTTTAATTAAACCCCAAAAATTAACTTCTCCTCTCACACAAACGCAACTACGGTAAAGGTTCTCTTAAGCGATTACCAGCGTTGCGAGTTCATCAGTGCAATCGAATTTAAATTCCGAGCACCGGTTCAAAAGATAGAAATTCTCACTCGCTCGTTCATTAAACGTAACCGAGCCAAACTTCGAAAATTAATTCCGGGCACACCGGGCCTCGGAATCAGGCGCCGTCAGAAACTGCGTTCTTGTAAAATTCCAAAGAAAATTAAGAAAAAATTTACCTGGAAATTTCCGAGTCTTTACATTACTCCCACCTCAGGGAATTACGTCCCCGTAAAGCTTCAACACAAACTAGGGTCCCAAAAGCGGTACAGAGCACGCATCGGAGCCTTCCGCTCCCATGTGCTTACCTGGAGGTTCCGTACTGCCAAAGAAAGTGCACCCGAGGAATCGATCGTCCTCGTAGGATCTTCTCCTATCGATCCTTGATCCCCACTGGAATCTCTATGAAAGACTACCCATCGCCATCGTCCAGCTTCTCATGGTCGATGGTATGCGAAGGGTCGAGCACGTATCTCCTCAGTTGAGATACGTGGAAGTCGTCGTGCACCAGGTGCAACTGTGATGAATGGGTCAAGCGGTAAACCACCCCACCTACCCAGCTGGGGACCTAAGAAGGTCCGCTGAACCCCGGAGATAACTTTCCACCTTGACCACATCTCCGTAAACCTCGTCGAGGTGAGACCCGTATAAAGATGTGATCGTCATCCTCGAACTCTAGAGGTCTCCATTTTCTGTTATAACTAGAACTCGAAAGGCTGCTACCATGAGGGTAAGGTTGACCGACTCAAGAGTGATCGGTCACACCCTCCTGTGCAAGAGTTACCCTACGCTGCCTAGGGTTTCCTTTTCCGCCGACCAAGGAAAACCCATCCCGACGTTTGCCTAAAACCGTCAATTTGAGTATGAACAGTTATTGCCCATTCCATACTCAAACTAAAGTCGTAAGGCCTTGACGCTGCCACCAAGAGATTCCAATCGAAACTCTCGCCTCGAGGGTCTGACCACACCATCGGCGTAAGTGTGATTATCAAGTCTCCTCCCAAGGTATCTCCAGACGTGAGGGTCAAGTCCACGGCTTACCGGAAACTCTAGGTCTGGAACAAGATTTGTGAAAGCGAGGAATGATTCATATCGACGTCTGTTACTACATCAGCTAGTAGTGGACACAGACTGTCCATTGAATCATTTCTAGAGCCATTGGGTCACACTCCTTGACCGCATGCAGCCGCATTCTTCCACCGCCCTCCAGCTCCCTGAGCTTGGCGGGGATAACTAAGGCGGGTGGTTGTAGCATGTTAAGACGTACACCACCTCATGCTGCTCTCCTAGCTCTGCCTCCACGTCTACTTCTTCGCAGACACATCTCTATTTCAAGCTTCCTCTTCTTGAAACATTTAACACGCCCGAGTTTCTAAGACTGGCACCGGTTTCCTGTTTCTTACTGCACTGTGCAGTCTTCATCCGCTCCTGGATGAACTGCACCTCTTTAGTATCATAATAGCTGCTGTGATTTCTTCTTTGCGGATAAGAGAAATCTGGTCTCATCCCCTGGATGAACCACATTTGTTGCCTAATACAGTAAATCCTGACATGAATGATGCATTCATGCCATGGTTGACATCGTAAGGCCTCGACGTAACTACTAAGTGATCCAACTGTCACTCTCGCCTCCAAGGGTCGAGTCACAATGTCGGCATCAGTGTGAGGTCACTGGGTCCCCTCTAGTAGAAATCTTGAAAGTGAGGGTCAAGTCAATAGTTTAACCGGGACCACTCAGTATCAACCAAACAAAAGGACAGGAAAGCAAACAAAGGTAAGTATCTTTTTATTATTGCAGATCATAGTACAAAGACACAAATACAACAGCAACATGGAACTAGAAGTACAAGGGATGTATCCACTAGTTCCGCTCCTGTCCACCTGCTCCCGGAGCTCTATTGCCTTGGTGGCTCCTCCAAAGCCTGCAGATCAACTATATGAGGAGTCGGACAGTCACGTGCCAAGTGACCCTTTCTGCCGCATGAGTAACACAACCTGATTCTGGCACGCCTAGCTCAGTTCCCACCCTGGGTGCCCCGCACCACCGGTCCTAAAACCGGAGATTGTCCAACTGCTAGTCCGGTCCTCCTGGACCTCTGCATCATCTGTCTACTACCAACAGATGACTCGGCTACTGATCGAAAAACACGCGGAAAAAGCAGAAGCTCCTGTACACGCTCGGGGTGTAGAGCTATTGGCACAAACTCCACCCTGAAGAAGGTCTCGAAGTCTTCCCATGCGATGTTCATCCCGTCACAAAACTGAAAAAAGTGGCTCCACCACCTGCCTGCTTCTGCCTGAAGGAGGCTGGTAGCAAAAATCACCATGAAGTCTGCCGGCGTCCCCACTATCCTGAAGACTCTCACCACAGCCTCCAGCCAATCCTCAGCCGCCTTCGGGTCCGTCTCTCCCTGTAACCTGGGTGGCCTCTGGCGCTGGAACTCGTGCAGCACGCTCAAGCGTCGTGCATTGCCTACTGATGGGGATGGTGGCATCGGTGGCCCAACGGGTAGCAGTACCGCTGGTGCCTCAACTGCAAGAGGGCCTTGTACCGAAGCCTCGTCGCTCGACAGGCTGTCAGCACGCACATCCCTCTGGGCTCTAGCTGGTCGTCCGTGAAAAGGCATCCTGAAAGAAACATTAGAGTTATATGTTCTGCGGTAGAACCGAACTCCTCTGATACCAATTTGTCACGACTCGTCCTCGGGGCCCGTGCCGTGACTACCCCAAGCCCACCTTCCATAGGCCAGGGGCTGGCGACTAGCACCAAAGGCGTAAAATCCCGATAACTGGGAATACATTGCCTTTATAAAAGAAAACAAGCACCACAGAGTACAAGAGGAAACAAAACACTAAGTACAAAAGAAATGCTGAAAAGTAAATGGGCCAGAATACAAACCCAAAAGAAAGTACGACTACAACTGAACAAGGTACAATAGCAAAAAGGCAAACAGCTGGAAGAAGGAAGCAGCTCCTGGGTCATCCTCCTCGGATCTTTCCAGAAGGGTAGGTATAGATAGTGCAGCTCATGGTCGTCCACCACGGATCCTACCTGAAGGGTAGGTACAGATAGCCTCCTCCACGCTCTCGTCCGTCAACCTCCTCTGTGAGTCGTCACGTCGTGTAGTCCACCTCCAGGTACCGTCCAGTCCTCGAACACTCGGCCTCCATCAGCACTGCCCGTCGTCTGCAACCAATACAATGAGGTGCGGGCATAGCCCGTGCAGGGGTGAGTATAACGATACTCAGTAGGGACCCCGAGACCCTCAAAGTCTCACTATAACCAACAAGGATAACCACAAAGAAGATCTCAACAGATAACCTCTACATAGGTATATTCCCATACATATACCTAAGTTATCAAGTAACCCATCTCAATCACGAGGAAACACAAGGATTGTGAAATCAACGGATAACCACTACCCAAGTATATGCCCATACATATTCCTAAGTTATCAAGTGACCCATCTCAATCATGTAGTAAACACAAAGGTCAAAAGTCTCAGCTCAAGCCAGGATTTTCATTATCGAAACTGTAACAGCTGAAGAGCTCCGTCTCTGGAGTGTACATTGGTCCTGTCACGACTCCGAGGTACTGCTCACTAACCTAAGACTGTTGAGGTACTCCTCCTATCGAGTACTTCGGGTTTGCGGCAAACTACCGGGCGCTCCGTCCGCTGAGGGTCTGTCGCCAAATACCGGGCGCTCCCACTAATAGCCTACAGAGGTACTCCTCCTGTCGAGTACCGCGGGTTTGCGACCAACTACCGGGCGCTCCGTCCGCCGTGGGTATGTCGCCAAATATCGGGCGCTCTGTCCACTGGGCTAGTCGACTCACTCCAAGTCGAGTCGGTCAAGCAGTCGTCAGGTCTCAGCCGGCTACACGGTCTCCGTACTCCGCACGCTCGTCTCCGGGAGGGTCCGCTCCACGAGCTACTGGTCGATACTCCAAGTATCAAAAATTCCCGCAATGAAGTATCTCAAAGGTCCACCCCGTCATTGGGGTCTCAACGCAACAGACGGTGCGTCAATCGGACGCCCGGTCTGTGAGTTATTAGCCTTTTCGTCCTAGGGGCCCGGTTGGTTTCGTGTGCGAACCAATCCGGCCGTAACTCAACTATACCCCGAACACTCATAGGGTATACTCATTGGGACCGTTTCTAAACGAGATCACCAACGCCGCTGACGGTTCGTCAAATGGACGTTCTGTCAGAAAGATATCGGCTTTTCCGTTCCAGGGGCCCGGTTGGTTTTTAAGGCAAAACCAACCCGAATGTACTCCACCTGCGTCCAACCCTCAAGCGGAGTATACCAAAAGATCCATCTCATGAAGAGGAATTCAACGAAACAGACGGCGCGTAAATCGGATGCCTGGTCTGTTAGTTATTGGTCTTTCCATCTCACACCCACCCTGGGAAACTTCCCAGGAGGTCACCCATCCTGATCACTACTCTAGGCCAAGCACGCTTAACTATGGAGTTTTAACCAGGTAGGCTCCCGAAAAGCAAGGTGCACCTTGAGTATAGTATACTGAAACGACCGTCTCGATCCAAGGATCGTGTTGCCGCTGACGGCGAGTCGCTTGGAGGCCCGTAGCCCAAGATACGGGCATTTGTCCAAAAGTGGTCTGAAACTAGGGGTCTGGGCCCGGGCCGACCCGGCCCGACCCCCTGGGTCGGCCGAACCGGGTCGACCCGCCCCGGGCGGCAACCCGGCCCGACGACCCGGCCCGGCTCGGAAAACCCGACCCGGCCGGCGGCGCGGCGGCGCGGCCGGGGTGCCGTTCGGGTGCTGCGCGCGTGGGGCAAAGCCCCCCCCCCCCCTTTGAGAAGCGCGGCCCCTTAATTGGGGCCGCTTTTGAGACCCGGCCGGGGGAAATTAATTCCCCCGATCTCCACTGCCCGACCGGCCCGCACTGGCCGTCCGGTTTCGCCAGCAAGGACCGGCGACGGCCAGTCCTTCCTTGGCCGACACCGGCGGCCCGGAACCAGCCGCGGCCTATGCCGTTCGGCGCGATGCGATGGCATCGCTTCCCTCCACCGCGACCCCGCTCCGGCCGTGACGCCTTTGACTTTCTTCGACGCGACGCGACAGCGTCGCGTTCTTGGATTTCTTTCCACGGCGCCGCGCGTATCTTCCGCAATAAATCACGTGGTGCGACGATACCACATTTTCTCGTATCATCCTCAAGAAACCATCACGAAAACAAAGGAGGAGGGTCAGCCGTGTTTGTGCGGTCCGACCCCCCCCCCCCCCCTTGTGTTATTTGATAACAAAAAGGGTTTTAAACCATGATCATCACCAAGTTTGTATTCACGAACAATTAAATAAATAAAAACCCTCAATCATCAACTGCTTGATCGGACGATCCGCGGATCAACCCGGTATTGGTTGGTCCGCGCTCGTCGTTCTTTTCTCAAAAGATAAGAGAATTCCAAAATAAAATTCCCCTACCTCGGCTTCAAGAACGGAGTTCTTCAACGACCCGTGGAAGACAAGCGTCGCGGAGGTCGGGCGTCGTTCCGTCTAGGTTGGGGGGAGAAGAGCTCGATGAAGTCGAGCTGAGACGTCACCCTCTGTATACTTTGTAGGCGGCGGTGCTTCCCTTCCTTACTGCAGTTGAAGATGGTCGGAGGTGTTGCTTCACGTTCTTCGGAAACGTGGAACGTTCTTCGGAAACGTGGAACGTTCTTCCTCGAGAGGTTGGTGATCTTCCAAGAGTTCTTCTCCTCTCCTTAGTTCTCCCCACAAGGTTTATACCAACCCAAAAAGAAGAATATAATCTCTCTTTTTAATGTTGGCAAAATGAATTCAAAAGAATTCAAACACTCAAAATAATTAATTAAGTTGGTTTAATTAATTAATTGCAAAGTGTTGGAAATAATTTCAAAAGATTGAAATTCAAATAAACCATACTAACTCACCTCATTAATTAATCAAGTTGTCAAATATTAAAGAATGTGAGTTAATGGGGAGTTGGAAAGTGAGGGGTTAAGAGGGTTAGGGAGTTTAAGGAATTTGAAAAGGTGGGGGGGTTCGTGTGGGCCCCACCCTTTCAAATATCCACACATGGGAAGTTGGATGGATGTGGGCACACCACCAACTTCCCATGCGAGAAGTTAACCACTTAACATTGTTAAAATTTGATTTAACAATTTTATTCACTTTTTTACTTAAACCCCAAAAATTAACTTCTCCTCCCGCACAAACGCAACTACGGTAAAGGTTCTCTTAAGCGATTACCGGTGTTGCAAGTTCATCCGTGCAATCGGATTTCAATTCCGAGCACCGGTTCAAAAGATAGAAATTCCCGCTCGCTCGTTCACTGAACGTACCCGAGCCAAACTTCGGAAATTAATTCCGGGCACACCGGGCCTCGGAATCAGGCGCCGTCAGAAACTGCGTTCTTTTAAATTTCAAAGAAAATTAAGAAAAAATTTACCTTGAAATTTCCGAGTCTTTACAAACATTAACAAAATAAATTTCATTATGAAACAATGTTAATGCAATGATTTATATATAAATAAATGATTCTGAAAAATGATATTATTAATAATACAATAAATATTATTTGACATAATTTATGTCATCCATAAATTTTATGGATTAATATTACATGTTATTATTAATTAAATATTTTTTAGGAAATAGATAGCAATTAATTTTTGTAAAAATCATGTGTGAATAGTGACCATAATTGGCATAATTCATTACATAAAATATACAACTATTTATTAAGTGATATTAAATTCCTAAAAATAAAAAATTTAATCCAAATGGTTAAGATAAGTCCAAATATCTCATAAATTTCATTTTTGGGTCTTTTGACATGATATGGAAATTACATTAACCTTTTATGTGTAAATAACATGATATTACTATAAGATTAATAAGGGTAAAATAAGGGTTAAACCAAAAAGATAAGTGTAAAAAATATTAAAAACATGTCTAAAAAATATTGCATGATGCGTATTTGAAAAAAATCATCTTATATTAGAATTATATTAGTTTTTGGACATTTGTAATAGATATTGAATTTATAATAAATTAATATTTCAAGACATTCATAAAGTGCCCCTCCTCTGTCTTACAAACGGCTACCTCCTATACCTACTAACTCACACCTCTAAAACCCATTTCCTAATCAACAATCTACTCAAATAAGCACAAAAAATCCCTAACATCCTCCTAGAATCCTTACCTTGGGCATAAGGAAATTAAAGAAATGCTTTTGTCTCAAATCAATAGAAGTTACCCGATTTAGAGGAAACGTCTTCTCTAAACATCCTTTCCTTTATTTTTATTCTCTACTGAATATGATTTTATTATTGATTGAATAAATAATAAAACATGTATCATAAATATAAAAGGATGCTCTTATGATAAGTATTCGAACAACACTTACACAAACCTCCATCTAATGGATATGAACATACTGTTTCTCTTTACGGTGAACTACATCCTCACGATGTGATGATTGTTTGATTTTCCCCTACCAACTCTCATGGTATCTATTATGATGGAAATATTTTTTATATGATATATATTATATTTAATTAAATTCAATTATTATGTAATTTTAATTTACAATATACCTTTATGCAATCCATGATGTGAAAATACGATAATTTCATTTGGGGATGTGTGGACTATCGCCCCCCAAGTGATATGACTCATTCATGATAAACATGGAACGTATAAAGGATGTTTTCTATTAAACCTATTATACATACATGACATAAATATAATAATTGTAATATAATATTAATTTATATCATTTGATTATTATTCTATTAGTATGACAATTAAATGAAAGTAGTGTTCTTACATATGTATGACCTACCATCCCCATGAACGGTGAATTTCATTTCTTATATCCAAATATTTAGAAAACAATAAATATATATATAATGGTATATAAGATATTTAAATCATAAATAATATTCTAGATATAATTGAATTATGACCACATGGACAATTTATATCAAAACAACATCATTTTTGACTCAAATTCTGAATATCGACAAAATGACCGATATGAACTCAAATAATTACAAAATTGTTATAACATGGTAATAAGTGATATAAAATTAATAATAAACATTAAAAAGGTTCTTATGAAAGTATAATTTTACAAAATTATATCATTCTGGAATATAAAGAAAGATCAAGAAAAGTTAGACTCATGTTAAGGGGTTTCATCTCAATATCCATTCATTGAGGGATATTTTGATTTATATATGACCTTCTCTTATACATTGTTTAATACACCCCTTTGACTATTTATTTCATTTAAAAGAAATATTTTTTTCTACAAAAAGTTTTTCTCAATGACAAAATGTAATGTTTTTAACGTATACGATGACAATGACTTCTCCACTTCCGTAACCGTTATTTGATATTTGGATTTCTCTGTAAGATTTAAAGTATTTTAAAATGAGAATAAACCCCTTATTCCATTATTTAGAAAGATTCATATTGAAAATGGGTTATTAAATGGAAATCGTATTTTTATAGGGAAATTATTTTCATATGGGATTAGACTATTCCATCAAATGGGGTTTTGTGATGAATGGGGTTTATTCCTAAAATGGTAAATTGGAATTATATGAAAAGGGTGAGACCGATATAGCTTATACAAAGGGTTGAGCCCCATTATAGCTCACAGGTGGGCCTGATATAGCATATAAGAAGTGTTGATCCACATTATAGCTCATTGGTGAGCCTAAAAAATCATATAAAAAAGCTTGATCCCCATTATAGATCACGGGTAAGCCCGATATAGATTATATGAAGGTTAATCCCTACTATAGATCTATAATTTTGAAGACACTCATATGGTTATTCCAATTGGAATATGTTTAAAAATGTTTTAATTTATATGATACTCTATTCCATCTAAAAAAGTTTTAATTGCATTCCATTTGTTTTAGAGTTTTTCATGAACATAAATTATCAGTGTTATTCTTGTGAAAATTCATTGATTCATCCACTCAAAGAAAAATGAATGGATTATCAGATTTTAACTAGACTAATGGTTTTTTTATTTTTATGTGCCTTGATGAGATTTTTGTCCTCATCCTATGTTTTAAATTTTTTCATATTATTTATAGGAGAATACAGTCAATGATGGAATCAAGTAAAACTTATGGTGGCCAAACATGAAAACCCCCATGTTAAATTTTAGAATATTTATGGTTATAGAAGAAAAGAATACTATTGGAAGTGGAAAATTTGTATTTCTATGTTTTTTTTATATAATATTTGTGGCTTAATTCTATAAAGCTATAAACATGAAAATATGCTCAATGTTAATTCTTTAATTAACTCAAAACTTTGTAAAGTTTAAGGCTGGGGACTGATAGTTGGATTCAGTGTTTGGTTTAGACAACTTTGTAGAATAATATTATTTTTTAAGGCTGTTGGATATCATAATGGGTTTATAATTTGAATGTAGATCATAATTTAAATGAATTAGAAAACCCTTTAGAGTATTTATGATCTGGCATATAAAGGTGACTAATGGTAGTTTTTAGAGACATTCGACTTTGGGTAAATTATGGGTTATTTTGGGATTAAAAATGCAAGGATTGAGATAAACATTGAGATTAAAATATGTTATGATTATTTTGGAGGAAATTGTCTCATGTTTGGAATGTTATAAGAATTATATAATCAAATAGCGTGAGGCCCTGATTTTTTTATTGATTTTTTTGATAACCTTCCATTTAAGGGATGAGGGGGAACACTTAAAAGACCCGTAGGCTTAGAGATTAATTGGACCATAGGCTGATGAGACATTACATGACCTGAAGGTCATAGGGAATTCAACCAGACTATAAATACAATGAACATACCCTCCACATCATCTAAATAGTAATGGTATCTCTCCACATTTGCATGGCTGTCCGACTAAGCTTCCCATGCAAGAACAGGCTGGTCCCGATGGAATTACCATACCCTCTCATTCTTTATAATCCGTCAGTTCTGCTCTGGATAGTCTGCTTTATCTGAATCCTCCTCTGGGGGGCTCATTTTTGGTAGATTTTTTCTGGGGAAACTGCGTTGATCATGTGGCCTAAAGACCATGAGGTAGCTTGAAGGCCAAAGTGGTGGCCCGAAGGACCAAACAGGTGAATTGTTCAAGATGATATTGTACCAAGAAGTAATTGCTTCATTACCAACTGTAGTAACTACTATAGTACTTCTATAGTAACCTGGAAATTACCCCATCGCATGGTTTTGATATCGGGTCTCTTGGATGAACTTGTCGATTCCTAACCAACATGGATGACTCTCTTGTGCATATTTGAATTATATAGTTTTAGAAAATGGAAATCCCACAAGATGGGTGACAACCAGTCACATCTGGCAAGGCTGTTGGAATCAAACCCACATCCAATGTGTGACTGGGACTTATAACCTGCCACTGGACTACGTGAAGTCCCTGGTTATTATTACTTATTATTTGTAGTTAAATGATTTTAGGAATTAAGAATAAGATGATTCTTGGAAAATACATTTTATAAAATGGATATCCTAAACATAGGAAAATAATTTGGTGATTAACTGATTAATGTTATTTTGGAATACGTTCAATATTTTGGAGATACTATATATCTATTGAAAATAGAATACCATAGGATTTTATTTGAGGATTAACAGTTGATTTTTATTTTGGAGCAATATAATTGTTTATTTGGGACTTATGGGGATTTGGGAAATTTATAGAAATGGTTTACCTATCATGAAGAATATTTTATTAGGTTAATTACATTTATTTATTAGACTTTAATATTAGAAGATTTTATTTGGAGATAAATGATTGATTTATCATGGAAGACTATGTGATCAAATCTTTCTAAATTTTTATTTTCAATAATAGTTTGCATTATATTGAAGAATTTTAAGGAGGATTTTTTATTTAACGATCTTTGTAAAATATTGGGTATTGTTTGTTAAATTTTATAGACTAAGAGAATCATTTCATTTTATGAAGGATTACACTTTTTGTTGATTATATGATCTTGTACTATCCATTTTTGATTTTGTTAATGTATAATGATTTGGTAAATATATAGTTCTTATTTTGTGGATTATGTGATTCTCTAGATGATCATTCTAGTGCTTCAGGTGTGACCAAGCCATCTTTAATACTCATCGTTTAGAGAAAAGATGAGTTTTCGAAAGATATTTATTAAAAGAAGAAACTCTACTTTAAAAGTAAGTATGTTTCATTATGTTTTTAGTCAATATCATAAACAATTCCTCAAAATAATGAAAAATATATTAGAAAAAAAAAATTCCATATTACATATCCTATTGTGAAATTAATGACCATTTAACCCATCATAAATTTATGGTTTTTTGGTTGTTATCTTTCTCCAGATTATGTTTTCTATCATTCTCATTAAGAATATTATGGTTATTTTTTATTCTGTATCCATGTTTTCCTGCATGAAATCCAAATATGTCTTATCTTGGGAGACCTTTATACTTATCTATCTTTCTTCCTACAATGATTGTTTTATTGGATTTTTTCCAATTGGAATTATCAATGATGTTTCTAAGCCCAATTTTAAAATTGTAAGGAAGTAATTTCCAAAATGGGAAATGATGTAACGAACTAGGTATTTATAGAATATTTCAATTTCATATCTATTATTATATATGAATAAGATATTAATTTTATGTTATATGGGATGGTTTTTCCTATAGCGCACTCAATAAACAACAATAAGTTTCTCTGATATCTTACGTTGAACACAACGTTCAATTATACAAAAAAATAATATATTATTACTATTATTATTTTAAATGTTTGTTAACTCCTAGAAGTTTTATTGGAAGGAAGAAAATAAACTAACAACAATATTATTACACACATATGATATTTTTTTCATTCATCCAATAAATATTAGGGTCCTAAAATGATAATGAATCCAATTTTAAGCATAAAATACCCTAATAGTTTTGAAAATCTCATTTTACAAGATTTTCCCAGCAAACCCTTTTCAAATCTATATTTATCACCTTTATATCTTCTATTTAACTAAATAGAATTAATTTTTATAATATAGACATCATAATTTACTTGGGCTGAAATTATGGTATTTTTCTGAAAAAATCTATATTTTAACGTATAGTGAAAAATACTGCATTTTAATTCAGAACATCCTTTTCATTAAATATATTTATATAGATATATTATTATTTTAATTAGTTTTTGAGTGTAATAGTTTTATGTTTTTATCATTTAATCCAATTTTGGTCAATGGATGTAATTTCACTATTATATTGGACTTAAACATATTTCAATCTTTTGATATTTTATAATTCTATAAATCCTGTTTTTTGGTTTTCTCAACGGAAATTAATTTTAAAATAATTTTTAAAAATTATGTGTTTGGAAATTTAGAAAAATAGATTAAATATTTTCAATATTATGTTTTAAATTGTGTAAATCGATTCCTTTTAATTTTGGCCAATATGAATAGTATCTTTAGAAGAAAAAAAATATTTGCCATGGTTAAAAGTTAAATATAGTAAATAAGGGTAAAAAAATTATATTATAATAATATTAAACTACCATAACAAATTAACTAATCTTATTTTATGAGATATGTATGACAATGGTCATCCATAGGTCGATTTTGGTACCCCATAGAGCCACTTTGGTGTGGTAATGACATGTTATAAGAATTAATTTAGAGTAATGATAAATATAACGTAAAAAAGTATCTATTAATTAATTTTTTTATATATGGTTATATAACTGATATATTTGACTATAAATAGTCATTATAATGTTAAAATTATTTCTTACATCATGGTATTTTATTTATGATTTTTAGACCTTACATTAGAAAAGTTAATTATGACACAATGATGATGTAGTGATTGCTTCATTAACAGAGGATCCAAATAAATGATATTATTAAAATTAAAATAAATATTATTTAACAAACTTTATGTCATCTATCAATTTTTTGGGTGACTATGACATGTTATGATTGATTCAAGGGTTTTTATGGTATTCGATTGTTATGAATTTGTAAAAAGGCAATAAATAATAGTGACAAAAATTGACATAATTCATAACTAGAAATATAAAATAGTTTATTAAAAGATATTAAATTCCTAAAAAGATAAGATTCAGAAAAATAGTTAATATAAGACCAAATATGTCATAAATGTAACTTTCAGGGGACTTTTGGAATAATATGGTAATTACATTTTCCCCCAACGTGTGAATAACAAGATATCACTTTAAGATTAAAATGGGTAAAATAATGGTTAAACCCAAAAGATAAGGATAAAAAATTAAAATAATGTCTAAAAATAATTTCATGATGGTTATTAGAACCATAATCTTCTTATATTATATTTAAATGAGTTTTGGACCATTATTTATTCGAAATTGAATTTATAATAAATAAATATTTTAAGACTTTCCTAAAGTTCCCCTCCTCCATCTTATAAAAAACCACAAACTCTACACAATTATTAAAATATCTCAAGACCCTTGTCTCTTCCAAATTCTACTCAAATAATCTCCCTACATACCTCCCTTTCTCCTAGAATCCATACCATGGGAAAAAGGCAATTCTAGAAAACCTTTTGGATCAAATCAAAAGAAGATACCTGATTTAGAGGAAACATATTCTCTCAACTTCTGTTCCTTTATTTTATTTCCCCACTCCCTATTATTTGCTTATTCATTGTTTAAATATCAACATCATTTTCCACAATATAATAGGATGTTTTTATGAGAATTATTTTAACTACACATACACACACCTACATCTAATGGATACGATCATACAGTTTCTATATGCAACGAACTACTGACTCATGAAATGATTATTGTTATATATTCCCCTACCACCTCTCATGGTGGAAAATATAATGGAACTGTATTTATATATGAAATATATTATATTTACAAAGTCTATATTCTACTTTAATTTTAATTTACAACATTACTTTTTGCTTTTCATGATGTGTAAATACAATAATTTCATTTGTGGAAGTGTGGACTACTGCCCCCTCAAAGTGATAAGACTCATTCATGTTATACATGTAACATATAAAGGATGGTTTTATTTAATATTTGAGACATGCATGGAATAAATATAATAATTATATTATAATATAAATATATATAATTTTATTATTATTAATTTAACATGAAAATGAAATTAAAGTAGCCTTCATGTGTATGTACTGCCTATGGTCTTCATGAAAGGTGAATTTCATTTATTATCTCCAAAAATTATGTAAATTATAAATACATATAAACTAGATATACATGAAAATTAAATCATGAATAATATTAGGTGGAAAATTAAATTATTAACAAATAGAAATTTTATATCAAAACAAGTACATTTTCGACTAAAGTACCGAATATCGACAAAATGTCTGAAATGAACTCAAATAATTAAATAATTTTTATAATATGGTAATAAGTGATATAAAATGAATAATAAAGATAATAAAGGTTTTTAAGAAACTATAAATTTGCCTATGTTTGTTATTCAGGAATATAAAGAATGAACGAGACAAGTTGGACTCAAGCTATGGGACTTCGTGTCAATCTCCATTCATTGGGGCATATTTTGATTTATATAAGACCCTATTTTATATTCTATATAATAAACCCCATTTACATTTAATTTCATTCAAAGGGAATCTTTATGAATCATTTTACTAAATGATAGGAAGGAATTTTTTTAACATATACAACAATAACGGCTTCTCCTTCACCGTAACAGTTATTTGATATTTTGATTTCTCTATAATCCTTGACGTCTTTTAAAATGAATGAACCACTTGATTCCATTATTTGGTTTTCTTAGTATTGAATATGGGTTATTAAATGGAAAATATATTTTATATGGAAAAGTTTTTCATATGGGATTAGAATAAGATTTCAAAATGTGGTTTTATGATTAATGTGTTTTATTCAAAAAATGGAACATGAGAAATATATTAATTGGGTTAGCCTAATATAGCTTATACGAAGGGTTGAGGCCCATTATTTCTCATAGGTGAGCCTGATATATCTTATACGAAGGGTGGATCCCCATTATTGTTCACATGTGAGATTGATAAAGCTTATACAAAGGTTTGGGCCCCATTATAGATCACGTGTGAGCCTGATATAGCTTATATGAAGGCTGATCCCCATTATAGATATCCAATTTGAAACTCGGCCATATGGTTATTCCAATTGGATTATTTTTGAATGGGGGTTGTTTAACTAATTCTCTATTCCACCTGAATGAGTTTTATCTTCTTGCTATTTGTTTTAGAATATTTATTGAGAAAACATTATGAGTGATATTCATGTGAAAATGCATCATTTAATCCTCTAAAATAACATTGAATGGATTTTTAGATTTTAACTCGACTAATAGTTTTTCATTGTTTTTACTTCCCTTGTTTAGATCTTTTTCCTCATCCTAAGTTTTAAATGTTTTCACAGGTTTTAATGGAGAATATTTGTCAATGAGAGAATAAATTAAAACATATTATGACTATACATGAAAACCCCACATTTCATTTTATAATATTTATGGTTTTGGATGAAATGGATTCTGTTGGAATTGAACAATTTGTATTTCCATGTTTTTTGTTATGTAATATTTTTGGCCTAATTATCTAAATCTATAAACCTAAAATATCCTCAATTATAATTCTTGACTTAAATATAGATTACGTTACGTTTAAGGCTGGGGTCTTAAAATTTTATCCCCTCATTCATTTGGGATCGCAAATTTTATGAATTTATCCTTTATGAAATTAGACCAATTCCTTTTAGTGGGGTTTTTTTGTCCAAGATTTATATGTTTTCTATGTTTATTACATGATAATATAATTGTTGTTATATGACCGGTTCCCATAGAATTATATAACTCAATGTAAATATATTTATGTGATGATTGAATCCATAATTATATAGCCCAACAATGCATTGGGTCATGCGATTTATCTAATTATAAAAGCGAAATATTCATCATCATGATGCCTTCCTTTCTCACAACTATATATGGTAGTTGACCACTTAGGCATGCTGTTTAATTTTTAGTAATTTCCATATTCTATGCATTATATTAATAATTCCTCTTATGGTTATGATCTTATGGCTATGTTATATTGATAATGATTCTTTTCAAACCATGCTATGTTGTTTCATGTTCTTATCTATCCTCTTACTAGGATTTTAACTCACTCCTTTTTTATGTATATCCTCAAGTGATTATATGTATTATGGATAATTCAAGGGCCAATAATAAGCTAGAGAAGAATGAATAAAATTAATGTTAATGTTTTATTTTTTTAATTCTATATGTGCCCTTAAATTTCCCAAGGCAATTATCATTTGGATCCTAATTTTTTAATGATTTTATGTTTTCTTCTTCAAAAAAATGTAATAATATATGTAAGAAATAAATGGTTCTCTATAGTTTGAATCATAGTATGGTTTAGTTAATTTGGGAAATATGATTAGGGAAACTTAGTGAAAACCCTTAGTATGAGACTATGTATAAGTGTGCACCCAAGAAGCTTTGTCTAATAAGATTCTAGACCTAGATATCCCGCAAGTTATGCCTTTAGAGTAAAATCTATAGAAGAATAAACTATCCATTCATGAATAATTGACTTTTGTCTTGTCTCAAACTATTTTATTTTATAAAATGGTGGGAACATGGAAAAATCATGCCCACAACTCATGAAATCTACAATACAGAGATTGCCTGATTGAAATCCCCAACACTATGGGAGGCGGAGTTCAAAATTTCATGGTGATGAATTCTCATTTGTCTCATGTTAGGAAAAATAACTATAATAATGTGTAACAAATTTCTTCCCCTAAGAGGGAACATCTAGATATCGATTGTTTTATGCAGAAAGAAACACCAATGATTAGTGGATATTCTTATCCCCTAGTTGCATAATAGTGGGTCAACTCAATGTAGAAGATCTTATATAATATTTTCTACTCTAAGATAGAGACGGTGAATCTTTTTGTTTGTTTTCCATATAGAGAGTCCAATATAATTTTTACTTTGAAAAACAACTCCTTGTGAATGAATGAAATTGAAGAGATTGAGTGGGAAGAATGTATGATAATGTTTCTTAAAAAGTATTTACCTTGAAAACATCTGACAAATATAGAGATACAATTCATATATATGAAGAAAATAGAAGGTTAATCTGTTATAGCCTATGAAGAAAATTTCACAAATCTTACAAGGTATGATTCATGTTTTCTTATCAACATAGATAGAAAAATTGCTATATTCATTAGTGGTTTAAAACCACACCATCAAAAGGGTCATGAAATTCAAGACTATGGGACTTATGAAGAAGTTGTTCGATGTGCTCTCGAAGTAGAGATTGATTTTTGAGAATGGCCCCATGTATATGGTGATATGAAAAGAAATATTGAGTTTCCATATGGATGATTTATTGAGAAAGGTGTAATTAAATCTCATCCAACCACATTTCAGAAAATATAGGATGAAGAATCATTGGATTTACCTCAATATTATAGGGAAATGATTCATGTGTTGGAGAGAAGGGTACATGATCATTAATGCCGAGAAGACATAAGGACGTAGGAAATTGTGGTAGAGGAAAGGAGACTGCGTCCCATTGTCCAACACAACAACTATAGGGAGAAAGGTCTCTATATAAGCCATTGAACTAAACCTCAAGTCCTCGAGGGTAATCAGTGTCAGTAGACAGCATATCCAAATGAGAAAATAATCGATTATTCCATCACTACTCCTGATGTGGAGAAAGAAAATGATGTTGTACAAGGTATACTTACTATTTACTCATGAATGGAAAAAGTAGGATATTATATGGGTTCTATGCATTCCATTATATCATTCAAGTATTATAGAACTATTGAATCCAATCCCTAAAACCATTATGTAGATATATCTATAAAAATTAAAGTGGTGTAATTATTGAAACCCAAGTGTTGGACTCTTCTCCTATTAGTGTATATGGGAATATTATTCGAAAGAATATCGTAATACTCCCCTTGCTGGAACATGATTCTATAATAGGGATGGATTGGATCTCATTATATAGAGCACATAACAATTTTTTGGAAATGTAAATAAGCTTTCCTTTTTTGAACCATCCTATCCTCCTCTACAAATGTAAAGAAGATCCTGAATCTCCTTTTGAAAATCCATCAATGGTGTGGGGGTTGATTCTATTTGAATAAGCATACCTTTCTCAAATGGATGAGTGAAATGATGTTATCTACCTAGGGAAAACTCTCATTGTGAGGGAATAGAGTGATGTATTTCCTCATGAGTTACCCGAACTCCCCCCAGATTGTGTGGTAGAGTTCTGAATAGAACTCATACTCATAAAGACTCTTATCTCAATGTTTACGTCTAGTATGTCTCCTATCGAAATATAGGGGATAAATAAGTAGCTTTACGAGAATTTGAAAAAATGGTTCACATAGCCTAGTGTATCACCATGGGGTGCACCCGTTCTCTTTTTCATGATGAAAGATGGATCAATTTGTTTGTATATCAATTATCGTTAACTCTACAACATCTCCATAAATAACAAGTATCCTCTTCCAAGGATGTATGCAAATTTGATCTATTATGAGGTGATCATTACTTCTCAAAGGTGGATATTCATTTGGGATACCATCAGATAAAGGTGAAGAAGGATGTTTTTTAGAATACTACATTATGTAAAAGGTATCAGAAATATTAGTTTTTAGTGATACCCCTTTGAATAAATAATGTCCCTGATATCTTCTTGGACTTGATCAATACAATCCTAGTAGATTACCTTTTCAACGTTTTGGTAGTTTTTTGCAGTGATATTCTTATCTATTACAAGTTCAAGGAGGAACATTCATATCAAATAGACTTGTTTTGGAGACATTAAGAAAGTAGAAGTTGTAAGCCATGTTTTGAAAGTGTGACTTTTGGATGAAGCATGTCACATTCATGGGAAATATGATAAAAAGTGATGGAATTTATTTCGAACTTTTAAAAACAATAGAAATTGAGAAAAGGTCCAAACACTCTAGTGTCCTATGAATCTGTAGTTTTCATTGCATATCATGGAACTATCGACGTTTTGTGAGAAGTTTCTCATCATTATCAAGCACTATAACTATGTTATCAAGGAAAGGGTGAAATTATGTATGGACAGAAGAATGTTAGGAAATATTCATAGAGCTATAAAATAGGATGATAACAACACTTTTACTCACATTATAGAATGTTGGAGAAAGTTTTGAGATATACAATGATTCTTCCATTAAAGGATCTAGTTTTGTATTAATGATAAATTATAATGTGATAGAATACACCTAATAGTAGTTGAAGATCCATGACTAAAACTACCAGATGCATGATATAGAGCTACCAACTGTGATTTCTACCTCGAAAATATGGCAGCACTTCCTCTATGGTGAGAAGTGTGAAATATATACTGATCACAAGATACTATAGTATATATTGACAAAAAAGGAGCTCAACATTCATCATAGGATATGTTTATATCTAATTAAGTATTATGAATACTCTATTCACTTTTATCCTAGAAAGGAAAACATGGTAGATGGTTCTATTAGTTGAAATGAACTTGCTACTCTATTCATGTTGCTGTCTAAGAAAGTCCCTATCTTCATGGGTATGAAAAGGAAGGATTTGGAAATAATAATTGCAAGAAATACATATTAACATTACCAAATTATTTCCCAACAATCTATCCTAGAAAAAATAATGGAGGCACAATGGAATGATTCAGAGTTACCAAAGTGGGTGAATGCAGAAAATAAAGGGATTCTATAAGAGTTCCATATTGATGATGATAGTGTGACATAGTTTGGAATAAGGATATGTGTGGCTTCCTCACCTTGGATAAATATTGATATATGAGAAAATTCACATTGCTCAAATTTATCTATCTATCTCTGGAGTAACATTATGTATTGTGATCTCTGATAACACTTCTTCTGGGAAAACATGAAGAAGGAGATTGCAGAGTATATCTCAAGGTCCATGATATGTCAGTAAGCTAAAGCAGAGTGATAGAATTCCATAGGGGTGATGCATTAATTTATTCTAACCATGTAGAAATGGGTTAGTGGAACTATGGAATTTTTCCTAGGTCTCCTGAATACATCCACACAAAAATTCATCATGGGTTTTCGTGATTTGTCTAACCATTTATACCCACTTTATTATTATTCAGGGATATCTCTCACTTTAATACCTTGCTAAGATATATGTGACGGGATTGGTGAGGCTATATAGAGTTACACTCCCAATTGTCTCTTATCATGATCCTAGGTTCACATTTAAATTCATGAGGGGTCTCCAACATGCTCTGAGTACTGAATTAAACACCAGCATGACCTATCACCCCCAAATTGAGAGCCAATATGAATTGACAATTTAGACCCTCGAAGATATTCTAAGAGCCTGCTATTTATAATTCAATGTTGGATCAGATCAGAATTGCAGATTGGATGATTTATAATATAACAATATATTCCACTTGAGTATTCAGATGGTTCTATATAAATATTTTTATAGAAAGCGATGTAAAACTCTGACATTTTGGGATGATGTTTATCAAAGCAAGCTACTTGGACCTGATTTTTCGTAAGAAATTATAGTGAATTTTCATGTCATCCAAGAACATATCAATGATTCTCAGAGTTAAAAATAGAGCATTGATGACAATAATTAAAGGGACTCGGAGTTAGATTTTGGAGATAAATTCTTCTGCGAATATCACCATGATAGAAAATCATGATTTTTGTAATGAAAGGGAAGCTATGACCTAGGTACATTGACCCCATTTGATATCATTTTGTTGCATTGAATCTATGGACTATCGACATTCACTTACTCCAATTTTGGATCATGTTAATGATGTGTTCCACATATCACTCATAAGGAAGTACATACCAGTTCTTTCATGTGTACAGAACTCTGAGTTGGTACAATTGAAATATGATATCTATTATGAGGAGTAACTAGTAACAATTATGGAATGGAGAGATAAGGTTCTACGCAACATGAGAACCCCACCTTTTTAAATTGTTTACGAGGAAAAATATGTCTGAATAAGAAACTTTGGAACCATATGAGGTCATGAGGACAAGTACCCTCACTGGTTTATGTTAAAAAATGAGGTAGCAATTTCAAAAAGGTGAAGAATTTATTGACCCTAACTTTTTTCAATAGAATTTCTCCCTTTTATAGTAATTTCATAATCGTATATAAAAACATATAGAACATAATAATGACTTGATAAATAATTAATTAATGAAATATGATGTATTTATTGAATTTTGTGAACTAATACCGATGATATAGTAACTTGAATAATGGAATAGTAATGTGACCCAAATAAATTCTATAATTTCTAAATGAATAGTTTCCCCACACATGAATGTAAAAATAAAATTCAGTGATCATATAATTGAAAATATTATAAATGTATATTATATTATAGGTAAGTAAATAGTTTAAAAGAAAATTTTTATTCAATAAATTTATTCATAAAATAATATTTTGATTTCATATTATTTTAGGATACTTTTACAAATAACTTAATTAATTTTTCAGAGTGTTATCAAATCAGTTACAATTTTAATATCCATATTGTCCATGAAAATAATGATTTTAATTAAAAATTAAATTTCTCATAAATAGAAAATTATTTTCATAAAATGGATTTCATTTTCACATTCTATATGTCAAAAATGGATAAGGGTAATTTTTGGTATTTTTATTAATTACATGAAATTTTCTGCATAGTGGAATATGGTAATTTACAGTATATATACAATATAAGATAAATACACAATACATTTATTTATCACTAATATAATAACATTTGATTCTAACTCACGTGAACTAAAATATGTGTTTACTCTTAATAATCAATACTATTTATTTTCTTGAGGAAAATAAAAATTATTGAATTAAAAATATTAGAAATCAACCCTCTCGTCCACTATAAATACCACCCATCACACCCTCTACTACTCACACTTCTCAAGATTTTCTGCTTATCCAAATTCTTCCCAAAAAAACTCCTCTAGACCCTACATCACATCTATGATCTCGCAGTCTCATCATAAGTCCAAAACCCTTTCTCTAAGGTGGTTCTCATGGAGGATATATTTAAAAGTTAAAATCCACTTCTTTTTTCATCTAATTTCTTTTCAATTTCCTATATATTCTTCTCATATAAATAAATTATCATATACAAAAATAATGATAACTATAGTAGGCTTTATATAATGGAATTTTATAATTTTAATATAATATTTATCATTAAACTCCTCCTCCTCCCTCTTTTATTCTAAATATGAAATCGTCACCCGTGATTTGTTAATTTTCCAACATCCTGAGCGATGCACATTCGTTTTACATCAACAATTTAAATTATATTAATAAATCCATTAAATGTTTGAATAAATATTTAAATTTTTTGGTTATGAAACATTTCATGTTCTGTAACTAAATTTTATACATAATAATAAATAATAAAACAAAACATGTTTATTGTGGTCAAAAAACCACCAAAATTAACGTAAATGATCATTATTAATTTTTACCTAATGATTAATCCTCACAAAATATAAATAAATTATTCATAAGAACATAAAATCATATTATATATCATTAATAACATATTTTAATAATTCTGAATATTTATCCATATCTTACATGAACTTCCATTCAGGTATACATGTGATTTGATCGTGAAAACCCTGAAAACAAATTCTCTTAAATGATTAAATTAAAAATTATAACTCATCAAAATACCATAAATGAAATTAATAAATATTTAATGAATAATTTTCATGTATAAAATTTTCTTGATTTTTTATTTAATGATTCTAATGTGATTAATTGTGATATTACAGTTAAGGAAGAATTCAAACTCAAGGTAAGGGGAATTCTCAAAACCCAATGCTTTTTATTTGGGCTTTCCCTCTTTCACTCCATTTTCAGTATGTATATTACATATATCTGATTTATTAATTTTTATCTTACATTATATATGATACTCATGTTTATAATTTATTTTTTGACAAACGCAATGTTTTTGTAAAGAACTCTGCTTAAAAAACACCACATACATCTTGAGATTTTTTTTCATCACTAAAGGTCAATGATTCTAATATAAAGTATGTTATTTTCTCCTTAATATGGTAACCCATAGTGTATGAATGTATGTTTTATGGTATTAAACACATTCCTTTCCATGTTTTATTTTAAGTCTGTGATTTATATATTTTCTATGTGGCATGCATGATAATCTAAATATTGTGATGTGATGGTTGCACCTGGAATTATATTTCCAAATGTAAATGTTTTGAGGTGAAAACTGTTAGAATAATTAAATATAGATCCAATTAATGGGGATATGTGATGTATCTCATGATAAACGTGAAATACACATTAACATGATTATAACATTGTTCACAACTATGAGTAGTAGTTGACCGCTATGGCATGATGTTTCATTTTTACGCATTACCACATTCCATTCATTTTCTCAATGCTTCATCTCAAGATTATGATAATATTCCTAAGTTATGATGATAGTATTTATTTTAACCCCATGTTATGTTGTTTCAATTAATTATTTATCCTCTTACTGGGATTTTATCTCAACCCATTTTGATGAATGTCCTTATCTGATTTCATGTACTAAGGAGAATTAAAGGGAAATCAAGAAGCCAGAGAAGAAGGAATTAAATAGATGATTTTGTTTTGTTTTTTACACATTATGTATGGTCCTAAGTTTCCCAATACAATAATCATTTGGAGCATCATTGTGAATTGATTTTAAGTTGTTTTTAATTAAAATTATACAATAAGTTATCTAAGAAATAACGAGGTCACTATAAACCACATGATACATGGGAGATCATATACATGAAGCCACCACATCAAAAATATGCTACATTAGTGGTCATATACATGTATTGCCTATGTGAATCATCTATTTGATTTATCAAATTCATGAATCAACTACGTGAGAAATCTTCTTCATCAAAAATTTGATACATGAATTAACTACATTACAGGGTTAGCTGTATGTGTCTTATGGATATTTGGGGAATTCATCAAGGTGGGTAATTGGGCTATGTGGAGACTTCAGCTATGTGGGTCTTTTGGCTATGTATTGAATTTCACTATCAGGGGTTTTTTATACCAATGAATTTGGCTTTGTCGGGAATCTGGAAATGTGAAATCGCATAGAGGGAGATCTCAATTAGTTTTCTGAATACAAAGAAGAACGTATTTTGACATCATGAATCTTGGGAATTCAATTTCCATTTCATCTTGGAAAATTATATAGATGATTTTATTCCTTTGAAGAGGTTGTAGACATGTCCCCCATTGATGAATTTAATTATATCCCTATGAATGAAATTATATATTTTGAGATCTAGAGAATATGATCACCCCATATCTTTCAACTAAAAAACTATAGTCCTTCACGTCATTCCTTTTTAGTTATGTTCTATCAGGACTGAATTTTCTATAACACTTCCCTTAGAGTCATTTAACCCTTTAGTTGATGGCACATGTTTCCTAGTAGTCATCCCTTCTTGGGTGTTCCCCCTGTTTTTAGTGCAGTGAGTCACATGTAGATTATTTCTTCTATTTATGGGATCCATCACTTCTCTTATTCATATGGAATCAAAATTTATCATGTTTTATCCTATTGGATGGTAATGTGATTAAAATAATAATTATTTATCCATATTAAAAATGAATGGGATATTATGAACACATGTTCTTTATTTTTATCGTTATAAATTGTTTCATATTGATTTTATAGATAGTGTGATACCTAAGACATTCTAGACAGTATGTACTATTATGATATGGATTAGTATGTTGGTCATGATGGATATTTTAAGGGACATAAAGAAAAATTATTTAATTGATAATTAATTTGATAGAAAATAAAAATTGTTTTTTAATGAATTTGGTGTTTGTTGTAATAAAATTGATACTAGATTCATGTTTAATTGAATATTGTACTCTATGTGTTTATGTAATTTGATAACTAATGGGAATCATGATAATTATTATTGCTGAAAATAATTGAATGCATGTTAAAAAAATTAAATTCTATAAATATTATCAAAAATAGAATGTATACGTGGAAAAGTGTTTAAAAAAATTGATATATTATTTTAGTATCCTGTTATAGATTGATTTATTAAGTTTCACAGAGTTGGAACCAATGAATAATTGATTGGTTAATTCAAGAAGGAATAATAAATGGTTATATGATAATAAATAATTATACGGCAATAAATTGATATCTAAATTATAAGACCAAGATACTTGGCTTGGTTCCATGAGATCTCATTTATGTGGGATGGTTATTTTATTTCTTAGTTATGATTAACCTTTTGGTTGTGCCTTTTTGTTTCTTATTATAGTATGATGATATTAACATGTGATATTTTCTATGAGATGATGTTATAATCCAGGTATAGATGAGGTTTGGATGGCTGTTTTGATGTGGGTAAGGATGTCCAGATGTTGTGTCATAAGTTGGGACCTATAACGATGACATGCATCAGGATATGCATGTGTGTTTTATGTTTGGAACCAGAGAAAATGGAATGGGTTGATGTTTCTCTTAAACATTGATGTGATAAAGGTGTATGAATTCCTGAAGTTAATTTTTTAATTACTTGTGGCCATGTTTTTTCTTTAATCTACTTTCCTTTCCCCAAAACATTTTGGAGAATGATGTCCTTTGATTCATGTTTCATTTTGTTGGTATCATAGGATGGTTAACATAGAGTAACTATATTATGGAATGATTATAATAATGATTAAATAATACATATACCATGGGGTTGGTGTTGATGGAATGAAAATGAATAAAAACATGTTAATCAAGAATAAACCTGGACTCAGTTTTGATTATGTCAGAAGGTAATGGGTATTATTCTAATGATTAATTTAATGTATCATGATATAATGATAACAATTTTCTTAACTGATAATTAATTAATTAATGAAAATATATGATTAAATAGTAAAAGGTAATTAATTAATATCATTTAATGGCATGTGTGATTTTAGGATTTTGAGTCATATTAGTGGTAGTTTGTAGTCCAAGTGACATTATATTCAATTGAGTGTATAAAAATGTTTTCCCCATAGTGAGGTTGTGAGATATATTTGATCATGTATGTTTTTTGATTTCATATACTTCCCCACTCATGTTTTTTTGAGATAATGACCGCAAATGTACTTGAGGAGTTTTTTTCATAAAATCCTTGTGGGAGGATGGATTGATGACTACGCCCTATGGCCCCACTATCGTCTCATGGTAGTTATATAAAAAGTTATGCATGACATTTACATTCTACAAATATATTTGAGGAGGCTTTGGATGAATTTTATTTATTCACATTAATGTACCCCTAAATATACTATCCAATGTATTAATATATGAATGATGTGACAAGGCTATGATGAATTGAGGTACTAACTCATTGTAAGGGATATAATGGAATTATATATAATAATTGATGTTTGAAATAAGTCATACTTGTTTTTTTAGCTTCTTAAAACTAATCAGTTACTATATATATATGTATGAGATTATGTGATGATGTGATGCATGTGGTTTATGTAGTAATTCCTTGACAAGATGTTTTCATGCTAGAAAATTTTGGGGATGGAAAGACAAGGAGGAGAATCATTGGGGTAAAGTGGAAAAAAAAGTTGAGAAGTTGGACCGGGTTTGCCTTGATGTCTCACTACTATATTTTATTCTCTCTTATATATTATATTTTGTGAGAGTTATCCATAATGAGGCTATGAACATAGTATACCTATTTAGGTGACAGTTTATTTTCACTATTGTTCACATTGATTGAGAATTATGTCGTTATCTTTTTTATTGGATGATTTGGTGAGGATACTATTGATGTAACGCCCCGACCCCATAAGCCCAGAGTTGGAGCATTATTATGTATCATTGGGATGATCATAAAAGATCATGTCTCGAATGAACAATTAGTTTAGTAGCATTGGAAGTACTATATACATTCATAAGGTTTACATTACAACATAAAATGAAAAATACAACAACATTGTATCCATATAGAACACTGATATCCCATAGATTATCCCTGGAGGTCAGTCATAATATACTTCTTTTCATCCAGGGAAAAATAAAACATAGAAGGGTGTGAGCTTAGATTCTCAGTAAGGATAATATTATAGCAGAAACTTCCATAAATAAGCATAAACATTTAAGGCGATGTATAACTAAAACAAAAGCCTTTTAACTTGAAATTCAACATAATATGAAAAAGATAAAATGAAATAATGCCATTTAATTATTCAAATTGATATTATACTGGTCGAATAATCACATGCAATATCAATAACCACTTTCATTATAATGGAATACATAATTCCAGACTATCATAACCACATAGTCAAGACCTTGTTCCAAAACTACAAATAAGATTGTGTTAAGGCCTTGTGCCAAGACACTAGTTTGTCTCATGAGACCTACCGATGAATCGAGGAGCTATAGTGGTCTCCACCTGTCACTTACTAAGTCTAATGCATTCCTTGTATGAAAAGTTTGAAACATAACATAAAAATTCATATTAAAACTAGCATACGAAATGTCAATACTTTATCTAGAAACCATGAATGGTATAAAAATAGCACATCCACAGTCAAACATAACTCATTCGAAACAATATGGAGGATTTTATTGTATCATATTAACCTCAATCTAGAATAATGAAGGATATTGACATAAATGAAAATAATCATCAAAACTATTAGAGAGAAATATCCCCCTTTTTCTAGAAATCAATTAAAAGTCACAATATTTGACAAGATGCCATTTAAAAATATATTTTTGAATAAAACTGTCTTATAACACTTTGAAACTTTTAAAAGGAATTTTTATTTTAAAACATTAATATCCATATAAATAAATCCTTATAACCATTTTTAAAACATGTACATTAATGAGAAATATTTAGAATAAAAAATCTTTAAAACATTTAAAATGATATTTTAGTTAGAGTTCCTAACCAAAATAGAGACACTTGAATACTAATAATTGAGGTAATAAAAACATTATAATATCATGAGAATAAAGGGATTCATGATATACTATGTCAAAGTACATTATATACACCATATAAAAGTTATATGGTGTATAACAACAAATAAGTCTCAATGTAATGTAAATTGAGATGAAATCTCTTATAAAAACCGTATCCTTAGGTTAAGGATAAATCAACGACATAATTATGTGTGACAAATATAAATACACTCAATGTGATTGGATATCCCGTGTAATAAATCAGAGGACATTCACACATATTCTTGTAGAAACAACCCCAATGAATTTGATGTTTAACTCAATAAATGGAGATTGAGGTAAAATTAATCTTATAAAGTTCATATAGTTGACTTGAGAATTTATCAATGGATTGATTATGTGTATCAAATGTATATCCACAGAAAGGGGAGTGGGAATTATGACATAAGAAAATGAATAGTGATTCCACACATAATCTTGGAGTAAAATAATTAATGAAGTATGCGTAAAACTGAATGAGTGGAAATTGAAATTTCAAATTCCCTTATCGATTTGGTAACATAAGAAACATACACCCATGAAAGAAGGATCATACAATGATGATGTAAATATCCATAAATTAAATTATTTTACACAACGAATACAATCATGGGCAATACACACACCACATGCAATAAATAGGTGGTGAACAATGGAAATCTCACTGAATTAAAAGTGAGATAAGAAACCCCTTAATTTGTACTTTTTACTTGGTTGAGGGTAGGTTATCCACCTGTATAATGGTGAAATAATTTTTATTGAATTATAAAAAAATCATATACATTAATATGATATCATATATGGTCTTTTAACTTTGACTTGGTGATAATATCATAGTATTATCGTCCTCTCGGTTGTTAACAGATTATTTTTCCTTTACAGTCTTTGTTATGTGAGCCATATTTGTTAAGGATGGGATGTATCATATTCATATCCAGAATGATATCATTTCACTAAACATTATTTTTAATCATCAAATGAAATTTATTCTTGAATGGATATGATGGGGAATGAATCTCATCACGTTCGTGGAGACGGTAATCCGTACTTACGCACGAGCGACAATATCATTCTTTTGATATTAAAATATTATATAATTGGTTGGTATACCATATATAAATAATAATTATCATGTTATTTTTATTATTTAAATTAATTACACACCATTATTATACCCATCCAAATAATAATATATTTAATAACAATTACACCACGACGTGGAGACAATGGGTCGTAGGTACGCAAGTATGGTGACATGTCATTCAAAAGATGGATAGAATACTGAAAATGGTTGTACCATATTTATAATAACATCACATTATATAGAAGATACTGGAGTTATTTTTTTATAATGGAAATAAAAAAGAAAGAAGAAGTGGAAGAAGAAAGGAACGTGAAAGAGGGTGGTGATTTAATTACCTCTTTTTCGGGTTCTAACTTTTGATTTGATCAAAAGGGCTACTTAATATGGAATTATCACCAAAGGATGGCCTCTAGGATGAAGTGAGGAAGGTTGATAGGATATTTGAGCCGGTTTTGGCTGATCTAAAAGGCTTTGATGGTGTAAAATATAGAGAAGGGGGAGATCCCTTTTATAAGAGGGGTGAGGGTCACCTTAGGAAAAACATAAAATATTATTTTATAATAAATTTATATTCGGTTTATAATGGCTCCAAAGTGACTTATTTAGAGGATAAGGTGGGTAGGGGTCGAAATCATTTCATCCAATATATTTTAGATAGGTTTGGGTCACTATATTAACTTAATCATTTATATTAACTCTTAGTTGAATTGTTTGACATTTACCATGTCTCTTTGTAAGTTTATATTATATTGTTAATAAACTTACTATAACAAGACAAGTGACCCCCAAGTGGTTAATTATTAATATATATAAAATTATCAAAGTCATTTGGCCGAACCTGAGATTTTTAGGAATAAAATATCAATTAATAATATAATATTTGTTTTAAATACTCCTTTATTTCAATTTTGACACTATTTAATAATTCATCATTTTAAAGATCAAAAAACATTATTAATTCGAAAAAAATTAATTTAATCAATCCTAACATGTCATATTAACCTATAAAATTACTGGAATTCATACAAATATCAAATTACAATTATTTGGATACTTATTATATAAATTATTTTAATATTTCATTAATTAGGTAATTACTGCATCACCATTGTGTCAAAAATAAAATTAATTTTTTAATCTCTAAAAATTATAAATAAAATATCATTATATAGTAAATATGTTTTTCTTTCTAATGAATATTTATAATCGAATTTATCTCATGTATAACCCTATATTAAAAATGTTTTAGTTATTAAACATTGATTTTAAATCTTTTAACTCTTTTTTGAATTAAATTATAATAAATGTCCTAATATAATCCACGTGGACCAAAGATTTTCATATTTTATTCCTAAAGTTGTTTTTGGACGAATTATACTTATCCAATAGAATTAGGACATGTGTTAGGGCAATAAAAATATCATATTTACCCTTAATTAACCTATTTATTTAGACCGTGGTAAATAAAAGTAAACAGTTATTATTCACAAAAAAAAATTATTTTTATCTTATTGAACAAAATTTTACTCCTTGATATTAACCGTGTCTCTTGGATTTTTGAAATTCCACTCACAGAAGCGGTAAAATTAAGTTTTATGTGAATTTACAAATTCTTCTCGGAGGTGGGTAAAAGACGATGAAAAGTTCTATAAATTTTTTATATATCGAAAATTTTTATAAATTGACTCCAATGAATTACATTGAACATATATATGTATTACGTGTCTATTTTGACTTAATAAAAATTTGAATAAATTAAATAATTATTTAAATAAAAAATTAGTTTTAAACTATAACTCAATGGTTTTTCAATGTTCATCAAAAATTGAATGTTTTTAGAAAAATAACAAAAATTCATCCTAGGGTAATTTCGATATTCCGAATCCAAAATTGAAGTCCATTTTAAAAGATAATATTTATATAATTTCAAAATGTGGGTATTAATATTCATAATGTCTAGTTTGATTGCGTGTGGTGTGTATTTGAACTCGATGTTCCGTACAACACAAGCTACTGTATTGTTCAAAGAGAAGCGTACCGTGGAAGCTTGGGGTGTTACATTCTCCCCTCTGTCAATAAATTGTGTCCTCAAAATTTTTAAAATTGGGATTGGTAATATAATGGAATGTCCCACATCAGAAAAAGAGTCAATAAAACATTCACTTTAAAAGAAAGAAAGAAAAGTACAAAGGTCAACCGAGATAACCCATACTAGGATTCCATGTAGAAAAACATGGATATGAATGATAAACTAAGTGTCACGTTCTGATGGAGAGGGATAGAAAACATTATCAGGAGAAAGATAACAACAAGAAAACCAAAAAATTGTGATGGGACAAATGGTCATTAGTTTCCCAGTAGGAAAAGTAAACAGACAACATTTTTTATGTTAAATTACATAAAGATGAGGGATTCATTTTTGAGATTTACTAAGAACATAAAGAGATATACTTACAATAAGTAACGTTTCATTCTTTAATAAATTTATACTACTAACACATTTTTAAACGATGAGTATTCAAGAATACTTGGTCACACTAGAAGATCTAGAATAAACTTCTTATAGAATCACATGATCTACGAAGGATAAACTATATATTTACCTTGTCTTTAGAGATTAATCAAAACCAAAACGGTTAGTATAAGATCTGATGATCCCCCAAAATGATATTCCATTAGAGAAAGAAACACTAATCATAATTTCTAAAATTATACCAATAATACCACAAAGTTAAATAAATAGCATTCAATAAACAATTGTATTTAAAATCATTCAACATAATCCAAAATAATATTGAAACCCAAAACATAGAAGAATTTGGTTATGTAGTCTTCCACGGTAAATTGTATCTCCAAATGACATCAAATACTCTTAAGGTCACATACTTAAAATTAATTAACCTAATCACATATTCTCTATTATTGGTTAATCATTTCCATAAAAAACCCAAATCACTACCAATCAACAATAATAACATAGAAAAAAATCCACTATTACTCCTCAAATGAATTTTTATATAATTCTATTTTCCTTAGGCATATAGTGTTCCCAATAGAGTGAACGTCTATCAAAATAACATTTATCACTTAACCACCAAATCATTTTTCTATACTAATGGTATTCATTTGATAACACATAAGATCCCAAATCAACTTATTGTTGATCAATAAAATCATTTAACTAACAATAATTATTCACGCTTACCAGGGACTTCACGTAGTCCAGTGGTAGGCGATAAATCCCAATCACACTATGGTTGTGGGTTCGATTCCCACAGCTTTGTTCGACGCGACGGGTTGTCACACAGTCTGCATATTGTCCTTTTTCAAAAACTATATTTTATAACAATACCAAAATGAGATAAATTCCTCAAAATAACCATAACATAATTTAACCAAATATGTTATCTCATACCTTGCATTTTCATCCAAAAAATATAATAACATGTAATTTCTTCAAACCCAATGATCATATAAAACCAAATGGTTATTTATAACTATATCCACAACAGAAAAGATAATTCTTCCTCAAATATCATTCTTAAATGGAAAACTACAGTTTTACAAATAAAAGGGAAAATTATTCAAAAATAATACCATCAACAAGGAGCACTAATACTTTTAAACATTTCTCTAACCATTTATTTCCACATATCTTCTTCTTTGACCAAGAAAATATCCTATAGAATAGGGCATTCACTCAGGTAATGGCCAGGTCCCCTAAATTTATAGAAAATGACTATAAAAGGATTTTTGAGACCATTATTATTTTCTTCCATAGTACTCTTCATTTTTCCTTGGAAATTTTTCACTTTATGTCCTTCTTTCTTGCACGTAAAGAATTTATTTTTTCCATTGAGAGGCTTTCTTGGGTGTCTCCTTCCACATTTCAAGCATGATGGAAATTGAGGATTCTTTTCTCCATGGCCTCCACTACTGGAGCTCTTATCATTCACCACCTTTCTCTTCTTTGTTGAGTATGGGAGTTGGTTAATATATATGTTGTTGATCATATTGTTGGATAATTGATTTGGCATGAACAAGATATCTTTTAAACCTATCAATGTTTCATATTATTTCTCATTTCCACCACTGTTCCCACCTTTTACATCATTCTCAATTTTACTATGACTTCCATGGAATCCAGCTATTGACTAAAACAAGAAATCATTGTGTGAGTAATAGTAGTAATAAAATCATTTAGAGAATATCATGACACCATATTCATTATTTGAAACACCTTAGGATTAAACAAGGTCATTTATTCTCATCTTATATTAAAATACTTCAAATCGAGTTTAAAAGATAATGTAAATTATCCTAAGCATATCCCCTGGGAGTGTCGTAACCACGAGTGAAGCAACACCCTTTGTCGTGCACTAGTTCACGTTCGAGTCTAGATCAAAGTGGTGTTTTCAAGTTTCACCCCTAGGTACATCTGTGCCAGAGCCACCTCTAATTGCTCATATCCAGACAGTGATGTATTTCTTGGAAAACTCACAAAATCTATACAATACCAAAGTTTTAGTAAGGTCGTCTATACTAATCCTCAATGTCTATTTTAGGGCTATGTGGTCTAATCAGAGCTTTTCTAAATATAGTTTCTATGGTTTGTACAAAACCTTCTCTGATACCAACTATAACACCCCAAACCTAGAATCCAAGAGTCCATGAATTATTATGCATCATTGGCATGATCATAAAAGATAATGTCTCAAAAGACCAATTTGTTTAGTAGCCTTGGAATTACTAGATACATTCATAAGGTTTACATTACTTAATTAAATGGAAAACTACAACAACATTATCTCTATAGACAACACTGAGATCCCATAGACTATCCCTGGAGGTCCTTCATAATATAATTCTTTTCATCCTGGGAAAAGTAAAACATAGAAATGGGCGAGCTCAGATGCTCAGTAAGGATAACATTATAGAGGAAACTTCCATAAATAAGCATAAACATTTAAGGAAATGTATAACTAAAAGAAAAGCCTTTTAAACATGAAATTTAGCCTAATATGGAAAAGATAAAATGAAATAATTCCATTTACTTATTCAAATGGATATTCTACGAGTCAAATAATCACATGAAATATCAATAACCACTTTCATAATAATGGAGTCCATAATTCCAGACAATCATAACCACATAGTCAATACCTCGTTCCAAGACTACAAATATGATTTTTTCAAGGCCTTATGCCAAGACACTAGTTTGTCTCCTGAGACCTACTGATTCATCAATGAGCTATAGCGGACTCCACCCATCACTTACTAAGTCTAATGCATTCCACATATGAATAGTTTGAAACATAACATAAATATTTGTATTAAAACTAGCATACGAAATATCAATACTTTATCCACAATCCATGAATGGTATAAAAATAGCACATCCACAGTAAAACATAACTCATTTGATACAATATGGAGGATTTTGTTGTATCAGATTAACCTCAATCGAGAATAATGAAGGATATTGACATAAATGAAAATAATCATCAAAACTATTAGAGATAAATATCCCCTTTTTTTCTTGAAATCATTTAAAAGTCACAATATTTATCAAGAATCCATTTAAAAATAGATTATTGTATCAAAGTGTCTCATACCACATTGAAAATTTTAAAATGAATTTTAATTTTAAAACATTAATTTCCATATAAGTAAATCCTTAAAACCATTTTTAAAACATGGACATTAATGAGAATGATTTATAATAATAAATATTTAAAAAAATTAAAATGGTATTTTAGTTAGAGTTACTAACCAAAATAGAGACACTTGAATAAAAACAATTGAGGTAATACAAACATTTTAATATCATGAGTATAAAGGGATTCATGATATACTATGTCTAAGTACACTATATACACCATATAAAACTCATTTGGTGTATAACAACAAAGAGTCTCAATGGAATGTAAATTGAGATGAAATCTCTTATAAAGACAGTATCCTTAGGTTAAGTATAAAACAACGACATAATTATGTGTGACATATATAAATACACTCAATGTGATTAGATATATCGTGTAATACATCAAGGGACATTCACACATATTCTTTTAAAATCAACACTAATTATTTGGATGTTTAACTCAATAAATGGAGATTGAGTTAAAATTACTTTTATCAAGTTCATATCGATGACTTGAGAATTTATCAAAGGAGTGAATATTTGTATCAAAAGTATATCCACGGAAAGGGGAGTGTAAATTATGACATATGCAAATGAATAGTTATTCCACACATAATCTTGGAGTAAAATAATCAATGAAGTATGCCTAAAGCCGAATGAGTGGAAATTGAAATTTCAAATTACATTATCGATTTGGTAACTTAAGAAACATACACCCATGAAAAACGATTATACAATTATGATGTAAATATCTATAAATTATATTATATTACACAATTAATACAATCATGGGATGTACATAGACCACATGCAATAAATAGGTGTTGAACAATGGAAATCTCACGGAATTAAAAGTGAGATAAGAAACCCCTTACTTTGTATTTTTTCCTTGGTAGTGGGTAGGTTAAACTCCTGTATAATGGTGAAATAATAGTTATTGAATTATAAAAGAATAATATACATTAATATGATGTATTATATGATCTTTTAACTTTGATTTGTTGATAACATCTTACTATTATTGTCGTTTCGGGTGTTAACAGATTCATTTTCCTTTATATTCTTTGTTATGTGAGCCATATTTTTATGGATGGGATGTGTCTTATTAATATCCAGAACTATATCATGTCTGTAAAAATTATTTTTAATCATCAAATGAAATTTAGTCTTGAATGGATATGATGGGGAATGAATCTCACCGTGTTCATGGAGACGGTAATCCGTAAGTACGCATGAGCGACAATATCATTCTTTTGGTATTAAAATATCATATAATTGGATGGTATATCATATATAAAGAATCATTATCATGTTATATTTATTATTTACATGAATTTAACATCATTTTTATACCCATCCAAATAATAATATATTAAATAACAATTACACCACAACATGTAGACGGTAGGTCATACGTATGCAGGTATGGTGACATGTCATTCAAAGGGTGGATAAATACTGAATATGGTTGAAAAATATTTATAATAATATAAACGTATATATAATATACTTGATTTTTTATTTTAGAATGGAAATAACAAAGTAATAAGAAGTGGAAAAATAATGGAACTTGAAAGAGGGTGGTGAAATGAGTACCTCTTCTTCGGGGTTTTCCTTTTGATTTGATCAAAATTGCTCCTCAAGTTGGCTTTCTCACCAAAGTAGGACGTCTAGGATGAAGTGAGGTAATTTGAGAGGATATTGTTTCAGGTTTTGGTCGAAAAAAAAGGCTTCGAAGGTGTGAAATAGAGAGAAGGGGTAGTTCCCTTTTATAAGAGGGTGGGAGGCACCTTAGAAAAAATTTAAAATATTATTTTATAATAAATTAATATTCGGTTTATAATTGATCCAATGTGACTTATTTAGAGGATAAGTTGGGTATGGATAGAAATCCTTTCATCCAATAGATTTCATATAGGTTTGGGTCACTATATTGACCTTATCATTTATATTTAACTCTTAGTTGAATAGTTTGACATTGACCATGTCTCTTTGGTTTTTTATATTATCTGGTTAATAAACATACTATAACAACCCAATAGAACCCCAAGTGGTTCGTTATTAATATATATAACATTATCTAAGTAATTTGGCTGACCCTTTGATTTTTAGGAATAGAATATCAATTAATAATATAATATTTGTTTTAAATACTCCTTTATTTCAATTTTGACACTATTTAATAATTGATTTTTTTATAGTTATAACAACATTATTAATTCGAAGTAAATTAATTTAATCAATCATAACATGTCATGTTATCTTATAAAAGTATTGTAATTCATAAAAAGTCTCAAATTACATTTATTTGGATATTTATAATGTCATTTATTTTAATATTTCATTGATTAGGTAATTACTGCATCACCATTGTGTCATAAATAAATTAAATTATTTGATGTCTAAAAATTATAAAAAAACTATTATTTAGGAAATATTTTTATCTCTATAATGAATATTTATAATCGAATTTATATTATGTATAAACATATATAAAAAATGTTTTAGTTATTAAACTTTGATTTTAACTCTTTTAACTCTTCTTTGAATTAAATAATAATAAAAATCCTAATCTAATCCAGGTGGATCAAAGAGGTTAATATTTTATTCCTAAGGTTTTTTGGTCAAATTATACTTATCCAATATAATTAGGACATGTGTTAGGGTAATAATAATATCATTTTTAACCTTAATTACCCTATTTACTTTTAATTGTGGTAAATAAAATTAAAAAAGTTATTATTCACCAAAAATTATTTTTATCTTATTGAACCACATTTTACTCCTTGATATTAACCATGTCTCTAGGATTTTTGAAATTCCACTTACAGAAGCTGTAAAATTATGTTTTATGTGAATTTTCAAATTCTCCTAGAAGGTGGGTAAAAGACGATGAAAAGTTCTATAAAATTTTTATATATCTAAAATTATTATAAATTGACCCAAATGAATTGCATTGAACCTATATAAGTAATATGTATCTATTTTGACCTAAAATAAATTTGAATAAAATTAATAATTATTTAAATAAAAAATCGGTTTTAAACTATAAATCATTTTTTCACTATTCATCAAAAATTGAATGTTTTCAGAAAAATACAAAAAATTTCCCTATTCTAATTTCAATATTCTGATTCCAAAAAATTTAGTCCATTTTAAAAGATAAAATTTATATAATTTAAAAAGGTGGGTATTACTATTCATAACGGCTAGTTTGATTGATTATGGTGTGTATTAGAACTCGAAGTTGCATACAACACATGCTACTGTATTATTCAAAGAGAAGCGTACCGTGGAAGCTTGGGGAGTTACAATTGAGAAGACTGTTATTCTCAACCAAATTACATATAATTGTTTTTTAGATTAGCTAGATCAAGATGGAGATCATACTAGATATTAGTATCTCATAATTTTGTAGGATCTTTTTGGGATTCATGATCTCTCAAATATTTACCATTTTTGTACTTGTAGTTTTCTATTTAGTAGTTATAATACTCTATGAAATTTCATTTTTACATGAGGTATTCCATTATATATATGTGTCAGTAGGTGTTTATTTTGTTATATGTACTATATATCTCTTATACATGACCTATTAGATGGTTATTTCATCCATATTCTTGTTCATTATACCCATGGTGCTAGTCACGAACCCAAGGCCTATTCGGGGAGAGACATGGATAACCACCATCTCTCTCGTCTCATTGACAGCCAATTAGGGTTACACATAGGGGAGGAGGTCATGATAGGTTATGTATGAGGGATAATTCTAATTATAGGAAAACATAATAAACATTTTTAAAAGTAAATATTCCATAGTTATCCTATCAATTATATCCTATTTTAGATAAAGGAAAGTGGAAGTGGTTGTGGAACAGATAAACATAAGGGTAATCACCCTAATAAAGAATGTTTTATTATCAACTCAATATCAGATCTAGTTCATGATGAGTGGGACTAATACTACACCCCTATCTAGGTACTCAATTTTTATATGATATGGTTAATCAAATTTTTATGAAACATTATGATGTATTTAAATGGAATTTGAGGATGTAATATATTACCAGTAAGGATATAAAGCCTACCAAGATTTTGAGAAATGAAAAAATCAGTTAAACTAAAGGTGTTACATGTTGATCCTATTATATCACAGTTGAACAAAAAGAATTATTTTTTGAAATGAAGATGTATTTAAATAAGTCATCATGGGATTTAGTTATAGTATTATTATGTTCATTTACTCTAATTTTATTGAAAATAATAAAAACTATTTTAATTTTTTTAGATAAGATCCTGAAATTTATTGTACGGAAGAAATGTGACTAGAAACTCCAAATACTGACTAAGGGAGTGTATATATATTAAATTGTTTAAATTATAGAAAATATTATTACAATCCCATTATTTTAGAAATGGTGTGTCTCCATGTATATATTATTGTGAGCTTTATATCTGAGTAAAAAAATACCATTAGTTTCACAAAGATCACATAACTTCATTAAGAAGTTAAAAATAAATATTATTATGGGGGTGAATTATATTTAATGGGGTAGAATGTAACACTATGAGATCTTGGAATAAGTTTTTCTCTAAATTGATAATATGTTTGATGGTCTGTTTCACAGAAAACCCTAAATAAAATATACATGATATAGTAGATAAATATTATTAATAAAATTATAATATTCCTAAAACCTACAATAAATAAAAATTCATTACTGTACCAAAATTTCATATATTAATAAGATAAATAATTAATATGGTTCAACATAAAAAGTGATTATTCTATCCAAAGAAAACAATTTTTTAATGTGTTATATATTTTATAATTAATAATTAAATTGAATGTTTTTATATTACTTTGAGAATATGGACACTAATATAATAATGTCAATAAATTTAAAAATTTATATAAAATAATATTCAAAAAAGTTTGTTTTCAAAAATATTATTTTTATATAAAAAATAATTTTTTATATTTTTTATTATACATTAATAAAAAAATTATAAATGTAAGAATTTAAATTTTACAAAATATATATAATTTTTAAATATATCTTATCAAAATTATCCTTAAGATAATTTTGGTATTTTTCCATAATAATTTATTTTCAGGTTAATAGTGAAAAATATAGTCTTTACTAAAACGATGGCATTTATTACTATATCATGACGAATCTAAAACATCAGGACAGAATAAATTAAATAAGTTATTAAAAATATATTCAAAGAGAATGATGATTCAGTACAAAATACTAAGTCGTATTTAGGAGAAATATGATTATTACATTAAGTACATTATTAATATTTTTGAATAAAACCGTATTGTTCATTTTATACAATTAAATTTTATTTTGGTAAAATTAGTTTATGGATATATTTATGAGTCAGTTAAAATTAATTTATTTATAAAAACCAAATTTATTTTTGTAAAATAAATAACACTGATAATTGTATCTAGTATAATAATTTTATGGTTTTAAACAGTGTTATCATAAAAACATTTTTTACATGTTTTATTTTTAAATTTAAAATTATCTTTTATCATAAATAAAAAAAATATTTCATAAAAGGATATTTTATATTTAATTATATTATAGAAAATATTTGATAATTACAATCATGACATTTTTCCTTAAAATCAATTATCAAGGTTAAAAATAAGTTACTATAGTAAATGTTAATTATGATAAACACTAAAAAAAATTGGAAAAGCCTAAAATCACTCATGTTGTACCAATAAATGAATAATTTATTTGATAATAGATCATAAATTGTTACATTTTCCATTAGTTACCTAAATGTATGACATTTAACATGGAATAGTCTAAATCCATTAAAGAAAATTATGTGATATTTAAAAAAATTCAATTTTTCATCACTTAAAAAATGATATCACTTTCACTACATTAATCCACCTATTCCAGAGAATATATAAAAAAAGGAATAAACCCTATTATCTAATAAAATATATCTCCTATTCCTAAAAACATTTTCGTTTCCAAATGAATATTCTATGGAGATTAAAGGTGTTTCCCAAAGGATATTATCTAATGGGAGAAGTAGTTTTCTCAACTAATATCTCATTATTAATTTCTTCGTCTACATTATATTTATTTTACATATTGAATGTATAATTAAATAATTATTAATATATTACTAAAATGATATTATAATAATGGAATATTACTATTCTAACTTCCTGTATGATAATTCAAAAAAGGAAAACATTATCATGCATACACACGGGCCATCACTTTGGTGAATGTTGTTTTGGTTTATTTTTCCATTACCCCCAAACAAAAATTAAATTAAAAATGTATTTAATATTTAAATAATTTATTTATATCACTATTAAATTTTTAGAAATGAAGTATCAGAAATCTATATTTGATATTAGAAATAAATGATCATAGTAAACATAACCGCCATAAGTGAACATTTAGTGAATCCAATCATGCTATGATAGATTTTTTAGAAATGAAAAGAAACTATAAAAAAATTTCTAAAAATATAAAAAATCCATAAAACAATATATTAATTTTTATTACAAATATTATTTTACACAATTTTAACGGTAATCACTATACCAAGGGTGTCTCAGCTAAATTGATTAAACCACCTCAAATAAACACTATATACAATAAAATACTTAGTAAATAAATAGATTTTGATAAAAAAAATAGTATTATAAAAATGAAATAGATATTGAAAATGTTCCCAATAATGTATTTAATAAATTTAATTTTATTAATTACGATGTCACATGCTCATTCAAAACATCTCAGGGTCTGAGATAAAGGTTATTTATATCTATTTTCAATTCCATAATATATGATTTATTTGGAAATAATAATCTATAATGTATACTATATTAAAATAAATAAATAATTAATATATTATTATTTAATTTCATATCATTATATTTGACTTCCCATTTCATAAAAACTGATGTATATTCTTTTTATTATTATGTTACCATTTTTGTAGTGGTTTTTATATCTCAATTTTTATTCATTGAGATATGATTCTTAATCACAACATATTTACATTTTTTGTCAATATAATAGTAATATATTTCATTTAGAATAATATTTAATTAAATATAATGAATTTATGAATCAATATATTTTTCTACCAGTCATGTGTTTTTAATTATAGAAACATCGATGATGTAATGGTATTTAGAATCTCACATCTGGTTTATTTTTTTTATGATCTTTTTTTGAAATTATTTGAAATTTTTTAGCTCATTTAAATAATTTTAATTTATTATATTGTTTTCTATATATTTTTGTTGATTTACATTTCTACCACATAAATCTCTTTCTAAATATCTATTTCTTTATTAATTATGATATATGTAAGGCATTAGGTTATCTAAACATTTCATTAAATGAGATAGAATGTTACACCCTAAGAATAAATCATGTTTGTTTGATGAATTATTCAATTTTATAATTCATAATGTGTTCCGTATTTTCTCTCATGTGATAATTATTTGTCACACTCATATATGCTTTCTTGATTAATTTCATTCTCATAAAAGAGCCTAATGTTTTAGGAAAAACCTAGCTCATATCCATTAATGATAGTTTTCCCCCAAACTCCATGTTAATTATTCCAAAAAATGTTTTTTATATTATATTTCAGTCAAAATATTTGTTTGATCATTTGTTATTACTAATTTTCAATATCAGTTTTAGAATATAGGTTTTTATATATGTTTTTTTTCATTTGGTGTGTCATCAAAGGTATTTCCGAATATTTAAATGGTTTTCTATAATTCTAAATCAAATGTTTTATATTCCACTCCTCACTATTTTAAATTATTTATATATTTTCAAGTATATATATATTTAATATAATTTTAATGTAAATTTTTTCTAATATTATCAATTTACCTTTTCAAAACAGTCTTTTAAAAGTAACTATATCATCTTTATTTACTCTAAATATAAAATAGTTATAAAAAACACTGATATTATTTCCCCCACAAAATTAGAATTATCCATTAATGAAATTACATTCCAAATTTTTTTACTATTTTTTTGAAGTCATTTTAAATCCCCATAATAATGAAATCCAGAGGAAATGTAGTTTAATGTCTTCATATGTAATAGTTTTAATATAATATGATCTTTTTGTTTTAAAATAATTTTCAATAGATTGTGTTTTAAGAGAGAATTTTTCAAGTAATATTATATATTATCAATGAATGATTTTGAAAGAATAATTATCTTGTAAAAAATGTTTCGGGAAAACACACTTTTTAGTTTCAAATTTTGTTTTTCAAATGTTTTCTCAAAATTATTATTAAATTTTAATTAAAACATTTTTATTTAGTTTAGATACCATTAAAAAAGGATTATTCAATCTTATATGTCAATTGATTCATCCAAATTAATATAATGTTGTTTTTATTCTATTTAAACAATATTAATGGTCATTATGTTACAATGTCGGTATTTGAAATCCATCATCTGAATTATTTCATTGGATGTAGTATAGAATGTTATAGAATTTTTTTTAGAAACACTTATATTTTACATAGGTTAATTAAGTTATGTTTAAATTATGTATGTTTTCATGTTATATTGGAATACATAAGAATATATTATTATTATTATATTTTTTGGGGTCATATATTGCAAAATAATTCATTGGTTGTGTTTTTTATATCTCATGAGATAATAATGATCATCATGGACATGATAATATTAAGATTTTTCAACAATGATGTTTTTTACAATGATCACATTATTATTTATTCAAGAGTATGTGTGTGGAAATGATTTAATTACTCAATATTCATAGATTTTATCATGGATATGATCCTCTTATGATATTTTCACATGATGTTTCATGGAAATCATAACATGTTGATTTATTTAGATTATGGTGCATGGATAAGATTCCATAAATATTTTTTCACAAGATAGTTCATTAAAATGGTTAAATATAGCTTGGTTGACAATATTGTGTGCGAACATGATGGTGTGTTTGTTTTAATAAAATATATACATGTAAATGTATTCTCTTAACCAACATCAAAATATTTCTTTATCACATGCCTAAGCATATGGTAAAATTTTATGTTATATTCCTATTATTAGAATTGATGAATCGTTTTTTCTAATTTCACTATTATTCCATGGTACATGTTTGTTAAATTGATATTAAATGTTTTCGTCTCATGAATTAAGGGAAAATATTAATGTTTTATTTTCTTTTTCAAACTATATTTATCCCCTGCTCAAATTTCCACATTTGACCATGATATAACCATTAACGACAAGTTGATAAGTTTTATGTAACTCAGTATTTGATCTCAAAACATTTAAATGTTTATATTATCTAGTTTATGTATACGATTATATTCTATGAGTTGTTTAAAAGGTATTTTAGTGTGGTTCTATAATAGAGGATTGTTCAGAAGTATTGAAAAATAAGTCATTTGTGTAGTTCATCTATCATGACCCCACCCCCAAAAGAACACACGTAACAGGAGAACAATGAGAGAAGGGAGTGGGTGACTTCCTGATTACTATCTCAAGTAGACCCTATGTGAGTACATTTGGGGGGAGGAGGTTTTTATAGAGTGTTATATAAGGTCTAGTCTACTGGTTAGGATGTAGTTTGGAGTTAGACACTAGTGAGGGCTACATGGTTCTATAAGAAAACATTGTCAACTATGTTTAGTAAATGATATGAAAATAATTGACCATATGAGAAAAAAGTATCTAGGGCCCCTTTTGTTATAATTCCAAAAAAATTAGGTTTACAGAGTCCAATAAATTAATTGATAATATTTTTGTGGTAGAGAACTATGAAAATATCATAGGTCATTCTTTTTTGCACCATAAATTGAAATGTGAAATACTTGGGACAAGGGTAACATTAAAGATTAAAATTTATTAGTTAATTCATTAATATTATGTATTTTAAATTCTCGGTTTAGGTTTCTAATATTTTTTATTCCAAGAATCTCACAAGGTGAAGTCCTCATTAGGCTCAAATTAATGATATTTACCATGAAGTGCTAGCACAAAACTATAGAGTATAGGTTTACAAAGATGACATTTAGAGGAGGAAAGTGTCACAGTTTTATTTCTATAGTATAAAAAAGGATGAGGGATCAATCTTAGATTTAGTCACAACATACTGGTAAGAGGATGTTGCAATAACATTAAAATCGATCCATGGTGAGAGGTATAACTTGATTTCATTGGCTGTGAAAATAAAATGCGGATTAGTGAGGGAGTGATGGATATTTTTTAAATAGAGATTCTGATGAGTAACCAATTCAATGAGATATGTTTAGGGATCAATTCTAGGGATAGTTTTTATCATAGACTACAAATGAGACCGATCACTATGAAAATCATACCATTTTATAGGAGAGTTTTAATATATGGGATTGTGGGTTCTATTGATGTACCCTTCTATATTATTCTTTAGACCTATATTTGAATAGGTAGTCTAGGGTGAGGTAATATTAGTAGGATTTGTTTTCATAGATCCAACACGAGGTCACACTATTCATATTTTCAACATATACTATGGTGATGGAAAAAGTAGATGTCTTTGAGAGTATGATGGCCCAAAAAAGATCATTATTAGAGTGGTTTCATCAGGATTCCACATGAAGCATAAAAATGATTCAGGGTTCCTATTTAAGTCCCAACCCTCATCATCTCATTTCCCTGGGGGTGGTGACCCTAAAACCAACACCAAGGGATTAGATATTTGTTCTTCTAAGGTGAGAAATTCTATCAGTGGAGATAGATTCCCAACATTCTTATTAGTATTCATACACTAGGTATTTCTCTTCATGTTATTCTATTGAGGTAGTTTCAGCCGACATGGCAGTAGATGGGTGTTCAAGATTGCGATCAGTAAAGAGGGGATGGGGTTAGTAGAGGACAACCCCTAGATTCTCCCCATCCTCATAAAGGACAGTATAGATATGCAGGTGGTCAAAAAAATGTTCACATATTTCATGGATTAGGTCATGGTCAACTTAATATTATATCATTTCTAGAAATGTGTGTACAAGATGTAATTCAAGGTGACCATTTCTTATTACCTATATGGTTTTATGATTTGTTAAATTTAGGATCTAGGTACTCATTTATATCAACTATCCTTATCCACGCTCTTTTACATTAGGTGGATAGGTTTCCAACCCCCCTATCGTTGTCTATTAAAATCAAAGGTCGGGATGACTTTTATGATGTTTATAGAGACAATGAGTGAGTGTTAGGGAAACATCATCATGGGAAGAATTCTAATTTTTGTGGTCATATCCTTATGTAATAGTCCTCATTATGTATTTTATACATTTATTATTGTATATTGTGGACCGATTTAAGAGATAAGATGTGTCCAATGATACTAATAGAGATCCAATTGTTTTGATTTGTATGAGAGACCATGAAATAGGTTTTAGGTGTGTTCAATACTTTTCATCCTTATTTTACAAGCCAATTCTGGTTTCGTTGGATGTTTACATGATTGTGTTTTCATGGGTTTTGTAAGAGTTCCATGATTCCATTCCCGAAGAGGTTGTAAAAATACATCGTCAATGTAAGTTCATGTTTTGGATTTACCTGCAAGAGATCATATCTACTATCTAATGTCTTAATATAATGTGACACCTTCACAGTTATGGGATCTATGAATAAAACTCATTGATCTTTTATAGTGATTATTTTTCTTCGGATTTTGTGACCTTGGGGTGGACTAATTTTTTATGTGAGGAAGATAGATAGATTGTGGTTATTTTTTAGCAATTATTGTTGCTTGATCCTAGTGATAATGAGCACACTATATCCTCTTCCTAATATTGATGATTTATTTGATTATATTAAAGGAAAATATTGGTTCCTGAAAATATATATTTGTTCATGGTATAATCATTTGTTGGAAAAGAATGTTGATATTATAAATATAGATTTATTTTGTCATCATGGGAATTATGAGTTTGTTTTAATGCTATTTGATGTGACGAACACTCCATCTATATTCATGGTTAGGTTGAAATTTTTTTAATGTGTTCTAAGATGTTTTTTGTTCTAGTTTTCATCAAATACATCATTTTGAAGTCTCTATATAATTAGACACGTGTAGAGAATCTATGTTCTATTTTTGGTATTCATAATGTGTATCATGTTTTTGGGAAGTTATTGAAGTTTGATTTTTTCCTCATGATTTTAATTTCATAGGGAATGTTGGGTCCTAGTAGGGAGTAGCTATGGATTCATTGAATTTTGAGGTAGTCATTTCATAGGAATCCTTCAATACTAATATAGAGATGCAGAATTTCCTTGTCTATTGAAGACAATAAATAGATTAAATGATGAATTTTCTTGGGTTACACATTTTTTAATATCCTTTAAAAACTGAATCATCAATTCTAGTTGACTAATGATTTGTACGTTTCTTTCTAGTACATGAACTTGATGTTAGTCTGCACTCTAGTCCATTGTTTTTTACTAGATGGAGTCATTTTTGAAGTTTATGTGAAACATCATGTCCTTTTTTGGATTTATTTTGATGTTTAAGGGATATATCTATTCTTATGGGTCTTTGTATTCATTTACCCATTATCTTTACTATGTCACATGTTATCATGAGTTGGAATTAGATGCATTTTCCTTTAATTATAGGAGATGTTACCTCAAAAGTGAGGGTTTTTTGGTTTTCATCATTGATAAGATCACGAGGATTCAATTTTCCTAGCATGGAATGATCTTGAAATAGTAATTCTGGTTGGAATTCTTGATGGATTATGAATTTTGGATTTTTGATAAACTATGATATGGAAATTTTTTAGATGATGTATTGATCATGAAGTTATGTATATCATGCATGAATTTGATAATTCATGGAAATTGATGGAAGATTTCACAATGGTGCATCTGGATATGGGGTAGCTTAGAGGAATATGGTGACTTTTTTAGATGAATGTGAAATAATCATTGGTGTATATGATAGGAGAGTCCCTATTTGGGATTTTATCATAGTGGTATAGAAATACAAAGTTTTTTTGTGGATTTGACTTATTGATTTCTTATTGATGAAGAAAAATGGGTGTTGTTTAAGGGAATTAATATTAACCCTTTTGAGATGCATGATGTGGTTATCCATTTGTTCAATAGATCACCATTGGAAATAAATAATATCATGAAAAATATGTACTATTCATTGCGAGTTCAGTTTTAATGGCATAGGTTGAAGATTACCGTTTCATAGTATATGTATCAATGATTAGTATGCCTGAATGAGAAGGATGAGAAACATGTTAAAGGTGTTTTAATCGATCCATTATATGTTTCCCATTGTATGTTAGAGTACACCTCATTGGACTTTCTTATCAATACATCATTTTTTGTAATTAGATTCTATGCGGTTGATATTGTATTATATGATGAAATTATCCTACTTTATAGTTATTAGGGAGTTGATCATAGTGTATTGTTTTATGGAAATATATTGTAGAGGAAGTGAGACTACACAAAGACCTAAGGATGATCATCTCATATCAGGATCCTCATTTTATATCTAGGTTGTGGACATCTCATTTAAATTATGTAGAATCACATTTGTGACATAGCACAATTTTTTCCATAGAAGGAAATTCATAGAGAGAATATTATTTATACTCTTAATGGAATGGGGTGTTCTTGTTACCAAGATGTTAGAGGTTTATGGATGTGGCACTTCAAATGGTTTAGTATTCTTATAATTATTTGATTCACTCAACCATCTATATTTAACTATTTATAACATTGTACAACTGAACCTTTAATTCACTATTTTTCTAGAATAGGGGTGGAGGGTTAACGTATATCAATCCAGAGTTATTATAAAATATGATAGATATGGATTAGGCAATTTGTGAAAGGATGAAAAAATGGATGGATTTTCATAAATGATATTCTAATTATAGGAGGACATGTATAGATATTTACAATGGAGAACATGTGTTCCTGAATTTGACTCCTCATCATGGAATGTGATTCTTTGGTCATGGGAGAAAGAATTCTACCATGTCTGTTGAACCGTTCAAGGTACTGGCTCGTATTGGAGTTGCGCGATATCAAACAACTCTTCTCCCATATATGGGCCATTTACACATTAATTTTCAATTTTTTCTTCTCCACCATAACCTTCATGATGACTCTCACATCATTAATTGGGTGATATCGATGGTGGTGTGGCCGAGATCTTCAAAGAGTATCATATAAAGATATATGAATTTTAAAAGAATGTGTTGTGTGGTCATTTTTGTTATTTTGTTCATTTATTATGATAACATATTGGTATATTGAAGAGAACATATGAATTTGAGTCATAGATATTCCCACATTACCATGAGTGTTTTAATGTTTAGTAATTCCCTTATAATGTTTTACATTTTTGGATGTTTTACATTTGTCGATTTTGTGATATTTGTTTCTCAAGTTTCATGTTATGATTTAATCTCATTTTATTTTTATCTCCAGTAGATTATTTTGGAGATGGATAATTTTGTAGCATAGTTTTTGTTGTTACTATTGTAGGGTTGTTGCACTCTTATGTTTGTGAGATCATTTATAGTGATATAATAAGGTGTATTTTAAAATTATGCACATTCATTTTCTATTTTGGTTTGGTTTTGAGTTATCGAGAAATATAATGGTTTTAGAGGTACCTAATGTATTTTAATAGATCGTAGTATAATTTTTTTCATATCATGGGTGGTGGAGACACATAGAGTATGTTATAAGTAATTTGGATGGAGTTTTTAAGAAAGGAGGGGTGAGACTACCAAATGTGGTATGGCTATGATGAGGAGAAATTCACTTAATTATGGTGCCAGTGGTTACAAGATAGTGCATTCAGCTATAGTATACGAGGGATCATGGACGAAAAACCATTCTAAAACATTTTTAGGCATATCTACGCCAGGGATTTGTGGTATTACATAAGTTTGTTTTTGTGTAAAACTTCTACAATAAGGATCCAATGGATGAGGTGTAGGGGTTTTGGGAAGATTTTCCATTTTAGAGGGTAGCTACAATGTAGCTAAAATTTTTGGTGAAAAAACCCAGATGGTAGAGGGGGTCCTATAGCATGGTTTTGGTTTATTCTATACTCCCAAAATCTACACTAATAGGATTTCCCCAAGGAACATGGTTCCACATTTATCAGAGGGTGGTTGTGGCGTGGTCCCTCGTGATGTGCCAAAGAAAGGCTTGTTCTAAGAAGTTCGTCGGAATGGTCTATGGGGATTCACTTGGGTCCTTTAAGTAAAATTAAATTTATAAATAACTCTATACACCCAAACCCATAATATCTACTAATGCTTCAACTTTACACCTAGGATCCTAATAGATAGTTCTCATGGTCCTTGAAGCCCCTTTCAAAAGTATTTGATCCATGCTTCTCATATTCCATCCATGTAGATCTATGGTATGTTTTATCTACATTTCCTAGTTTTTTCTCCCCATTTGTATTCTTTTAGTCATGTATACCCTTTCCATGATTTGTAATTTCGTCTCTTTATTTCTGGTCATGTAACATTTTTCTTCTTTCTATGTGTTCATGTAAACATTCCATTGGGTGATCATAGTATCCAAATATGTGAGGTGGTCGGAGATTCAAAAATCGGTCTATCCTCATGTAAATAAAATTGAATATTTGGACATATGGGATTCAATTTTAATTTTTTATTTATGTGAAATTGCAATGTTATTGTGTTTCATCCCTTCAAAGGGAAATGTAGTTAATATAACAACTATTAAGTAAGATTAATAGCGGAATCAGTTAAAGAAATAACATATCAATGATTTAATACATGATAACTTTTTTCCTCTTTGTAGAAAATGTTATACCTCAAAGTTGTATCATATAATTATTGAATTTATAAAATATCATAATTACATGAAATGGTAATGAATTAGAGAAGGAATTAATTGAATAATATAGTTAATAATTAAAGATGACCTATATTAGTAATATGGTTTCTATTTTCATTTTTTGGTAATATAAATTTATGAAATGTTAATGTTTAAATGTATTTTTTCTACCATGTGATAATGTAATTGATAAATAATGTGAATCATGTTAATTGTTTTTAGAATGATGAAATGAAAAACGAATGTTAAATGAGAATGGTAGATCTATCTATTTTTTAAAATAAAATTAATGTTAACAAAGTGATGAACTTTTGATGGCCTTATTATAGATCGATGATGAAGGATTCTGATAGATGGAACCTGTGAATAATGAATATATTAATTAAACATGTAATAAGAAATATATGTTTTTCAATGATAAATCATTGGAACCATGAGTGAAAATTTTCTTATAATTGTTAAATGCATTATTTTTTAGAGATGTGGGAGCTCATTTATATGTGATGGTTGAATGCGTTTTTAGGGCCTAGATATCCTTATGGGTTATAATTGTTTTCTTTCCCAATTATTATGTACATTATATTTGACCCTTGTGATGATATATGATCCTAGGATGGCTAATACTAGGTTGTCTTATGAGATATGGGTAAGGAGGCCTCAATTATGTGGAAGTAGTTCATGTCTATGATGGGGAGATGTATGAGGGTATGTATGAGGATGTTTGGGATGGAACCAAATATAATGTAAATAGTTGAAGCAATTATTAACCAAGGATGAGGTAAATTTAGGCTCTTTTCAAATCTATTTAATGGCTAAGTGGATAGGTTTTTTTTAATGTGTATTCCTTTCCCCACTAATTTATGTATCTATATTTTCTTGGATGTATTTCTCTTTGTGGTATCTTAAGATTTTCTTCCTTGAGTATATTGAATATATGGAATTGTTTATATTTGATAATAATTACAAAACAGGTGATGATTTTATTTATTTAATAAAAATGAGATAATCTTTTGAAACCTTGGGCTCAGTTTGGATCATGCCTGAGAGGAAATAATTTCACTATAATGTTTGATTTAATGTAACTTGGAATAATGATTATTGTCTACTAAATGATGAAGAATTAATTATATAATGTGAACTGAAAAAAAGAAAATGTAATTTAATGATGATACATAAATTTTTGTGTATTTATTGGATTCATAGTTCTTAAAAGTGGATGATATGTGTCATTGGAACGATTTATATAGTAGATACTATGACTAAGATATTCTCAGTGTGTTGGTGAGATATTTTAAATCATATAAAATTTTTTATATCGTAAAATTCCCCACCCATGTCAATTAGGGAGACTGACACAGAGTTAACTATGGGAGGGTGTTTTTTACCAAATTATCAACAGAAGGATAGATGGATAACTACCGTTTAATCCCCTATCTATTATCATCCTAGATATATGTGATGGTATACATGGTAGTAGGATTTCCCATGTAGTTGTGTAGTAGGATTTAATGGATGTTGGTATAATACTTGAAGAATGATGCACAACATATGGGACGCTGTGTCCCCAAAAAACTAATTGGTTACTATATATGGATATATATATATATATATATAGTATGTTGTGATGATATTATTCATGATGTATTGGTTGAGATATATAGCCCTGGTTTCTTCCGGATGGATTATTTTGGAAAGAGGTGTCTGAAGACGTGAGATAGTGGGGTGGATCAAAAAACCAATGGGGATGTGGTAGCAGTGTACCATTGTTGATATATTATTATAGTACATGTTTTCTTATATGTGATTCGATGCTTCCTTTACCCATTTCACAAGAGGCTCATGGGTGGATCGTATTGAGTATTCTATTATTCTAGACCAATGTATATATAAACGATTTCTTAGAATGTTGGATGATGTTTTTACTAGTACATATTTTACTAGCTCATGGTCATGTAGGAGTTGTTGAGGATTTTCATTCACCATCGTGTATACTTTTTGGTACGTGAAGGTCACCTTAAATTGAATCATTAATTTATGACATTAAATTTATGCATATGGGATTTATTATATATATATATAATAGTTTTTTATTGGTATATCTATCCAATAAAACTCTTCTTCATGTTATCATAGTTGTTAATGCCTCTAATTATTTGTTTAATTTACCCTCAATGATAGTCACCAATTTGGGGAATATTAGAGTTGGAAAATGTTAAGTCAGTGTCTCCCTTTCCTCGTTTCCCCCCTTGAGGGCTACTCTTTGGGGGAGTGGGTCATGATATAATCATATAATATACTAAAACCATTATTATTCATTTTTATATTAGTATGTGATGAAATTATTATATTTTTGTACTATATATATGTTTATCGTGGGACACCTCACATCTACCAAATCGATTATATAAAGAATGTGTTATTAGCAGTAGACCTCAGAGTGCTAAAAAAATTTATTTAATTTAATTTATATATTTTATTATAATTTATATATACTATTATTGAAAAATATATTGTATGTTTTAAAATAATATGAGTATTTAGTATTGAGGGAATTTGGGTCCACATTAGAGTAGTTGGTACTGTTAAGTTCATAGTAGAATGCACTGAGTACATGGAGACTCAAAAAAGATAAAGTATATACTCTAAATATATATAATAAAATGAAAGTAATTTTATAGTAATTTCTGGTCAATAGGATTGAAAAAAATAAAGGTATCCACTTGGTACTTGGTTTTATGACAATTATTGTAGAAAATATAGAATGTGGAAAGAGATCAAACATTTATATTTATATGGGTCTGTAAATATACCATACATCCAAGGAGGTAAATTTTGTAATTTCACTATTTATGTTGCCTTTCAATAACAAAAAAATCACTATCTATCACCCCCACATGTTGAGGAATGTACCACGTAAAAATATTTACACATGTAGGATTTTTTACCCAAATTATGTTTTCTCTCACAGGATTAATCGTTGAATTAATTATAGGGGAAATCATCATATTTTCATATTTTTCATGAAATGAGTGCTAAATTCATTCCACATTCTATATAATATGTCTATATATTCACCTTTTTACATCCTTGATGAAATAAAAATCCCCATTTTTAGTAATTATTTGGACTTTATTACAGAAAAGTTGGCTGAAATCTCATTATATTTTCATTGAATGTGTAAACATATATTAATTTTCCTATTAATATTTGAGATTAATATTCCTTCTTGGAATTAACCCTATAAGTAATATTTTTACCTCACTTTTAGATACCATGAATATTTATATTCACATTCATATTTTTTGTAAAAACCCAAATAACATCAACCATGACATTAAATATAAATTCCACATGATCAATGAATCCCCATTCTTTTTATCCACCCTCAAAAACATATTATTTATTTTCTCAAGGTTATCCAATCATCATTTGACATCATTTATTATTATTATGAAAAACTACATGATTTCAATTTTTCAAATAATTTTGATACAAGGCACCAATGATCCACAATCTACACCATTACAATTTAAAGGCATAACTTGGGAAATTTGATCCACCTATTTATCTATAATTAAAATCCATAAACAAATTTATTTATTTTGGATTCATTTTTTAGAGTATTAATTCATGTGTATTTATATTTAACAACATATTGATACAACATTATACCAAAAATAGTTAACACAATACATAAATAAGAATGATATTAAACATCACGATTTATGTAATTAATAAAATATACCATATAACCATAGATATAATATTTGAAATTTCATTATTTTAGGTGTTTTAAAATATAAAAAAAACTCATGCCCTCTCAACAACACAGACGAAGTATTTTACACTTTAAAAAATTTATAAACTAATAGAACTTACACATATATGTTTTTTAGTACAATGTATTTTTCTCAAATAAGATGTAAAAATTAATTATATATGTGATAGGTCGTCATATAATCATATAAAATACCACACGATAAGTAGTATCCTTTCAAATTATCTTTCAAAAGTATAAAACAAACCTTTAGACATATGTGATGAAATACTTGAACATAATTTATAGTAATCATTTCATATTCACTCCTAATAAGGTATTTAAATATTCTAATCATTCCATTTAATATGGAGGAGTATCGTAATTGATATATGAGTGAAAAGAATAATCATACCTACATGTATTAACTCTTGGATTAATTCCCTTACAATAAATATCTTGAATATTATTTTCACACATTCATATTTTATCACAAGAAAACAATACATGATAGCCTTTCCTGTATGCATTTTTAATGGAGGGATTGTTTATGTGGGTCATGAATTTTGTATGAAACCTATTATTTTTAATTAAATGAATAATATAATAAAAAATAACACTTTTATTTTTCTGTCTTCATTATTCATATCAAAACTGCACACTTTTCAACGGAATCAAGATCCGTCAAGTATTTTAGATTCATGGTATTTAGGATAATGTAAGAACTATGTCTTGACAGGATTTTTTTTTGGGTTTTACATATTTAAATTTAAATATATTATCTACAATATAATTTGATGAGTTTTTTTAATTTAATATGTTTACTAAAAATATATCATTTGATAATAATTCATGGGTTTGAATAGACTCTATGTAGGTGACCTTGAAGAATATCTTAAATTTAATTAAGTATTTTCTTTACATTGTGTGTATATAGTATATAAAATAATATTAGATAATTAAATGATCATAATTAAACCATAAATATAAATTAAATTCATATCATGAATTAATTTGATGATGGTGATGATTCAAATTATGAGAAACTGTTTTTTTAATTTGTTTTAATGATTATAATTTGTTTAATTTTTTATAATGAGAAATATTATGATGTTATAAGTTGTTATGAAATATGAAATTATATAAAATATAGAATCCAATTATTTAATTACTGTATATATTATTTATAATTTTCCTTTTGAACTAATTATAAATTGTATTTGAATTTTTCGACATGTTATACTATTATGATATATTTTAAATGAGTATTTAAATTTGAGATAATGTATTTTGTTGATTATTATAAAATGAAATTATTATAATATTATAAATGTTGTTTTCAATATATTTTAACCAAATATAGACCTTAATGAAAATAATTGGTGCAAGATGTGATATTACATGGAAATTAAGTATTTATAGAGGCATTGATCTTTGATAAGATACCACACAAACTTCGATCATGAGGTAAGGACATAGTCCATTAAGAAATAAGATGTCGGGTTTTTCCTTTTATAGAGGTACTCATTAAAAAATGAGTTATAGAAATGAAATTTTCACTCACCACTGATTAAAATATTTTATATTATATTTGAAAAACAATTTCAAAGATTCAGATAGAAGCCCTATTAAAAACTACCATCATAAAATTGGTGTATGGTTTTTGGGAAATATTACCAAGTTTATTGTCAAATTTTATTCATACACATATTATGTATATATATACATAATACATATTCATTCTAGAATGGCATATGACCCTATATCGATTGGAAATATATGAATGGATCTTCGACCGTGATTTATGATGTTTAAAATATTTTATTGTGAGTTTTTTTTTAGTTCTTCTTTTTTTGTTTTTCAACATTACTACATTTAGATATATTATTTAGAATATATATCATGATATGTTTAACTATATGAGATTTAAATTGAATGTGATATTATTTTGAGATATTATATCATTTTAATTATATTGTTTCCTTTTTTTGAAATAATTTATTATAATTTTTATCTATGAAAATGTAGTATAGAGTAAATCCATCCATCGGTTAAAAAGATAGAACAAATGTGTTAGAATTTGATCTATAGTAAATAAAGATTTCACTTGAGGAATTTTTATAATTTTTTTCAATTAAATGATCATTATATAGTGGTATGTTATAAAATTTTATCAATGAAAAATTTTATTAATATTTTATTTGAATTTAATCAATTTGAGTAAAGGTTAAAAAAATTAGGATGGAACTAAGAATTAACATTGGGTATTTGTTCCTAATAAAGAAATACATAGTTCAAGTTAATGTTATTATGGAAGCACATGGGTAATGTTCATTTTTTTGATGCACTATAGTGATGTTCCCATTGGTATACTTATGTCCCATTAAATGTGATTCAGCATCAATGAATTGTTTAATGGTAGACTCCATTACAAAAACACTAAATAGGACATTACTAAATATTTTAAAGGTTAAATATATAATAATATGGAAACAATACTTATAAGATAATGTGATTCATTTTTTAATATAATAGAATATCTATAATCATACATGAGAGAAATGATATGGCCTTTGGTATACCTCTCTGTTGGAATTTCCAATTTCCAATCTTGTAAGTGGAATCAGACATATTTGTACTTGTTATATTTCTCCAATAGAATAACGATGTTCCATTGGATATGGTTCACTTCATAAAGTATTGTTGAGACTATATTTACCATAATATTATTTTGAACCATACGCGAAGAGAAAAAAATTACCTAGTTAATTCACTTTCTATTCATGGATGGCCATGAGAGACTATCACACTATACACTAGCTTGGGGTCTCTAAAAAATGTCTAAAACTATTTTTTAATAATGATGTTCTGAGCCTTAAAATCAATATGCCACTGTCTGTTTTCTTGGACATTATTTTTTGTAATTACTTATTGTTTTTATTTGGGTTTTACTTGAATAAAAAATTACTTTTTATTCTATACAATCACTATCCAAACTGCGGATATGGTGGAAATAATATCTAAATAGTTGGGAATTTGGATTCTCTCTATAGTTTTAAGTTCATGACATGATAATGATCGTAATTTACCAATATTATTTTATATTATCTCCTAAATATGATCTATATGTTTGACATGAAGAGTGTAGGATAATATATTTCTTCCAAATGGATAATGATGATGTGAGCGACGATGGATGTGGAATAAACAAAATGTTGATATTGAGTTGATTCAAGGGAATTATGATGAACATTTTAATATTTTATGGCTTCTATAGAGTAAAGAATATGGTACATGGATATAAAATTTTGTGAAGGGAGACACATATTTGGAGAAAAATTGATTTTTTTAAGCATTTTATACATCATCATTCTTATCTATTCAGGATTAGTGAAGTACTGTGACTATAAAAAAAGGGAAATCTCACATACATGTGAGATATTTCATGGTGGATATAAAAAACATAATTGTTTATCGATTAGATAAATTTCATAGGAAGAAGTATGAAAAAATGTAATATCTCATTATTAGGATATTGGTATAACCTACTTCATGGAACAAGGAAAAAAATAATACATTATTTTTGGTAAAAATGATTTAATTCAGACATAATGAATATAATAAAATCTTATGGTTTGGAAAAGGATTTATAATAGAAAATACAATACACAATAATGAATAATTGTCAAGGGATTATCAATTTCTCTATGGTTTAGTGGTAAAAATATCATTTTTCATGACATATTTTTTGATGATGAGTTAATTTGGTCATTTTATAGAACATATGTAATGAATACATGTATCACCCATACCCTAGAATACCAAATCAAGTGCATTATTTTATTATTTTTCCATGATTAGAAGTAATCACTTCATAATGAACAAATATATTTAGATGTTTTTGAAACCAGATTGCATTCATGAACCATACATTATAATGTAAATAATAAAATAAAACAAATATAATATTTTTATAATACTATAATTTCCTATCATAACCCTTCATATCTGTCATCATATACATCTTGGAATCCTCAAAAACTAATTATGAAAGGGGTTATATCAGATTCTCCTTATGTTTAATAAATACTACATAAGCTATCACAAAAAAGTATAAATGAATTTAGAAAGGTGATTAAATAAAACACGATTAAATTTTTCAATAAAATGAGAATAATATGGACGGATTTAAAGATGATCAAAAATTCCATATAAATTTTCTCGTGTGAAGGAAACAGAACCAAGAATATTAAAATAGTCAAATAATCACATGAAATATAAATAATTAATCTCACAATTGGGGAATGAATAATATAGGTCATAATAAAAAAACCATAAAGGCATTGGCTATAAACAAAAATAAAATAATGTTTAAAACCAAATTTAGTTTGTCTCATGAGTTCTACTGATTCAACGATGGGATATAGTGGGTATTCCCATCACTTTCTTTGTCTAATGATTTCCTAGTATCAAAGAAAGGAAAAATAAAAAACCATATCATTAATATTGAATAACTAGTATAGAAAATGTTAATACATTAACCAGATACCCTGAATGACATTAGAATATAACATCCACAGTCAAAATATTCATAAAATCTTCAATAAAATAGCCTCGTACTGGTTTCTGAGGACTCAGCAAGTGCGTCAAAGAGACCTGAGTTCAAATCTGGGTGGAAAAATAATTTCCGAGTACTATAGAAGCAATGTTGAATGTACTGTTAGATACAGTAACAGCCGTAACTATTCATCTCTTTAGGCTTTCAGGAAACCAATTTGGTCCTCGAGTCCATCAAGGGCATCAGGACACTAAATGCCATTAGGCTAGCTAGGATTTTGAGCCACCTCAGGGTCTTTAGGCCACCTCAAGGATTTCAGGCCACATGAAATTGTGCTTAATGGACCAGGTGGATTCTTTATGGAGCATACCCCTGATAAGGATTCGAAGTAGGAATATTGACTAGAGTATAAGCTAACTGAATTGGAAGAAATATAGGGTATGGTATTTCCATTAGGACTAGCATGTGCATGCATGGAAAGTTGATCCGTATATCCATATGAATGTGGAGAGAAGATATTGAGATATAGAAGCTATGGTGGAGTGGTTACAAGTAGTTGTAGTCTAGATATATTCCAATAAGACCTACATGTCATGTAATTTCCATGTCCTTTGGGTCATGTAATCTCTAATCCAAAGTTTGTTAAAAAAATTCAAAAAATATATCATCTTCAATTAAGAATAAAATCCAACAAAGGATTTTGACATATATTTATATTGTCTAATAAATTAATTAAAAATTCAAGAGAGAAATACCCCATTTTACAATGAAATAATTTACTTATTAGTCCACAAAATGTTAAAAGAAAAAATTTAATTTAAAATATTCAAGAATACATATTTAAAAAGCTTCCAAAAATTAAAGTTTCATGATGGTGGAAAAAGAAACTCATTTAGTAATATTTTAAAAAACATTTCATCAATATTTATTTTCATAAAAAACTCCCTGAAATAGGTTTACAAAATAAACGAATATAAATTTTAATAAATTTTTAAAAAGTCAAAAAGTGTTAAAAATTAATTTAAAAATCATTTTAGAATAGTAAAAACATTTTTGAAAACATTTTTAGAAAACAAGGTCATGGATAATACTATATTATAATTAAATCTTTAAGTATTAAAGGTGTCCCATATAAGCATTTAATACTTAAAATCAGAATACAAATGAAATAATAACATTTTAGAGAATAAGATAATTAATAATTACTGACATGATAACTCAAATGGTCTTTATATACACCTCCATAATGAAAGTTTTTGTATAACATAAAATTAAGCCTCAATGAAAGGAGATTGAGATGAAGTCCATTAAAATGTGTTTCCTTTTATGAGAACGTTCCTTAAAAGCATGTTTAGTTATTTTAAGAACATTAATAACTTATTAAAGAACCTTATTAATATTTATGATATCATATATGACCCTCTTATAATATTTCATTACTGATTGTTTGTAATGTTTCATTATTTTCAGTATTTCGGTTCATATTTTCCTAGTTTCCCGAGTATGTATTAACTTGTTATTTTTAGGGAATTATATAGATCATGATTATATTATCTATATAATGTATTTAATGAAGTAAATATCAAATTTATTCTTTTTATATGTATTTATAACAATCTATAATATTTGGAGATATGAAATGAAATTCACTATTCATGGTGATGGTTAGTAGTACATAGATATAAACTCTACATCTATTTATTTTTCATATCTAAATGAATGAAACATATATTATAAATATTTCTATTATAATTTCAGTAAAAAATCATGTATATTTTTCACATTACTCTGTTAAAACAATCCATTATACATACCATGTATATTGTGAATGTATCACATTGCTTTGAGGAGACGGTAGTCCACACGTCCACAAACGATGTAATGCTATTTACAAAAAATGGAAAGAATATATTTAAAAGTTATATAAAGTTTACCAAACCATAAATACATAATAAATATCATAAAAATCATTTAGAAAAAAACTTTACAACATGATTCACATCAATGAGAGGCGGTAAAGTAGGAAACAAATGACATCATTTTGTGAGGCAGCAGTTCGCAGTACACAAACTGTAAGATCTTTACTAATTAGATGGATGTGCAAGAACATTTAGGTAAAAAAAATTCATAAAAAAATTAAATTATAATATGTATACTGATGTTATTGTATAAACATGAAATACAATTATTTTTTTTGATTTATGTAGGATGTAGAAAAATTCTTGTTGATGAATGTTTCTTATTCTTTAGGAATATATTTATGATTTTCACAAAAGGACCTAATTGGTTGGATTTATTCCCAAATTAAGGCTTAAAGGATCAAGGGATGGAAGTTGGGATCTTTTATTATTAGGTTTTTTCAATCTATAAACCACAATGTGGTGTGTGAGAGTGAGAGAAGAGGTTCCCTTTTATAATTGACGTGCTGGGCACTTTCAGAAATCCTCAAATTATTAAAATATAATAGGGATATTCAAGAGCCAAAGAATTTAAATATATATTAAATGAATACAGGAATACATTTTAGACCATATCATATCCATTTTTTATTATTTAATAATTTTATGTTTTAGGTAATTTAATAATATATTAATTTCTTAAAATATTTTTATTGCCAAATTTGATACTATTCATTTAATTTGACTTCAAATATACAATGAAAGAGAAGAAATTATATTTTAATTATTTTAAAAATTTTCTAATATATCCTATAGATATACAGTATTCATTTTAGATATTTAATAATCCCAAATATATTAAAATAATACTTTAAAAATGACTTATTTTTATTTTTCCAATCATTAAATAAATTTTGTTTTAGTGATGACGAAAAATTTAAGGTAGATATATAATTTCAATAAATTTAAAACTAATATCTATAATATAAATATTTTAAATATTTTGAATATAGATATTTATGTTTATTTATATCTTCATTTTTCACTATGTGGACTCATTAATGATATAAATTATAAAGAGTGTGACATTTTGTAACTATGTATGATTTAAATAATATATAATTTACCTCCATTGAAAATTTTCCATTAAACTAATAAAATCACATATTTAGGTGATAAGTGTTTCATTTTATCCATCCAATACATTTAAGACAATTTTTTTTCACAATCTTAATATCATATTTCGGAGTTCCCCATTAGGTAAACTCTTAATCTCTTATTGTTACAACTTGACTTTTTACTCATTAGGTGATAATATATTTTAAATATGACTATAAAATACCCATAAATTATTCATGGATGAATCATTAAACCTTCTCCAAATTAGTTTTCCAATGTTTATATTTTTATAAATTTTATATCCTTTAAAAATAGTATTTATTTTAAAAAATCATTAATTTAAATTTTAAATTATTCATTTCTTGACTTTTTAAAAATATCATAATAATAATTTTCCTTTGAAAACACTCTTCAATCATATCCCAAATATGGATATTTATTTTATAATATTCATCAATTTCATTAATTTTATAAAAAAATATTTTTTTATTTTTTATATCATTTTTTTATATTTCCATTAATTAAAAAATTATCGCATCATCACTATGTAATCTATAATGATAATTATATATTTTTATAAAATTAAAAATAAATTACCATGTTAAAGGTAATAATTGTATATTTCAAAAGTACTAATTTTAGTAAAATATATCTTCAATGTATCCCCATATTTAGATATTTAACTTCTTAAAAAAAGTATGAAAATTTTTACTTATCATTTGAAGATAATAGTATAATGGTTATATTCTCATCTAATATGAAATAAATGGTCTCTTAGAAAATCCTTTAATTATTATGGATGAAAAATATTGATTCAATAACTTTAAGAAAACTGTTAGGGTAATTTTATAAAATTTATAATATTATTTCTTCCATTAATTACCCAATTTACCATAAACTATGGTAAAACATATTACTAAAGGTACTATTTATAACGTTAAAAATTAATTTGATCCTATTAGACTATAGAAATCATAAAAATTAAAATTTTGTGTGTCCATTTTAAAAAATTCAATTAGCATAAGTTTTTAAATTATGTTTATCGCTACTCATGAATATATAGTGAGAAAGTGGGTTAATGTATAAATGATTGAAAGTTCAATATGTTTTTATGTAATTTTTTTACATAAAAAAAGATTACAAGAAACTAAATTGAATTAATATATGTATAATTAGTCTATATTTACTTTTAAAAATTTTAAAATTTAATTTCACAATAATAATTATTTAAATTAGAATGGGTTTTTTTAAACTGTAATGATGTATTTTTCACCACTAATCAAAAAAGAGACTTCTCTGGAAAAAAAATATTTCACCCTGAGAAAATTTTGACATTAAGAATTCAAATGGGAAGTTTATTTAAAAAATTTAAATTGACTAAATTGACTAAATTTATTTTTCAAATATGTGTCCCATTAGAAGGAGATAAAATATGTTTTTCGTGAAATGTATGCTATCGAAGACATTAACATTAATAAATACATACCTTAAATTCATGGGGTCGTACGTTTCCCACTCCATAAATAAATTTAGTCCCCACATTTTGAAATTGAACTTCATAAATCAAATGATGATACTTGAAAATTATTTTGTGGGAAACCCTCCTAGGAAATAGGGTTAATAAAATATCCTCATAATAATTTGGAAAATGAAATGTGAAGGTCATCCCAAAATTAGGCTTTTGAATGGGATAAAAAATGTGAAAAATAAAAACATGGACATGGAAGTGAAATCTAACTATCATATTTTTATGAGGAGTGATATAGAACATGGTCATTAGAATTTTAACCATCATAGTAACACAATTCTTGTGATCGGTTAAAGGACCATTGATTTCATTGTAGGAAAATTGAATGAACAAATTTTTTGTCTTAATATACTTTTGTTAAAGTTGAAGGATTATTTTACCATCTAGATAAATCACTCATGAAAATATACCTGAATTATACCCATGTCAAAATTTAATCCATATGTTCTGATTCCATCATTCTACACATAATTTCATACTCCTGAGGATGGATACTCGAGGTGAATTTTTATTCCTTAAGAACTTATGATGAATCATATAGTACACAAGTATTTCATTCATCCAACAAATGTCAACTAAAACAAAAAATGTTGACATATAGTATCCAATAAATCATACTTTAAACTCAAACAATAATATCAAATGTTTAACTCCATCCATTTCACAATTAAGACTGTCCTAAAATACTTAAGTCCAAATTCACTATCCAAAATGCTCGCTAAATTTAAAAAAACTATATTAACATTGTATTCCTTAAACTATGTAATTTATCTCATACTATCTCATTTAGAAAATTTGATCACCAGAAAACCCTTAATGAAAAAAAATATTCTTCTAAATTCTTAAATAAGGAATGTTATTTTCAAATACTTATATATCTCCTGATTTTTAGAACTCGAGCACTGTTGATGACATAATTCATGAATCCATATATACAAGAACGTGAACTATTCTACGTCATTTTCAAAGCATTAACTCTTATTTATAATATTGTTTCTTAAAATAACATTGCATTATTTTTGTAGTCTCATCACCATTAGTAGTACACCCATTACTTTTATAATATTGTTGACTAAAACCATTCCCCAAAACGAAAATAAAAATTTTGGAAACATCAGTCATAGTAATATAGTCATGATGATCCATTTTTAGAATACCTAAATCATGATATACTATTCTCAATATATCAGTCTATATGTTCAAGCTAGGTTATATACAGTATAAAAATATATATAAGATGATATCCAATACATAGAAATATTCTCAAAGATAGTCATAGGGTTGTGTATTATTATCGATTATTTCCTAAATCTATATTTCATGGTTACTGATAAACATCCATTGATACGAATTGCAACACCCCAACCCCAGAAGCTCGAAGTTGGTGCACTATTTTTAACATTGGAATGATTATAATGAATCATATCCAGAAGGTCTAATCAGTTATGAATTTTTTTAACTAGATTACATAAAAGAAAATTACATTACAATTTATATCCTAAAATACAATAAAGTGAATCTTTTGAGAACACCATCATTCTCCCAGCTTAACCATATAATTCAGTCATAAAATAGATATTGTAATACTAATAATATAATAAATGAGTTACTCATATACATAGTGGGGGTAATAAATATAGTTTAAGCTATCATAAAAAATCATAAATGATTATTATAAGGTGATTAAATTTACCATCTTCCATTTATTCAATAATCTATTCATGGTACAGAAGGAATCGAAGATGATTAAATAATTCCATATAAATAATAAATTGAGAATAAAACATGACCATGGATATTATACCAATCAAATAATCACATGTTATATCAATAACTAATCTCATTATATGGGAATTCCTAATATGGGACATAATAAACATACAATCAAGGATTTGTCCAAGACACCATAAATTAATCAGTAAGAACGCAATCAGTTGTTTATCATTAGAATAAATGATGCATTGACGGCCAGATCAAGCCCCTCCCACAACTAATTAACCCCAATGCATTCCTTATATGAAATGGGTGATTCATTAAAAAATAAACATTCCTATTGAATAACAATAATATGAAATGGGAACAATTTATCCATAAATAATGAATGGAATCAAAATAGAACATCCACAGCCAAACATATCCTTCACTCATCAACAAAATTTTTTCTCATAATAAATATTACTCAATTAAACAAAAATCTGAAAAATTATGTTGACAAAGTTGAAAATAGTATAACAAAATCATCAGATTTTATAAGAGAAGTACCACTTTTACATTGAAATAGTTTATTTAAAATGACATGAAAATTTAATATAAAATATTTTAATTGATTTTTTTTAATACTTGTAAAGGAAGATTCAGTATATTATGGTGTTGTGATGGTAGAAAAATTCACTCATGTAGTATAATTTTTTAAAAAAAAATCCTTCCATATTTTTTTGTAGAAACACCAACAAAGTACCTTGTTCATAAAAAGAAAAAATATAAATTATAATTAATTTGAAAAAAAAATCATAAAGGGTTAAAAATAAAATTAAATAATAATTTGAAAATAATAATAATAAATTGAAAATATTTTTAGAAGACATGGACATTAGGAAAAAGATGTGATAATTTAATCATTAAAAATTCATGGTATCCCATACCACATTAAATATTTTAAATCATAAGCCCAGTGAAAGAATAAAATTTAACAAAAGAAGATAATAAATAAATTAATGGCATGATATCTTCAATTGGTTTCATATACTCCCCATAAAAGAAGGTGGGTGTATAACATCAAATTATACCTCAATGAAAGAAGATTGAGATGAAATCTGTGACCTTGTGTTTCCTTTTGTGAGAATATTATTTAAACTCTTGTATAATGGTTTTTTGAATCATGATAACATACTCTAGATCCATATTAATATTTATAATGTCATATATTATCCTATTAAAATATTTTATTACCTCATTTTTGTAATCATTCATTATTTTCACTATATTTGTGTGCTAATTGCCTAGTTTCTCAGGTATGTTTTGACATGTTATTTGATAATCAAATTAATTAGAAAATTATTTTATCATCTAGAGAGTAAAAACAAATATCATATAGATAATATTTATATATATATAATAATCCATTGTATTCAGAGATAAGAAACAAAATGCACTATTAATGGAGACAGTAGGTCGTGCATTAGCAAGACTGTTTTTTCCATTTCATTGTTGTATTTGAAAGAATGCAACATAAATGATACATAGGTATATTATAATTATATTATCATTTTTATATAATATTTTACACATTTTATATTAAAACCTTACTTTATACATTCCATATATAGTGTTAGCGTATCACATCACTTTGAGGAGGCGGTAGTCCACACATCCACAACCAATGTAATCATATTTACGAAACAAAATATAGAAAATCAAAATGTATGAGTTATATAAGAATTGAAAAATCATAATTTTATAATAAATATCATATATATCATATATTAATAGTTTTTCCATCGTTATTCCTAATCATGAGATGTGGTAATGGAAAATAGTTACAAGATCATTTTGTGAGGCCGTAGTTTAGCGAACATGAATGATAAGTTCATTACCGAGTACATGGATGTGTGAGTAATGGTTGGTAAAAATATTAAGATAAAAAAATTACATTATATTTTGGATAATTATTTTATTCTATAAACATGATATATAAATAATTTAAGGGGTTTATGAAATAATTAAAACAAAAAACGTATTTTGATGAAATGTTACATCTTCTTTAGGCATATCCTTTTGATTTGAAAAAAAAAGAATTCTTTACTTGCCTTTCTGGACAAATTTAGGCTTCTAGAATGAAGATATGGTTTTGGGAGATTAGTTTTTCAAGGTATGGTCACGATTGATGTCCGAATGTTGTGTGAGGAAGTAAGGGGGGAGGTTTGCCTTTATAATTGAGGCGAGGGGAACTTTCGGAAATCCTCATAATTAAAAATGTAATTATGATACTCTTGATAAAATTACTTCCAACAGGATAATAATTGAATGGAGGAATACATTATTGACAAAATATTGTCCTATTTGTGATTATTAAACTCTTTTGTGATTTTTAAATAATTTAATACTGTATCCAATAGATTGATGAGTCAAAAATTCATGCTCTTATGAAATTTATAAAAATAAAATAAAGTGATCTGTGTAAATACAATGTTGATTTACAATAATATGTATACAGATCACCATGAGGTTCATTGTCAAGAAAATAAGAACAAAAATATTGTGAAAAAAGGACCATCTCAAGCCAATAACCATAATATCTCTCTTAGAAAGAGCATCAACAACCCGATTTTCCTCCTCTAGACCTGAGTGGCATCAAGAGATAGTGAGTCTGAAAGAAGAAGACAGCCAATCCATGATTCCAGCATTCTCCATTTTACATTCCTAGAATGAACTATGATAATTTTCTTAGCATCAGTTGAATCTAATTCCTAATATAACATACACCATCCAAAATTAAAAAAATATTTGATCTCCTTGATCATAGCCCATATCTCAGCTTCAATAGCATAACCATTTCAAATGTAGTGATAGAAGAGACCATTAATGAGGACACAATGGGTATGAAATATACTAGCACATCTACAGACACAAGGTGCACTTGAAGAATCCCCATCACCATTGACTTTTAGCCACCCCAAAATTAGGTGAATCCACGTAATGGATCTAGAAACTAGTGGCTTCTTGGCCTTCAATATACACCAAGTGACCTCAAAATGATAATATCATATAATTCCTTATTCATCACCCCCTCTAAGATTATTGAAGCATCCATAATCCCTCGATGAATAGATTTAACACCACCATCAAATTTAAGAAAATTATTGTTGAAAATTCTCTCATTTCATGATCTCTAGATAAAATACGGAAGGGTAGTCGAAGCATCTAACAACAACTCATGTACTGAAACGCTGCATTTCATTCTACAGATGTAAGAAAGTGACACATATTTGATCTAAAACTCCAAATAGTAGAAAATCATGTCATGGAGATATTTCCATAATTTAATCATAAAATAGTAGAAACCAGAAAAATTAAAATGGATTTCTCAGTTTGAAAATAGAGAAAACAAACATAAGAAAGGTGAATTACCATTCATTGAATAATACTTTGAGTAGGTAGAATATACCTCCATATTTTCTAGATTAAATGTAGATCATGGGGAGAAATAAATGCTTTTCTGAAACATGATATCCATATATGTAATGTTATAGAGGTACGAAATTGATATCTATATTACACCCATATCATGAAACTACAATCCAAATTAGTTTTCTGGATCATAACATCATGATCAATATACACATACCTAGAAAATTCCATAGTAAGTTGTCGTGAAAAAATATTATGCATGTCTGGAGTGACCTGTATCTCAAATATTGTAGATGTTCTCATTGAGGCTAGAATATTAACATCATCAATAATAGTATTTGATAAATAATATATACTCTATTTATTTAAATTTGAATTCTTCCAAACCGCCAATTTAGAATAGGCCATAATCTCTAACTTAGTTTTCTTGATAGCTAGCCAAATAGATGAAGGAACATTCATGACATGCCCATTTTTTAATTTCTAAGAAAATATGGTATAATTAAATCTCATATAAGAAACAAAATGGCTCAAGATTCTCCATGTGAAACTTTTTAATAAATATTCATGGAATATCTTAAGGTATTTAATTCCAATTCCACCCACTCTAACTGGTTTTTCATAGTCATTCTAAGAAACTATAACCAATGTCCCCTCATGATTTGAACCATTCCAAATAAAATTTTGAATAATGTTTTTCAACTATTTATTGAGAGTTCTTGGAATTTTTTATATTGATAAATAATATAAAAAAATTGAGATAATAAAAGAGTTAACCAAGAAAATTATACCATCCTAAGACATGGTCTTACCTTTCCAGGTTCCCAACTGATTAGAAATTTCAATGAAATGATTTCTATGTGACATATTTTCACCTTACCCCAAAAATAGAGGCTCCTAGATAGATTTAGGGAAAGTAAACTCTCTTTACACCTACACTTCTATACAAAATATTATGATTTGATGTTAGAACACCTTATCTACCCATAACTACAGATTTACCATAGCTAATAACCATTCCAAAAACTTCTTCATAATGCCCTATGTAAAATTGTGAAATTTTTAGCCTTCCCAAAAATTAGAATATCATCTTCATATAAAATATAAGAATGAGAAATTAAGAACCTACCAACCCTTTTTCTTTTATAAATACCGTGATTAGAAATATTAGAAATCCATCGACTCAAATAACCCTCAGCTCTGGAAACAAGGAGTCCATATAGAGGGTCCCCCTGACTGACCCTGGGGGAGAAATGAAGAAAACCCATTAAGTACCAATGGAAGTGGATGGAAATCCTATAAATCTTAATAATAGAATATAAAAAATTCATAATTCTCTGAGAACATCCATGCATTTTCTAAATAGTAAAAATGATGTTTCACTTTATTATTTTAAAGGGTTTAGAGATATCTGTATTCAGATCCATATTACCATATTTCACATTTTTATTCCTAATATTCACAAAATAAAAATTAGTAAAGATGTCGTTATTTATATTCCTCCAAATAAAAAACCCAAACTGATTTTAGCAGATAAAATTCTTGCCAATCATACCCAATCTATGAGTCATGATTTTTCTAATTTCCAATGGAATAGAGTTCCGAATAGAAATAATCATGAAATATCTAATATCAAGAGGATTATATATATATTAAATCAATGAAATAAAATTATAATTCACACCATGAGGAAAATATGCATAAATAAAAAATTCCCCCACAACATTAATTAACTCAATATGGAACATGCCCCAATAAAAAATGAAAAACTAGTTCGTGAATCCATCCATTCCTATAGTACTGTAAATATTTAAAGGGGAAAGCATTGTATGAATTTATACTACATTGGGTGCCTCAACAAATTCATATTCTCAGTATCATCAATGCAGTAAGAATGTTATTTGACCATTTTTTTAGTTTTCTCATCCCCAATGTTCATGTAATTTTCATAAATGTAACATGTTGTGTCATTTGAAGTCTCATTTTAGAGTTACATAATCACCTATCAACATTTAGAGAAATAATATTATTTCATTCGTTTTTCTCACTCTTCATACAATGGAACAACATTGAGTTTCAATCCACATCCATTATCCACATATTGTTTAAATGATTACAGGGAAGAATCTACATAGGGTCAATAGACCATTAATATTGGAGATGGATTGACTCTTGTCTGGGGAAGGGGAAGGAAAATTCAATAATGAATTGCTTTGCTGAAAATGGTTTAAAACGGATTCAACCTCCTTGATATCATTAACGAGCTTGAAAAAATATGCTTTACTCTATTCTTGGAGTCTTTTTTATCAATAATCAACATCCTAGAAATAATTTCTATAGGCATTTCAAGAAAGTAACCTTCCAAGTATCCAAGATAATTTCTCAACAACCATGCACCACATGCCAAGAATTATTGAATTTCAAATGAAAAGTTGATGACCTTGATTTATTATCACACATTTTAACTAAAATTGGGTTATGATCAAAATGTAACATGGGAAGGGTGATACAAGATATATACTGTGAACTAATCCTCTCATTAATTGGTAGAAAGAATCTATTCAATTTACTGTAATACCACATATTAAGAGTACATCTACTCTATGTGTATTCATCTACAACCTTGGTAACTTCAGTCATCCAACATTTATCAATAGAGGAGGAAAATCATTGGCTGATATTCTATAGAAAGTTGTGCCAATTTTTCTTTTGGCCCCAAAATGGAATTTAAGTCACACAGTATGATCCAATTGTGTATCATAGTTCCTAATATGGATTTTTACCTAATTATCCCTTCATTTTATGTACTATATGAAGGAATAGACAATGTTCATAAAAATATTAGTTTCCTTAATGATAAAGGAAAAAAGATAGAAATAGAAGGGAATATCTGCAATTATTGATTAAAACATTGTCATGATTAAGTACACATAAAGAATCCATATCACCTTTAAATTTTTTATTGGAAACAATGGAGTGCACTAAGAAGCCCCACATGAATAATTTCCAATTATCAAAGGAAATTCATGAATTAAAAAGACTAATATGAAATGGTTTTTTGGTCATAATATTGTGCTTAAGGGCGTTGACTGTGAGAGAGTTACCATGAACCTAAAAATTCTAGAAGAGGACCTTAATTGTTTATGGGTTCTGATCCTAGAAGTAGGAACTTCATATCTTTTGTGTCCTATCTTGAGCGAGAATCATTGGATCTAGAATTCCATAATCTTCCACTAATTTATTGTCAGTAGGGGAAAATTCAGTCTTCTTTTTCCCAGATGGGGGTTATTCCACATTTCCTTCAGCTGATGACATAATTCTCAAAACATTGAATTTAATGGATATATCAACTAGAAGTATAATGAATATTTCAATTGTCTTCGACCTTATTGATTTAGAATCAGTCACAAGTGTGAATGGACAACCATTATGACGACTTTATATTGAATCCTTTTGAACTATCTCAAGATAGATATAGGAAGAGTCCAGACCATTTGTAGGAGGACTCAGTTCGAGTGATGTGTGGGTAGAATCCCTGGGCTTAGGAGCCTGTCCAGGTGAAACACTATGTGAAAGATAAGTAGAAAGCTAGGAAATAGCCAGGACATGATCTTACTCAAGTATGATATGGGCAGAATCATTGGCCTCAAAAGACATTTTGAGTTTAGTTATAGGCTAGAAAACATCTAAAATATGTTCCTTCTCAGGTTCTATATTAGATACAGATGGAGCCATCTTCAAATAATTTCTGATCATTACAATGAAAAGAGAACCTTGAGAAATATTTTCAAAAGAAATTTAGATTTTATACATGGGTCTATTAGAATTAAAAAAATGTATCATTAGCTGGGCTCCCAATAAAGATATCTTTGATCATACCCATTAGGTTCAGAAATAGATTCATTGACATAATTCATATTTACATCCTTGGAACTATCTTCAATAGAAGGTTCTACAATCATTCTAGTAGGTGAACCAGATTTAGAATCCTTAGTAGTGGGTGGAGGAACTTCATTATTACCATTATTTATCTTTCAAGTAGCATCATCAATCCCCCTAATTTGGCAGAAGCTATAGAGTTTATTTCTATTCCAATTAGATGAAATTTTCTAAAAAATTGAGAATTCAAATAGAATTTTGGTTTTCTATAATAAAACTTTCCCAAATTGATACTATCATGTATTGTGGTTAAAAAAAACCTATTCAACTATATTGGGGAACATATAAACCTCAAAATTATTCCTTATATAAGGTCCAAATCCTAGGTTATCTTTTTTCCTTATAGAATCTTATAGGATTTACAACAGATGAGGAAATATCAAAAAAAATTAAGGGTTTCAATTGAGATAATTCAATTTACATACTTGAATCAAAATCCAATCATCAGTGTTCTAAACATTTATAGGGTTAAAATTTCAATCCCATTATGATTCCGTAGAAATCCAAGTTTTAGAGAGACTAATCCTAAACACCATGCACTTCTTTTTCATTCTTCTTAAGAAATAACAATATAATAAAATCCACGGTACATAGCCATCAACATAAAATCATAAAAAAATTCATTATCTATTCAATTATATGGATAATGTTGTGGAATTTATATAGATTCACCTCTTTTGGAATCAGGATGCGTGCAATGATAGAAAATTTGGAGAGAGTCACTTGTTCTTCCACCACATTTTGACTCAACTCAAAATGTTCAATTCAACCCTTTTTGAAGATTATTCATTCATAAGTTGAATCATAATATAAAAAGGGATATATTCCCTGCATCCTTAAAAATGTCCATCAAAGACATTCCAAAACTAGATCCTTCACCATTATAAAGTTCTGATCTGTGTTACTTGTTTTCTATACAATGATTGAAAATATCCTTATGCCCGATGAGATCATATAACTTATCAGCTAGATCATCCTCAATTCTATTTACTCGATCATTCATAACACCATCACCTGATTTGGGTTTAAAATGTTCTCCCCTTCTTGTTTCTCCATCTCATTTTATTAATTCAATAAAATATCATTGTTGTCAAATTTGATATTATTCATTTAATTTGACTAGAAATACTTCATGAAAATTAGGTAATTAGAATATAATGCTTTAAAATATCTATAATTTATCCTTTAGATATATAAAAATCATTAGTCACATTAACAAATTCAAAATATATCAAAATTAACACTTTTAAAAACAATTCTATTATTTTTACGTTAATTAAATAAATATTGTCTTAGCATTGAAGAATAATTGTAGGTAATTATATAATTAAAAAAAATTAAACAAAATTATATAATGAAGAATATTTTATAAATATTAATATAGGCATTTAGGTCCACTCATATCTTTATTTTCCCCTTTGTTCACACATAAAAGTTATTCAATACAATTAGTGTGACATTTTCTAACTATAGTTAATTTAAATAATATATAAGTAGTTTTCATGGAAAATTTTCCATTAAAAACTAAAAGTAGATATGAATGTGATAAGGGTGGAATAATATTCATGGAATAATTTTTGTAAAATTTTATGTTGCATTATTACCCTTATTTTTGGATTTAAAACTTAGTTAAACATTTTAACTCTTATAGTGACAACTTGTTGTTTTACAATTTATAGGATTATATAATTACTATAAGATCCCAAAATAACAAGAAATTATTCATGTGTGAATATATAATCCTTATACCAATAATTTTTATTAATTTTATACTATTATGAATTTTTTATTATTTAATAAAATATTATTTAATTTAAAATATCAATAATGTAAATTTTTACACTATTTATTTATTGACATTTCAATAATATCATAACTACATCATATAACAAAAAAAACTATTTAACATATCCTCACTATGTAAATGTATCCAATAAAATTATTATATTTCATTTTTTACTAAAATTATATTTATTTTATAATTTATAATATAATATTTTTATATTTTCGTTAATTAAATAATTATTTCATCATCATTATGTATCCCATATTGTTAATTTTCTACTTCTTAAAAATATGAAATAAATCACCAAGATTAAGATTATCATTTTAGCATTATAAATAATATATATAGTCAAATATATCCCCAAGGTAACCCCGTATTATTAAATTTATCTTTTATAAGATGAAAATAAGAAAAAATTGACTTTTCATTCAATATAATATTATAATGGTTATATTATCATCTAAAAGGGCATTAATGGTCACATACCTGATTCTTTAATGATCATTAACGAAATACTTTCATCCAATAAAATTAGAATATTTTTTATGTTAATTTTATATTGTTTATAATATTATTTTGTACCTTTAATTACCTGATTTACCCTTAACGCTGAAAAATAAACAAGTTACTAATGTTACTATTCATAATGCCCAAAAATTAGGTTGATTCTATTAGAATATATATTTCATAGTATTAAAACTATTTATTCCTATTCTTCATATAATAATTCTTATATTTGGCTAAATTAATTTTAGCGCTAATCCTACAGACATCGCGAGAAAGTATGTTAAAGTAAAAAATGTCCAAAAGCTCAATATTGTTTTATGTGAAATTACAATATAAAAAAGATTCCTAAGAAATAAATTGGATTAATATATGTATAAATGGTTAATTATTAATTTAAAACCGAATTTAAAACATAATTTATCATTAATAATTATTTAATCCAAATGACAGTTTTTATATACAATGTATTATTTTTCACTATTCATCAAAAAATGAAACTATTCATAAAAATACCACAAAATTCATCGTACCCTAATTTTATCATAGTGAATTCAAAATAGATTTTTATTTTGAAAAATTAAATTTTATAAATTTTAGAAATTTATTTTCAAACAAGATTCACTTTTAAAAAGTTTATAAAACATGGTTTTGCATGCAACAAATGCCATCAAAAAGATTAACTTTAAAAATGAAATACCAAAAAATGTCGGGGTGAAAAAAACTCATGATCCTTATCTATAAATTGTTATTAGATTTTTATAATGTATTTAATTTCAAAATGGACATGAAATTTTACGTTTATTATTTTTTAGGTTTATGAAATTCATTAAATTACAAAAGTAACACCTTAAATTAGTTCAATTATTTCATCAAATTCATGTTCATAAAATAATATACATGCTTCATTTAATAAAAATAGTTAGATTTTCTATTATGAATTATTAGTTTTCCTACTCAACATTTAAACCTTGAAATATTTTGAAACAATGGATGAATATATAAATTTATGTAATCGGTGTAAAATAGAAATTAAACCCATTAGGTCATCAAAACTCATTAATAAATTCATTTCAAAAATAAATCATGATATTTTTTATAATACAGAATCACTAATGACATAAAATTATTATATAAAATCATTTAATTGTCTCAAGTCACTCATAATTAATCCATTAATTCAAAATTTAACATTATATTCACTACCACCCATTAAAATCACAATTTCAATGGAATAACCTAGTAAGTTACTTCTAAAATATCATATCTATGGACTATATCATAATCTAATGTGTCAGAAAAATATATATCATGCATAATAATAATCATATAAAATTTCCAAATACCCAAACATTAATAAAAGACATGTGATATTTAATTTCCCTATAGCAGTGATAAAACACATATAAATCAACTTTGAATCTATATGTAAGACATTCATATTCAAATAATAAAATTATAATGAAATACATTTTAAAATATTAAAAACTATTATTTAAATAGATTCATTTTTTAAAAATAGTGTCCTAGAAATTAATTTGGAGAACTATTACAATGTGGAGTTTAATTGAATAAGTTGATATTTTAATTTCATTACATTGAAGGAATATAAAAGTATACACATTTACACTTTTTTAAAGAATGACCCATGTAGAAAATGTGATAAGACATTTCATTCAATATTTTATAAAAAATTCATGGCCAATAGAAAATGATCTTATAAAATCATATATTTATAGAAAATAAAATCCATTACACAAAATATAACATATTAACATAGGGGAGAAATAATAAAGAGGAATCCATTAATACATTTAATGTAAGTTGTAAAAATAGAAGTCACTTTACCACAATGGTTGGCTACCCTTGTACGTCCTATACCAACATGAATAATAAAGATTTGTTAAAATTTTAATTTATTGAGATCATTTTTAAGGTAATTTATTATATTATTATTAATTATTTTTCACTAATTTCAATTTTCTCTTCATTTAAAAAATTATTTTTTATATCAATCATTTTATGACTGTTCAGTTCATCAAATTTAAAATTTTAGATCTGTAATGATAATCTTAAATGATAATATTTTTTGAGTTAAAGAAGCTCAAAATGTGTCACGTTATGATTTCTATGTATATCTAGAATCAATGTATATCAATAGATCATGAAATTTTCACCATTAGGAGAATAATCAAAAAAAAATATTTGATGACTAAAAATGATGATGCTCATTTCGGATTAATTTTAGTCTTATGGGTAGAAAAATATATTTCATGAATAATAATAATAAAATTATTTTAATAATATTTTTATATAAAATCATAAAATTAATTTTTAATAATATAACTGGAAAAGAAAATATTATAAAACAATCATCATTCAATTAGGTAGAGTAAAACTACTTTAGTGAGTGATGTTTTTCAAAAGAGTTTAAAATGATTATATGATTATAAATATTTCATTTTTATAAAATAAATTATATTACAAGAAATAAAATATATTATAGGTTTAATTATTTCATATGTTATGTAAAAGGGAGGATAATAATCGAAATATTGAGTGATTGTTTTTGAAAAACATGTATTTCAGATAAATAATGGATTTAAAAAATTAAATATTATTTAGTAGATGATATAACATCATTTATATATAAAACCTATTATAATAAATTTATTATCATATCATGTTATAATAATAATAAATGTTACAAAATATTTTTAGGGTAAATAATCGTAAATAAGAAAACAAAAATTGTCTTAGAATCTCATACCTTACTCCTGATCTGAATTCTTTCACTGAAGTCAAAATACTTCAAATTAATAGAATATAGAAATGTAAAATAATTAGTATCGTTGAAATGGAATATTAGATTTTCATTTTTATAAAAATTTTCAAGAGATAAAAATATTTTTTTCATTTCTAATAGTGATAATTAGTCATCATTTATTTGAAAAAATTGTTAACATTTTTTAGAAATGTCAATATTTAAGGTCATAGAATTTTATTTTAAAATGAAAATTGGTATTCAAATTTATTATAGTTTATATTGTAGAAAAACTTTCATACCACATGACAAAATAAAATATGTAATTACTATTTTTTATTAATTTTTCAATTATTATATTTCATCAAATAAACTTTGAAAACAATTCAGGGTTATTCACATAATTTGACATTTAAAACTAATTCATGTATATAGAACTAGAATTTAAATAATTATATCAGAAGTTTAAATTAATTTTTATTTTTAAAAACTAAAACACCACAGTTCATCCCAAATTTATTATGTTTAATATCTTAAAAATGTTTTATTTGAATTTTTCTCTTCTTACACAAGTACTGAATCAGCATTGTGTAAATATGTTGATAATTATCCTATTATTTAATATTAAAAACAAATATATATCATAAATATATATTATTATTAATTAATTTCACAATATTAAACTATTGGTAGAACTATTTTTTCCATTTATTTAATAATAACATTTTTATGATTTGAATCTTAACATTTATAACATTGTGTAACAACTGGGTATGGTTTTGGATAATTAACATATTATATAATTTCAAATTTAATGAATATATGTCCAAATAATTGATTACTAAACACATTTAATACTTATATTCTATAAACAATATATCCTTACCTTAGAAATATCTTATATATATCAAATTATCATTTCCAATAGCCTTAAAGCACTACATGAAATTAATTAATGATTTCTTATCTATATTAAAAAACATTATTTTATAAAATCATATAGTTTGTAGATGATATTTTGAGTATATCATCATTTAGGATTTTATCCACTTATTTTAAAAAAATTATTTAATATTTATATCATGATGATATCATAAAACCTATGACATTCATAAAATATGTATTTTATAATTATTCATGAAAAGATCTATCTATTTGAAAAATCTAAATAATTCACCATAAGATATATTATAAATGATGAAACAAAAAAATAAATTCATTTTATCAATATAAATTTATAAAATATATAAAATTTTAATTTCAATCCAACCATATTATACTTGAAAAAATATTATTTGTTATATTGACCCTTTATTTTTCATTTGAATAAAACATATTCTTGTAACACAATGTAATTAAATTGTTTCGAATATTTTACTAATAATAATTTCAAAAAATAATTGACTTTGTTATCATAAGTATTAGTAAAATAATGACTCATTATTGAAAATAAATGGGTTTCTATATTCTACTCTTAAATAAATTCCGTCACAAAATTTTTTACATTTTTATCAATGGGTTGGGATACTATTCCTTCATAGATTCTTAAGGTTCCCACATTACATATTCAATTGTTAGATTCTTATAAAAAATTGACAATAAAATGTAACTTTATTTCAAATAACCCATTCTCTATAATAAGGATTAAAAATTGGGTTTTCATCATATTAAAGAATCTCCTCAAATATTACTACTTCATGAGACAACACATGAGAAGAATACTTCAATTATTAGTTAATAAACAAAAAGAAACATATTGTGTACTTGAGAAAAAAATTTAGGTGGGGATAAATGAAATTCTAGTGATACCACATTCATAATGACTTTATAGTGAATGATAAATAATGTTTTTAATTCCCCTTTCATAAAATAATGGATTACACATTTCCAAGGAGATATTTTAAGAACAATAAGATCACATCACTTAAATGAATGATCTATTTTTTTGGTTTTCCACATAACTCCTTATATATATATTTTAACTTCCCACATATTTATATAAATCAATTTATCCTTTTCAACGTTCTATTTCTCCAATTTGGGTTCCAAAAAATTCCTTTACCTTACTTCATCCCTATAATCTTAATATTAACATCAATTTCTATTCAAATCCTCACAAGGATACACTATAGAGACCCAATCCTTTTACAAATATTATTACACAATTTTGAGACATAGCTCAAATGGCCCAAATGAATCCTTTTTTATTTTATTATGGATAATCTCCCTTTTAAGTGTTGAAGGGGAACTGTTACATGACCCTTAGGCCCAAGGCACAATACCCAACATGACCCAAAGGACAATACATGAGCTGAATTCCCAAAGGCATACTATCCTCATTACATGACCAGTAGTCCCAACCCACTAGAACTGACCCTCCCTTGGAAACCTAAAACATGAAATAATCATTCTCTATAAATAGTTTGTATATAAATTCGAGCTCTTAAAACATCATTGTTTATCCTAGTAAATTCATAAATTAAATTTGTGATCTAGAAAAATCTAGTAATGGAATTAACATGATAAGGAAACATAACATGTGAGTTGAAGGTATAACATGATATCATAAAAGAGAAGGATATTGAGATATCATTTGAGATAATAACATATATATATTTCTATAAAAATATCACGATATCATAGTAAAAATGGAATTAGTAAAAACCATGATAAAAACATGATTCAAGTCTAACATTATATAATATATCACATGGAGGAAATGTACCATGTTTGAATTGGTTTACTGCCTAGTCCCATATATGAGGTATAATTAGACTAAAACATTACCCAATGCATTGGTACACTATATTAGAACACCCATAATAACATTTTCATGATTTTTTTGTTCCAAATTAGGTAAATCTATTATAAATAATAACATATGAATTACCCATTTGAATACCGATGGGCTGTATAATCATTACTCATGTCATAATCAATGGAAATTTCCTAATGACGACATTTGTGGAATATATATAATGAATGTATGGCCCTATTAAAGGCGGTAACAATTATCTAGTTATAATATGAGTGGAATACAAAAATAATTGGAAAGAATTATATTACATTAAATAGAGTTAAAGTTATTTAACAGAGTAAATGGCCACAACCAAAATAAAGGGGATATTTAGAGAGACATCTAACATCAAACATGATTCATCACCTTCATTATTTAACATCCTAAATAATAAAATTATGTAAATACTATAATTTCATAAGATATATTTTAATATCAATTATTCATTTTATTTTATTTATTATCATGTTATATTCAATTTCATAACCAGTTTGGTTCAAGTGGATAATTTAATGATGTTCAGCTCGTATATCCAACTTCACCTTGGAATGTTTACGAGGGTTAATGATATTAGTATTTCATCATATATATAATAATCAGGAAATAATTTTAATTTTCATACGAATAATCTACAATTAAATGTAACATTGATTTATTTTTTGGAAAAATGAACTCCATTATAATCAAGGAGAAGGTAGATTGTATGTATTGATTTATGATGATTACATTTTTTAGTGATAATAGTAAAATAAGTTATGTGTAATATTAACATTCCAAAATTTTCATTAATTTATAAATATCATATTATTTATTAAAATACACTTATATATACTATACAAATGATGTGGTGATAAAAAACGAATCACATCGCTTTGTGAGGAATTAGTCCTCCGTACACAGGAATGACATTATTTTTTTCCAATGGGTTTTATTTTATGAAGGTATATTATATATTAATATTCCAAATTAATTAATATGTAAATGATATAAGAGAAAAATATTAAATTCATTATATTGAAAAATTGTGAGATGTGATGGTGGAAAATGAATTACATCTGTTTACGAGGTGGTAGTACATTGTACACACGAACAATGGTTTCCTTTCCCATTTGATGGAATTTGAGATAGATTTAAGAGATTACATTAACATAATGAATCTATAATAAATTCGGGATAATTATGTTTTTATAGGATCACGATCAAGTAATATATGATGTTGATTGAATGAGAAATTAAATAATGATGCTTAGTTATGAACGATATGTCTTCCTAGGAACACCTAATTATGATTATACATAACAACTCTATATGTTAGACTTATGATAAGAAAGGAATACAAAATGTTGTAAGGAATACATTATGGTATTTTAGAATGGAAAGGATGTACATAATGCATTTATAATTGTAAAGTGGAGATGAGAGTGGGTTCCCTTTTATAATTTATGAGGAGTGTAATTTTTCTAAATAAAAAAATATGCAATAATGTGATTCCAGTATAAAGAAATATTTTTCAGAAATTTATAATATTGTATTTTCAGGGTTATATTGATGAAAAAAATCCAATATTCCAAAAGAAACAAGTTTAAAAAGGTTATAACATTTAACAATTTTGTTTAACACTAAGTGAACCACGTTTAACATTAATGATGGAAAATGTTTTCATAATTCATTATAAAAAAATAATGTTAAACAAATTATATAAAATAAATAATGAATATTTAAAATAAGGATTAAATTTTGTAAAATTATATTCACATACATTGAACATTTTAATTTCAAATTAAACTCGTAGATGTGATAAAAAAACAAGTTTCCAAAGAATAAGATTCCATAACTATAAAATGGTATTAAATAAAATTTCTACATGAAATTTATTACAATAGCCTCAATATTAACAATGATAAAATAAATGAATTAATTTTAATTTCATTCCATTTTAAAAAAAATATTAAATTATAAATGATTTTAAAAAAGTACATTTTCACTATAAATCAATATTTTCCACAATTTATTAAAGCATTAATGTAATTAAAAAAATACCAAAAAATCAACCAAATATAATTTTTAAATTATTAATTATAAATTTATTAAAAAAAATTTAAATGAATTTTATAAATTCATCAAAAATTAGATTTATTAATTTTTTCACCAAAAGAAAAATAAACCACTTTTGAGAAAAAAATGTATTTTCAAATCTTATAATGTTATAGAAAAAAAAGTACATATATATAAATATATTTTAGTTTTTTCCTTTATACATATTTTTAAAAATTTATTTATTAAAATTCATTATAATAAATTTATTTTCCATGTTGTTATAGTCGCATGTATTTAATAATATTTATAGTATTTTGAGGTCCATTAAAACTCATTTGTTGTCTCTCACTTTACCTATCAACATTACATTAAAAAAACATAGGGAGATACATTCATCCCCATTTAAAAAGTTTTTCTCTATAAATATCAATTAAAAAAGGAAGGTGAAACTATGTTAGGGTGCTTCTTCAACATTACATACTCTTGTTCCTAGGTCTTCCACTTCGTATTAATCTGTTAGTGATAACACTATGTGTAGGCCAGTACACTTGTTGAATATAACATTATCTCTATATTCCATGATCTAAATCAACTACCCCTTGTAATAGTGATCATTTTACAGTCAAAAAATCTCTAAATATTGAACAAGTGAGGGATCTAGTGATAAATTCATCCAGAGGGATACATTGAATACATCATGTACTTGATAATTGTTTGGTGGGAGTGATAATCGATAAGACACAAATCTGATACAACTCTGAATAAAAATGTTCTATTGTATATAGGGAATATCATTACTATCATCCATAATCTCATGAATCTCTTTCATAGAGATATACAATGAAACACAATATCCCCTACCTCGAAAACAAGGTCCTGTCGATGACTATCAACATTACTATTTTGTCCATTTTGAGATGTAATCATGTCTTTCGGAATGGTCCTGACCTTTTCTACCATTTCATAAACCAATTTAAGTCTCAAAAAAATTTCATTTACTATATTTTTCAAAATATTATGGTTTTATACATTTCGTCAAATAATTTTAGTCATATATATCCATTTATATGCTTACATGGATGTTATTATTTTATGAAAACCCATGTATAATAATATTTTGATCAGATAACCCTTCAATCATCATAAAATGTTTTTTGATCATGTCTTATAGTGTCTGAATTTTAATCTCATATTATTCATCAGTTTGGTGGTATCAAGCCCAACTATGTTTAACATAGTATTTAGAGCATGTTATATGATCTTCCCAAACAAGGATTTAAATTTGGAATCTCAGTCATATTAATCTATAATGGTATACAATTATTCCTCACCACCACTAGGATTTGTATCCTTGAATTATTATCAAGTGATATGTTCTCTTTAATTGAAATTAATTGTGAATTCATTTTTAGATGTTCCACCACACCCAATATTTCATTATTTCTTCTTATTGTCTTGGGAGTACCAATTACAAATTCCATGGTGATATTTTCCCATTTCAATATAGGATTAGCTAATGGTTTTATCATCTACATAGTCTTTTTCATTTGAGAATTAATGTGATGACATAACAGAAACATTTATGTATATTCTTTGATCTCTTACATTATATTGTCTCACCATTACTGCTCTTAGAGATCATGAAACTTCTCTATTTCCCTAGAGTGGATAGAGAATAATGAGACATTAATATTATTCAATAACACATTATTTATATTATTATTTTATGTTACCAATAGTCATGACCCAAATCATTGATGTCCTTCTTTAACAACTTTAATCTTCAAGGATTTCCCTTTTCTTTTAGATTCTATGTAACTTATAAATTTACAAAATATAAATTTTAATATCATTTAACTTCTCCATAAGGTTTGATTTATATATAATTTGAGAAATGAATGGTGATGAAACATCCTTCACTACTCCCATGTCAATCATTTTAAATTCTAAATATAGTGGATCCTTCTCAATTCTCAACACAAATAAACCTACCATATCATATCTACATAGGACATCTTGTAGTTGTTTTAGTTACCAGGTTGGTAATAGATTGAGTATTCATATTTCATGATCTACACTAAACATCATTTCTTGAAAATATTAGGATAATTCAATGTGAATATATATTTTAGGCTCTTTTTGTTTTTATGTATCTAAAACATCTTCCCACATAGGTATTGTTTCCAACTTTTCAACACAGAGATCACTATAGAAAATTCCATATCATGTAAGGAATAGTTTTTCCCCTGTAAATTACTCTTCCTTGAAGAGAATTCTATCACATAATCATTCAAAAATAGTACATATCCAACCCCTATTTTGAAAAATCACTATATACTACAAATGGTTCCCCACATGAGGGTTGCGTGAGGACCAATGTAGTGATAAGCATCTTTTTCAACTCCTTAAATATTTCTTCACATTCAATAGTCCAAATATTATTTACACACTTCATAGTTATCCTTGTAAATGGGTTCTATAATGATGAGAATTTTCTCATATACTATTGATAATTCCCATATAATCTATAGAAACTATGTATCTCTGTGAAAGATTCTCATCTAGGCCAGTCCTCATTTTTTATTGTCTTGTAAGGTTCAAAACAAATCCCTTTACTAGTGATAATGTACCCCATGAATGAAACATCTATCATCACTATTTTATATGTATTTTATGTGACTTGAGGAACCCTCATTGAATTAGTATTTGTTTGAACTTATGGTTGATTGTGGGGAGTGTTTGTGTTAAGCTAAATCCTGAACATCGGGTTACCACTGTCAATCTTAGTACAGACACCCAATGGTTCACTCATATTTAGTTTGGTACATACATGCTATCCAAATGTCATTAGTCATCTAGTTTTGCAAGTGCAATGCCTCTTGGGGACTCACATTGGTCAATAGGAGGGGCTCTCTTATAGATTTAAGATGTGGTGGTGAATCTCTTTCAAATCTAGATACGAGACTAATTTCCCTAAAAAGGATCATTGGATATTTCTCCATAATGGGTAAAATAATGAGGTCTTTTTATTGAATCCATATATATGTATACATGGTTCTTTATCATTTTCTAGTAATGGGTGGTTTCTTATGTCTTGAAGCTGTAAAAAATGGATTTTTAAAAGAAATTCCATAGAAGGAGGTAGTTAATGATCTGAGGAGGGGATTGAGAAATTCTGATCCATCATACATATTCAGTTTATTATAGGAATATAAACCCATGTAGTTATTTGGACCCATGCAGTTTAACATCAAGAAGAATATCCATATATGGGTATTATGATTCACAAGCTCTAATACTATTGTCCTAGTGGGACATCCTATATATCTTGACTACGTCTAGAATCATAGTTTTTGTAGTTCATATTTGTAGTGATTATGCAATGATTAACCCTCAGTAATTTTGGTGACTTATATTTATGGTGAATGATTAATGAAATTCCTAATGGTCACATGATCTATGCTCGGTGTGAGAAACAAGGAATAGAAAATGATCATTTTTCATCGCTCATGGTGTGAGAATTATGTTATGGGATTTTATTATGTGGATTTATTATAGAGATTGAGACTTAAGGAGACATCGTATATATCATGGTTATCGTAGGAATTAGTGATATCATTGTTCTGTTTAATTCACATTATGTTGATGGATTAGGTAGAGTGATTGACCCATCTAAATTATTGGGTCCTGATGATTGAAATGGAATTAACACAAGGATTACATCAAAATGGATGTTTATTTGAGATCCTACCTTAGGAAGGATTCTTAAATATCTTGATTATAGCATGAAAATATGTTCTTGTAGTCACGATGATTGGTACACACACTATATGGTTTCAATGTCTAGCGGAGACTCATGAAGCGAATGATAAGACTATTGTCATTCTCTACGACCATGCGAGGTATACTAAGTGTGAGAAACATGTAATAGAAAATGATCACCATCATCACTTGTTGGGGGATTGAAAAATATATTGGCTCATCCCATTAGATGTTTGATATGGATATTTGGCTTTAAAAAGGCATCCTATCTTTCCCAATTATGTTGGGAATCGGAGTTCTCAATGTTCATTTTATCGTGGGTAACATTCTGATATTTCCCTATTAATCGGGTCTACTCTCCCGCCTAACAAATGTTGATTATCATATCAAGCTATTATTTTTGATATTATCCTCCTATAATATCTAAATACAAATAAATAATCAAGTACGCCTTTCTAAAGGAGTTTTCATTACTCAGGTTTCATATCTGATGATTGTCTTGTGATTATGGATGACATGTCCATAATATCTCATAACACCTAGATGGTTTGTCTTGGAATCAATCGCAAGACCAAGATGTCTTTGATAGATGGTTTTTCCTTATCTAGATTATTTTTTGGTGTAATTTTTATTATCTGGATGACACATATAGAGGATTTCTAGAGTCAATACAACATGGATTCAATGATGTCGCGTATCTTGGCTGACATGTCTAGAGGGAAGTGTGAGCCTTAATTGACTTACCCAAAGGGGGTTTTGAGAGCTTTTTGACATGACCAGATGCTACCATGAAGTTTTTCTAACATGAGTGGGTTCCATTAAATGAGTCAGGCGGCGTATCTAAAGGAAATTGTAAGCCTTGGAATGATCTCATAGGGCTTCATGAGATGAATGTCCACATCTAGGATAACAGTGTGGTCTGCTCTAAAATGTACTGGGGCCTTTGCATAACTCAAATGGAATAATATAGGATCATCATGGGACCTAGGTGACATGTTCTAGTGATATTTCATGATTTAGATGGTTCACTCGAAGTGAATGATGGTTAGACAATGAGTCTTTTGTTTAATAATCAAACCTTTAGTCTTTTTTCTGGACCCTATTTTGCAATTGTCTTAGAGATACTCTTTTTAGTTTATTTTTTGTACAGTGAAATCTAGAAGGCATGTGGGAAGTTCTTTGTGTATCCTCCCATAAGTCCTTTAAATGATCTATAAATGATCATGTGAAGTTATTTTTTAGTGGCACATTATTTATCAAACTATTTTTCTGTATATTTAATAATGGAAGGAATTCAAGCTACGAGATCAGCCATGCTGAGAAATCATCCTTGGTTCATGGGTATTACAATGTTCCAAGATATGAAAAAGACAAAAACTTTATTTGAGTACTAGGTGGGGAATTTATAGGCCCTTCCACACTGAGTATTCACTGGTTTGTGTGGCATATTTCACTTGGGTCTATGTTTGGGTGGGAGAAGGGTTCCAAAACTATGTATCCTCAAGAGCCTCTAACTTGGATAGCTTCCAAGGGTGTCACCATAATTTTAGTGACTATGAGTCCCTCTAATCAATGTTTCATTTATTAGACTATCATAAATTATTGATTAAATTGTTGAATTATCTATGAATATTGAAGGAATTAATATTTTCATATTGAAATTCAAATGGTCCATCGTGAGATTCCTGATTCCTTACTTGATACATTTCATGGAGAAAATATGGGTTTTTTGGAGGTCTTTGTGAGATAAGGGTGTCTTTTAATGGAGTCTCGTGGGACATTGCTACATACTTATTTATTGAATTGCAATCATTTTATGACCCTGAGAGGCTTCCGACTCCTCTCTCATTTATTTCCTTTTCTTTATTCTATAGAGGTCATATTTCATGCTAAATTAAATGAGTAATGTCATAAAAAATTACTCTACCTCTTGATGGTGCATCGCGAGACAGAAATAGGTTATGGGTATGTGTGCAGGAATTTCATGGAAAATCCCATCCATTTGTCCCTATGGTTCCAAAGGGGAAGTGAGGGGTATCCTAGAAATACCAAAGGAACATCACTTGATGTGGGTGAAAACTAGTTGTCTTTTGTGATATGAGGCATGCTTGTCGTTGTAGTTTCGTTGTGTCTTCCATCATGCTAGGGCAACGTCCCATGTTGTCCAGTGAACATGAGTGGTTTCTTCCTCCACTCATTTTATTTCCTTTTTTTATTTCACAATGAAATGGGGTCTTAAGAGTTTTCTTGGAATTTTATAAGGAAGATCATTATTCTCATTGGTGATGTGTCACACGATCTTTATAGCCACCATGGGCTTATGCATTCTAGACATTTTTATCCCATTTTCAATGGACTTTAATATGGGTTGTTGGGCATTCCCTGATGAAAACCCATTTGTTCAGGGGATGATTATCTGGATTCCCCCACATGATCACTGGATATCGGAGCAATCTTTATTAGAGTAGAATGAAATGTCAAGAAGGGATGCACGGGACATGATGGAGATAGTGTTTTACATTCAATTCCATTTCCTGGCCCAATTATGGTCACATGATCATGATTCTCATAGAGGATTGTGTGATCTATGATCTTTCACTAAATTCTCCTTCCTTTTATTTTGTGGGGAAAATAATACCCATATTCAGTTTTTACTTTGTGTATTTTTTCAATACCCAGTTGGAGGGCATCAAAAAAATCCCCCTAGAATGAGATTCATTATTAATGAAAAGAATCTGATTCTAAGGTAAACATAGATCACACTTCCATATAATGGAATATCCTAATTGAATTGATACTTATTACTTATGAGAGGATTTTTCTAGTGTATTTACATAGGAACTCTCATGTGTTATGAAGATGATACATCTAACCAAAATTGCATGGATGAATTTAATATAGGATGTATCAGTGATTCGAAGCATTAATATAATAAAATTGGAATGTTTACGAATTCCAAAATTGAATAGATATTGGTTCAGAAGGAATATATGGGTGGATTTTATGTAAGTTACTTAGATGGTTCATATATATCCCATATGGATGGGAATCAATCCATATGTATTTCATTAATATACCAGTGTTTAGATCAAACTTATATATAGAGGACACAGGTTCATAGATAAAGAACTCTATGACGAATTAACTTATGTAGATATGTCTCACTCATAACATGGTGAATATCACTATTTAAAGATGAATTCCCTAGTATAGATCAATGTTCAAGTGGAGGTGTTTTTCTGATCATCTATGATACCCATTATTTGGGAATAATAAAAAAGAGATCCAATTTCTTGAATTGGAGTGCTTTACATACAATAGTTAACTCTTTGAGAAATGTTCATGAATTCCAGCAGCGGCTACGTCTTCCTTCTCAGAGAACGGATCTACTGTGTTTTAGGTTTCGACAACATCCTTTGTAGTGGTGGTTGTGGATCTCCAACAGACCTTGGTGGCACATTTTGGTGCCGATAAACCTCCACTGGCGGTCATTCAAGATTGTGTCGGGTGGCGTGGTTTATATTTTCCAGAGAAAGTGTCCATTTTGGACCGGAAGGCCTTTTGTGTTTTCCTGGCTTCTAGGTCAGACTTCATGAAGGCATGGTGCAAGGGTGCGCGTTCAGTGGGGCGTTGGAGACTCTCTCTTTCTTGGTGGTCTATGGACTCACATTTTGGCCATGAATGTTCCACGGCGGCGGTGTGGATATCTCTTCCTAGAATACCGCTGCCTCTCATGAATGAGGCTTTCCATAAAGCTATTGGGGATTCATTGGGGTCTTCCGTTGTGATGATGCCCATTCGTCTGGGCAGGCAGATAGTGTGGTGGCCAGAATCTATGTTGAATTGGATGTTGCTCAGCCGATTCATGACCATCTCGTGATCAGGAATGAAGGATTAAGGGATCGTCGACAGCCTCTGTTTTATCCACCTTTTCCCATATTCGGTACCCTCTACCATATATCAGGTCATACATTACAGGTTTGTCGCATTTCTTGTTGAGAGGATTTGTCTTCTAGAGGGATCCCGAGGGCCTCCCCTCAGCAGGCTCATTCGTGGGTTCCTTCAGGATTGGATGGGCGTGATAGGGGTAAAGTTATTGCTTCGGTTCCCTCTTTTCATACATCGGAGGCTGCATATTCCAAGAAATGTAAATTATATGGTGGGTTGTTTTCTTCTTCTCACGAGCTGATTCCTGTCAAGCGTGGAAGGGATGAGGTCTCTGGGGTTCAGCTTCCGTATAAGGGCCATTCTGGGGGTATGGTCACCAGCATCTCCTCACTTTTGCGATCTCTGTCTTTTGGGGATTGGGTTCTATTTCGAAGTTGTATATCATATATCACCATGTTGGAATCTGATCTGTGTGATCTAGAAGCTATTTCTCCTCCTATGATTAGGAAGCAGTTTCATTTGTCAGTGATTTCTTCTTCAGTTGTGCCTTTTTCTCCGTCTGTGCCTACATCGGTTTCTCCATCTGCCTCTCTTTGGTCTACTTCTTTGCCAGATTTGCTGGTTTCTAGTTCGATGGAAGGGTAGGGATTTTTTTTCTAGAAGATAACTTTAAGGATTCCTCTAGAGGTTTGGTATCTGTACAAGATTTATTCACGAAGGTGCATTCTAGTGTTAAAAAAATATCTCAATCAGAAATAGATGTGATGTCTTCTTCAAATTTGTCTTATTGTACAGAGGTCTAGGAGGCTGGGGCCAAAGCCAGACAAGTTAATTTTAATGTAAAAAAATATTAATCTATAATGCATGTATTCTGGGGGCTAGAGTGAAGGTGGATTTCCTAATCAATGAGCTCAGTAATAATCATGTCTCAATAGTTTATATCTTGGATCCAAAACAAGATTCCAATAAGATTGATGAGTATGCGCGGAGGCTCACGATTCATGGATTTTTGAACAGAGACCTTACTAACTCTCATATCTGGAATTTTTGGAAGGTTTATGTGTTGATTGAATTATTGTGTGCTTTGGATTAGTCTCTAACTACCAGGATTACAGTTAGGAACCAGAGTTTTATTTTTTTCTTCCTTTATGCTAAGTGCGACGTACATGTCAGAGAGTCATTGTGGCGTGAGCATGATGATTTAAACCCTGATGTTTCTCCTTGGATTGTTTGAGAAGACTTCAATATTATCTCATGTACAAAGGATAAGAGAGGGGGTGGTGATTTTCCCAGGAATTTTAGTCATGCTTTCGTGTCCTTTATAGTTAGGAATGGTCTTTTAGATGCTGGTTTTGAGGGTAGCAGTTTCACCTGGTGCAAAAACCAACGTGGAGGGAGACGTACGTATTGTCATCCTGATAGATGATTGTTGAACGAGGCTACCATTTCATTGTTCCAGGATTCTAGTGTTGTTCATTGGGTCCAGTCTTTATCTGATCACTCTCCACTCCGTATTTCTTTGGGTGCAGGGGCTGGCAGGGAGGATTATGTTGTTTTTTCTAAACTATGAATGGAGGAACTAGGTTTCTCAGATGTGGTTAGGGAATCTTGGGATCTTCAACTTTTGGGGAACCTGTGGACCATTCTCCATGACATGTAGATATTTATTAAAAATCTTCTATCCAACTGGATGAAAAATCTCCCAGGCCGTGACTAGGGGCTAGTTGAAATTAGCAAGAGGTGGATCTTTTGGAGAGTTGCTTGGATCATGTTTAAGATGAGTCTTTATTTAATGAATTATGATATAAAAAAATATCACCTTACTGATTTCCTATTGATACTAGAGCGGTTGTCCAGAGAGGGTGCAAGAGTCAGATGGCTTTGGTAGGGAGATCAAAATTATGAGTATTTTAATGCATGCATCAGAGAACATCATCATGTTTAGCGGCCCAATATTTGTAGAGAATATGGATCATTTACCAATGATTGTGATGAGGTTGGGGTGATGGTTAATGGGGCTCTCAAATCTCTATTGGCTACACCCATCCCAGGTATGGGAGGAGGGTATCCGATAGGAGATGCTGAAATTTGTGAGGGAATTCTAAGATGTGTCTCGGAGGATGTTAATGAGGGACATAAGAGGTATCTGGATGAGGTTGAGGATCATGAGTCAGTTTGGTCATTGAATCCGGATAGTGCTCCGGGGTCGGATGGTTTCCCTGGATCATTTTACAGAGTTATGTGGGAAGTGATTAAAGGGGAGTTGGAGAGAGGTTTCCAGAATTTTTTTCGGGGTGGGAACTTGCCACGTATTTCTTATACAACCAAGATGTTTCTTATTCTTAAGGTGAGTAATCCCCATTCTACTGATCAGTATCGGACCATTAGTATGTGTAATGTTCCTTATAAGATCCTATCCATCATTCTTAATAAAATACTGGCTACTCACTTGGACTCTTAGATGGCACCGGAGCAGCATGAGTTAATTAAATGGAGTTCAATTCCATGCGCTATAGGAGTGGTTCAAGAAATGGTTAGTGGCACCAAAAATAGGTCCTTTGGGGGAAATTTGGTGGTTATTCTTGACATGATCAAGGCTTATGACAGGGTGGAATGGGGTTTTGTTATCAAAATCTTGACTTTCATGGGATTTTCGAGGTGGACTAGGGAGCTGCTTTTCCATTGTTTCAGCTCTTCATGGATTGATATCTATTTTATGGGTAAGCAATTTGACATTTTCAAGACTTTTCTTGGTCTTAGACAAGGCGAAACTTTGTCCCCCACTATTTTCATTCCATCTCAAAATGTTTTCAACTGTTTTATTAATCAAGGCCTTAATTTGGGTAAAGTACTTCCCTACCTGAATAGGAATGCTACAAGGGGTATCTCTCACTTAATGTTTTCTGATGAAACTATTGTTTTTATCAATGGTAGTAAACATTCGGTCCTGGGGTTGATCAGGCTTCTTGAAGAGTATTGTAAGTGGAGTGGACAGGTGGTGAACAAACATAAAAGTTCTTTTTACATAACCTGGATGTTATCTGATTTGAGGGTTAGGGATGTGGAGGCTGTATTGAATATGGAGAGGGTTTCCTTTCCCATGGAGTACCTTGGGGCCCTAGTGAGTCCCTCAGCTCTTAGAGTACATCATTTTGATAAACTCATAGGCAATATTTCTGCTAAATCATTTAATTGGAAAAATAGTTTTCTATCGTTCGGTGGTTGTATAACATTAGTGAAGAGTGTATTGGTCTCCATACCCATGCATATTCTATCTACTCTGAAGATTTCAAAAAGTGTGATTGTCAAATTGGACAAGATTATGTTGTCCTTCAATTGGGATGGGCTGATGGAAGGCAGGCATCATTGGGCATCAGGGAGACATTTGGCAATACCCCTTTCTGAAGGGGGTACTAACCTGAGGGGTGTTTTCTCAACAATGTAGGGGCATCATGAAATTCATGTGGGGGAATATTCGGAAGGTCTGTCTATTTGGAGAAGGACAATGCAAGAAATATATGGGCAAAATTTGTCTGATCAAAGATCCAGTTCTTCCATGATTTGGAATTTGATTCATCCTCATATAGAGATTTTGCATCATCATTCTCAGTTAATAGTGGGAAGAGGGAATATAAATTTCTGGAAGCATGATTGGGGTGTTGGTAGGCTGTTTTTCCCAGGTTTCCTTACTCTGGGAATGTCCTTCAGTGAGGCTAGTGGTTATCCGTGTTTTCTTCAGGACGTTATGGATGATATCCAAATTTCCATTTTCAGTAATATTATCACTTTTGATGATTCTGATAAACTTATTTTTATAGGTGCATCTTCGGGCAACTTTTCTATTAAGTATTTCATTCATGTTACAAGGGTCATGACAAATGATGATCCCTGGGGAGCTATGATATGGTGCAAGGAGATTCCCTCTAAATTTAACTTTCTTTTGAGGTGTCTAAGGAACAAAGCATTGCCTATAAATGAAAATATAAAACATGAGGGTGTTAGTATGGTGTCTAAGTGCCTGTGTTGTAGGTCACCTAATACTGAATCAATGGGTCATCTGTTTTATGGGAGTGAATGGTCTAGTGGAATCTAGGCATTTTCTGGAATGTCTTTTGGCTGGGATGAGTCTAGAGAGGTGTAAGATGAATTCATTAATTCCTGGTTCAGGGGCACGGCTACTCATGGAGCTGAGAGAAGGACACAATAGTTTTTCTTGTGGCTTCTTGATGGATTATATGGAAGGCTCGGAATGCGGTGCACCATAACCATGTTAGATCTTCTCAGGTAATTATTTTATTTAGAATGAAAAACATTGTTTTGGATTGGCTTCGTCTGTGTCCGGAATGCAAATCAGCACCGTTAGTGAGTCTTCATTTTCTGCATCTTGCACGCGAGCATTCAGATGGTATTCCAAGGCAGGGAAGGTGGGTTCGATGGTAGGCACCAAGTTAGGGATTCAATCTCAATACATATGGTTGTTTCTCATGGGGGTGATGCGAGGCGGTTGGGTCATGCGGTATCAGCTGGGTTCTGTGGTTTTTGGTTTTACAACTGCGTATGGAAGAGGTGATGCTCTGGAAGCGGAGGCATTGGCTATGGAATCTGGTTTAAAGATCTACAATCAGCGAAATATCAAGCAGAGGATTGCTAAGACTGGCTCTTTAGTCTTGTGGAATGCTTTGACAGGTAAGGGAAATATCCCTTGGAACATTTCTTTTATTATTAGGAGATGCATATCACTCATGGGCAGTCATATGAAGGTTTATCATACATGGAGGGAGGGGAATATGGTTGCAGATTTTCTGGCTTCTATGAAATCACCGAACCGGGATATGTTTTCTTTCATTTCCTTGGGGTCTTTTCCGAAGGAGGGGAAGAAATTTGTAGTTATCGAAGCTATTGGTTTACATTTTTTTCGACCTCTATAATGTTGTATTTCATGGGGTTTTTTTGTACGGTGATATTTTGAAATCAATAAAAATGTTACTTTTCTGTCATAGTGGGCATGAAATTTCTTTTATTAGGGTTACTTATTATAGGTTTTCTACCTAAAAAGGTTCTATGAATATTCCATTTTATAAATTCTCAATATTTCAAGGGTCAAACAAATCCCTTGTCTAGTGAGCAAATACTCTACATTTTCCCCGTGACTCCCTTATTGGTTTTTCATCTGGATGGGTATTGTGACTTTTTCTATTTTACAATTTTATTGAAATATAATTATTATTCCTTACTTTAGATACTTTTAGATTTAATGATTTTTTATGATGTAGTTCAGGGTATTTTATCTTCACCCTTTTTCATGTTTTAGTTTAAATTATATTAACATAGACTGTGTACTACAGTTTAAGGTCTTCTAGCTCAGACCTGGTTGTTCTATAGTTTAGTGTCTTCTATATTAGGCTTTATATTTATTTTAGTACAGGGTTATTTATCTGAGACCTATTATTTATTTATTTTATTGTGTTTCAACTTGGACATTATATTTCATTAGTTTATGGTCTTTCTTTTTGTAACTAATTTTCTATTATTTAATTGTCTTTCAGCTCGAACATGATATTGATTTTAGTGTAGTGTCTTTTAATTCCGAACTGATATTTATTTAGTTTATGGTCTTTCAATATAGACCATATACATTATTATTTTGTGGTAATTCCACTCAAACCCTATATTCCCATATTTTAATGCCCTTCATCTCATACCTAATAATTCATTATGTTATTGACTATTATCTCATACTTGAATTTTAATTTGATTAATTTATTTTAGCTTAGATCATATATTTCTTTAGGTTATAGTGTTTTAGCTCAGACCTCATAATTATTTATATTAAATTATTTCATCATGTAACTTTTATTCATTTATCTTATGGTCATTTAGCTCAAACCTCATGTTTCTTTTATTTAAAGTATTTTTCCTCAGAATTGATATTTCTTTAGTTCAGGTTCTCTTATCTTGGACCTTATATATGGTAATGGGATATGGTGAAGTAATGGTAAGAATGACCTAGAATACTTTGAATTGATGGTTTCTACCATGGTGCTGCTTGGTATCATGAGGATTGGAGTTCCATTCATACAAGGAGGAGATTATTTTAGTTTGTGTTTTAATCCCTTATGTATCGACAACATTGCCAGGCAAAGCTAATCAAAACTATTTTCCAAAGGTCGTGGATGATTAATTGGAGGAATTGTGGTTGAGGGAGAAATAATATAGATACCAGGGCCCAGTGGAGAGTTGCAATGTGTGTGATATAAGACCTAACCCAAGATCCATTCAATGAATATAGGATGAATCAGACATTCCCCGTATGTCCTGTAACACTCTAATATGTTCAGTTCCTCCTCAGTGACTCTAGGGCTTACAGGGATTAGAAAACCCTTTTTAATGTGACAAGATGTCATTTTTTGGTGGGTCTCAAGACCTTTTGAGTTTATATAAAACATGAGCCTTGATATCTATTTTATTCCAAGGGACATGAATGAATTTCGAAGACTCGATTTTCATACCAATGAAGATGGATATGGAGTGTAGGATATATAGGGAGGGTTTTGGAACCCCAGGGAAATGTAGCACTTGATTTTGAATCATTATCCCTACACCTATGGTTTCAAATCATGAGGTTTGGTCCTTAAATATTTTGTGAATGGAAGGCAACATTCTGGATCTGAAAAATGGTACAAATCATAGTGACATAATATCATGGTTGTCAATTCCACTAAGATTTTTTTCAGGGACTATAAATCATGGTCCAAAGGGTTAAGGTCCTAAAAATTGTAAAGAAAAGACAGACAGGGAGAGGTGTATTCCACACTACATTTCAAATATCTTCCATGGTGATTTCAGGCTCATAAGGATAGTAAATCACTCCATACAGAGATAAGATTTCACTGATTATTGGGTTGAACCCCATTTTCACAAATTGCAATTCCAAACTAAGTGATCTTGTTTCCATTCCAAGGACCATGGGAGGTTTGTGGGGACTCAAAGCACTCAATTCATTATGTGTGATTTATAGAGAATGTAATATCATAGAAGGATTTTAGGAACCTAAAATTCATGTAACTATTTTATGAACAAGTTTCCAACATTAATGAGATGTGAACATTCATTTCTCTAACTTTTTCATGGACAATGGGGTCCAACAAGAATAACATAGCATTCATTAAGACCACAAAATGGAGCCTATTAACTATATGTATTAGTTATTTGTGTCCTAATTTTTTCATATACATTGAAGATGATGTGTTTAGTGAGAGAAGGCTGAAATTTTTCTTAGGTCACCCATTCTCAGTTTTCAACTTGATCATTTTTATGTCTCTTTCACTAGAAGTTTAAGGTATTCTGATTTGGACCATTATTGGATAGTGTTTAAGTTCAAACATCATTGACCAAAGTGTAGGAAGTTTATAATTTGGACTCATATAGACCTAATGTGGGAGATTATACATAAGATCCTAATTTGGATACCCATGGTCAATATAACTCCAACATCATTCTGATAAGGAGATAGAAATGTTGTAAATAAAGGATTGAGGATCTAAAGTAATGAGTAATGATATGAGATAGTCCCATTGGAGAATACCCATAACAAACTAAGGTGATGGGTTCCACCATGGCGACATCATGCACCCAATAATTTTAAATCCCTTTATATTGGGAATATATATCCCTAGTTGGTGGGTCTCAATCTGTTATGTGTCAATAGAATGGCCGAACTGAGAGATCCATTTTCTTTTCGATGGGCTACGAAAGGCTTATGGAAACATGAGGTAATCAAAACATGATGTTTGGCACATGGATTCAGGTGATTTTAAATAATGGTTGAAGAACCTTATACTCTAGTTGACTGAGTTTGGTCTCTATTGGTCATTTTGTAAGGAATGATAATGGGTGATGTGATTCACAATTTAATGTCATGTAGTGGGGATATTTTCCATGCTTTTAATCCTCACGTGGTAATGAAATTTTCATTGTAGTTTAACTTCATATGGTAAGGGAATATTTTTTATGCAGTTTAAATTTCATTTGACTAGGACAAGTGCCATGTAGTTTGTCATCATTCTATAAGGATGTACTTCTTGGTAGTTTATCTTCATTTGGTAAGGATGTTTTCCAGTGTAGTTTAATGTCATTCGGTAATGAAATATTCACGTGTATTTTAACAAAAAGCGGAAATGATGTGGGAATTGATGTGAAAAAATTTATACATGATATATTATGTACACAAGAAATTTGTATGTAAATCTAGATCATAGGTAAGAAAAATGATTTTTTGTGACTTTGTTTCAATGTAGTTTTGATTTTTTCTATCGGTTATTACACCTATGCCAGGATTAGAAATCAAAATGTCACTATTTCTCAATTGATGATGGAAATCAATACATACATAGTTCATGATTGGCCATGCATTTTAATAGCATTCAGTGATAATTTTATATTAACTGGTTTGAATGTATGGAAACATTTTGGTTGGTTCAATGGGTGGATGTTCATCCATCACTACGTATGAAAATGAGAATCAAACTATAAATAGTTTTGAAGTGTTGTGCAATTTGATGATAAATGGTGAGGATGTGGTTCCCCTAATGTGAAATGATTGTATTTCACATGGGACCATGAATTTAATTATGGGTGTCACAATATATCCTACGGATCGTTTAAAAAATATCTATTTCATCAAAAATAGGCTCTTGATTGCGACTATAAATTTTCCAAAAATATAATTAATTTTTCATTGTTTCAAAATATATTTTTTTCAAACTCACTATTTAATAATTAAAAAAGTATTGTTGAACATTGTTAAATATAATAATTATTTCCTTAAAAAGTAAATATTATATGGAAATTCAGAATTTTTGGGTTTGAATACATAGACCATTATTACATAATCAAAAGCACTAAGGATAAGGTGTGTCACTGTGATATTTTCCTTGTGCGGTTCAATAAAAATTAATATGGTCATGAACTCGATGGACATGAACATCCCTCAGGTATCGTCCCCGACCCAAGAGCCACTAATTGATTCCCAGAACTGGGTCTCCACCCGACATCAAGTGCACCTCCTTGTACGCCAAAGGTTTCTGACTAGTAGACAGAGGTTGATAAAACATGTGGGGAGACTATAACTCTTTACTAGTGTAACCTATATAATATAACATTTGAAATAAATGAACAAATAATTAATATACTACAATCATGCATTACTAACCATTTTCCAATGAGTCTAAAACCAAAAACAATGATAAATATGTGAAATCAATTATAATAGTGCCCTAATTGAAGAAAATCCAAAATAAATAAAAACAACTGAATCCAAATAATATATATTAACTCTACATAGAGATCCACATTAGTGAAAATCTTAATATCAAATCAACATTCTATAATAGGGCCTCTTACCTTGTCCTGACATGAAACTATTATGTCTACATGGGTACCCAATAGCAGCCCTAGTGGGGTGTGGGTACAACTCAGTATGACACCACAAAAAGCGTCTTTAAAAAATCTTGTCTAAATAGATAGTGCATGAAAGTGCCAAATAAAATAAATTATAACAAAAGACAACTCAGGTTCCATTAGTTAATAATGTACATTTTAACCATTTCAATATTTATTTCCATTTCATCACTTATTCCATATTTATTACTAATTCCATTCTAATCACATGTTATATTGGTTAGGAATTTACATAATTTACATGATTTCCTAGGCCAGTCATTTATCAGGAATTAGGTAATAATTCATGTTCCCTATCTCTCTTGGGATGGACATTTGATAAAAAAATACATCACACATACTTTTGTGCCTCAATCTATTCAGTCTCTTATAATTCATCTATTATTGGTATAGATACTTAGTATGAATCCCTAAATAATGAATTCTAGGTTTGGGGTTGAGATCATGAGTCCAACCAAAACTATGGGAATTGAACCGTAATTCAATACACTACATACCACCATGCCATGTGACATACTTATTTATCCTTTTACCACATATACCATGACATAATTCATTAAAAATCAATACACATAACAATAAAAATTTACATTTCAATCAACACATAATTCATCAAAAATCCACAACCCCTTAGAACATTTAATGATTACATAGCATGAACCATTTTTCCCTTTTTCCATTCTATACCTTAATTCAGTTAGAATAAAAAAATCACCACACATTATCCAATATAACATAGTCAAAATTTCTATTGCATTATCCAAATCAAAACATTTAAAAATGTATTTGTATTTACACAATTAACAATTTCACAAATTCTCATTTATTAAACAACTTATTCATTTCAAGTAAAATTCAATTGGAAATTATAAAACTCACTTTATTTCATCTAACAAATATCATATCATGTCAAACAATCCATTTTTCTATTTTGAATTTCTAGGAATAACCATAAAAATTCCATTTCCAAATCAATAATCATATCAACATGTTTATCATTGGTTCTTCCTCACTAAAAAACTCATCTACACTTAATATAACAATTATCCATGTTCAGGAATGCTGGAACACCCAATGGGTGGTCCTAAATCATTCTAGGGGACCTCAATGCATCCCACCAGAATAATGAGGTGTTTTATTTGTCATTTATCAAACCACATTACCAAATCCTAATTAATTAAACAAATACACAATAATAAAGAAGAAATATGAAGGCCATAAATGAAAGAATCTATATAAAACAATGGGTTATAACTTATAAACCACCAACCCAGAATCCAAAGATGAACGAATCCTTGACATCATTCATAGATTACAATTCAAGAACCATATGAATCCCCAACATAATATCCAATGGAAATGATGATTTTAGGGATATAGAGGATTAGGAAATAATCTAAAATTACTATTCTATAAAAGAGAATAAAAATGGTAGTTATACTTACTCAAAGAATCAATCTATATTGACAACACACCAAATGGAAAATAAAAGATAAAGAATAAGCCTCTGTAAGATTGAGGGAGTTTGGGTCGTCACTAGTCTTGCAAAGGGGGATGGGGGTAAAATTGGGTGGGATAAATAAAATCTCGGGGGGGGGGGGTATTTTAAAAAATTCACTTTTAATGGGGTGAATGGTTTGGATGAATTGATTAATAAACCGTGTGAAAACTATGCACACACAACTATCTAAGTGGAGATGAGACTCACTGTTATTTGGGGAGGCTAGCACAGTTTGAAAAACCATGAATCAACCATGAATAATTCATATTTCCAAGGTAGTATAGTTTTTCCATCACACTTTCACATTTTTACTTGAAATTTATCCCCTCCTTCTAGGTAGAACAGTTTTGGTGAACGATAATATCAAACCATGTGCCACCCATGTATCATGTTTTGGATGGCCACATTCATTTTCTCCTTTGACGTCCCAAGCCCTCGAAACACCCCTAAACCTCCTCATACAACTGGTAAACATTCCATTAAACAAAACTAAGAGATATAATCCAAATTCAAAACAAGAAAATACCTCCATGATGTATGAGATCTTATTACCTCCCCACCATGTAATGGATCAATGTTGAGACACACTCCCAAGAATCACTGAGCTTCCAAAAAGAATAGATTTGGCCACTACACTCGCATATCTGACTCCCTTTCCCAATTTTCTTCATTAACATTACCGTGATTCTGTAAAACCTTATCCAAATGCCCAGTTATGTCTGATAATATGTTCTCACAATGATCCATATTCATAACTAGATTCTCCTAAAATGACTTGTCATCTTGAAGATCAACATCATCAAAATGAATCACATGGGATGGGCCATGATTGTACTTCCAAATATATCACACATTAATCACATCACACAAAAAACTGTATTTCTATGGAGGATCAAATCAATATGACATTGGCCTCATCCCCAACAAAATCTCAAATAGTCCCACATACCTGGGTACCAAATTTCCTTGTTTTTAAATTTTATAGTGACCCATACTTTGAGACACATGAAGAAACACACAATCACCCACCGTGAACTCAAGGGGCCTACAATGATAATCCACAAATGAATTTTTCATAATCGGATCTCTCTCACTATGTTTCTGGATCAACGGAATATGTTTTGACATCTACAACACGAGACTTATTCTCAAGAATTCTAATTCCCAACGTTCCATCCAAAACAATGGAGATCTACATGGTGTACCATATATTTCATCATATGTAACCTTCTAAATCAAAACCCAGTAAATATTTTTTGTAGGTAAAATAGGAATGCGCTAAATTTGTGTCCCATGATCCACTAAAATTATGAACACAATCCCTAAACACATCTTATACTACCAAAATGGTATTCTCTATCTTCCCATCTATCTACGGGTGGATGGCCATACTCAAAAATACCTAAGTACTGAAAACGATATACAATCCTTGCTAGATGTGTGATTTAAATTAGGATCAGGATCCAAAACAATAGTATGTGGTACCCCATTAAATTGCACTACCACTATAACATGCAACTAACCCATTTTATCAATAGCGAATGTCACTCAATTTGTGACGAAATGAGAAAATTTGGTTAACTAGACCCCAACTAAAAAAACCAAATCATTCTTCCATGGAATCATAAGAACAACCACTAATAAATACATCTTTACATTATCCCATTTACAATATGAAATGGTAAAGGGATTCAAAAAATAACCCAACCACTAATGCTCAACATTCACCTGCTGACAGGTAAGGTGACACGCCATAAAACATACAACCTCTTTCGTCATCCCTAGCCACCAATTCTACCGTTGAGGATCATGATACCATTTTTTCAAACCATGATGCACTGCCCACTTTTATGTATGAAACTAGTGCAACAACTCTTCTTAGATCCATGTTAGAACAACACCATGATCACAAACATAAAATTCCCATCATCACCAATGCTCCAATCCAAAGGTGACTCCCCATCTTTAAGGATTTCCCTCACATCTAGACATTTTGAATCCTCCTTCCATCCCTTCTTAATTTTTCTCAAATATTTTAACTCAACTTCCTTGGATATAAAGGACATCTACACTTGGATTTCCTAGACCTCAAGATGCATCACATAGAAGAACAAAATCATCTTTCATTTTGATCAGGATTCATGAATCACTTAATTGTTAGTCTTCCATCTCAAAGAATCTACAACACTATTTCCCATTCCGGATGTGTATACCATCTCAAAATCAATGTACTCCAAGTACTCGAAATATTTTCAATTCAATAGATTTGAATCATGTTGGGATAAGAGTTAATTATGGATGTTCTAATCATTATACACCGTAAACCACTCTCATATCATGTAATGATTCCCACATTTTGATCCATAAACCCCCATGACCAATTAAATATTGCATGATTGGTAATTTATTTCATGATGCCTCAATTTTCATGAAATTTATGTTACAACACAACCATAATTCATTAAATATACCCCAATCCTTACTCTAGATATATCACATAACAAGGCCACTTACCTAGCATAAGTAAGATAAAAATATGTGTGGTTGTCAACCTCTTCATTAACACTTTTAATGAATTATCACATGATTCAGACCACTCAAACATGATGCCCATATTGGTTAATCCAAAATGTGGTGCTTCAAAGCATGATAATAAAATTAGGAAACTACATTAATAAAACATCAATCATTGAAAACATTGAATGTTAGAAACATTATTGGGCTTCTCCAAAGATACCACTTCCTGCACTTTCTTGGGGTTCGCTGACACGCCATCCTCATAGATGATGTGAGCCATGAAATGGACCCAATCAATTCAGAAATTTCCTTAGAATATCCTGGTGTATAGACAATGAATCCTTAGTGTAATTGGGGTGATTTAATGTTGTTTTTCATGATCATCATGAGTTAAAGATTACAATAAGATATTCATCAACAAACTGGTCCACATAAGGATGAATGATTCTGTTCATCATATCCACAAACACTACTACAACATTTGTAAACATGAATAGCCTAATAATAAACACATAAAATCAATAAAATATCATGATGGTAAGTCATGGATCATTAGAATGCCTCACCCTCGGCTAGTGATACCCTGATCTCAAATAAATTTTCGAAAGCAATGAATCACTTATCTATTGGTTAAAGAGATCATCAAATCATAGAAGAGGGTATTGATTCTTAATCATTATCTAATTTAGCTTCCTATAATTAATTGACAATAGCAAATATCCATTATATTTCTTGGAAAAAAACATTTGTAGATCCCCGAGGTGACGTACTAGGATGAATAAACCATTGTTCTCCAATTCCTCTAACTGAGTTTTATACTTCTGGTGTTCTGTCAGTGACATTCTATTTGATGGTATGAAATCTATTTTTACTCCACGAAGAATCTCGATGGTGAACATAACCTATCTCTTGGTTAGAAACCATTATAAGTCCTTAGGAATTACATTCGATAAATGATCCACCATATGAGGGAAAACATGTTACTCTACTTCCCCATCAACAAGTATATGATAATCAACTTTGATGGTGAGTTCACCCAAATGCTGACAAAATATCCCTACAGAGCTTGCTTGGGCATCACATCCACCATGATTGACATACGTGTCTCCTTAAACAGATGTGACTGTTACTATACTCAAAAAATTGTCAATATGATCCTAGTAAAACACCAACCAATCCATACCCAAAATATGATCAAAACTGACATCTCAAGAAGAAACAATTACCAACGGAAATGGTGCCCACAAAGTTCAAGTGGACACCCCTTAAAATACCCAATATTTTCTTCTATCACCCCTAATGGTGTATCAATTGACATAATCCCACTCATAAATTCCATCTCTAGGCCCATAAAAATATAAACTGGCCATAAATAAAAGAATGTGAAGCACATGTATCAAATAAAGAAGTAGCAATCATGAATGCAACAAGAATTGTACTTTTAATAGTCGATAGTCCAACCTCGCCACCTTCAGGTTTGGACTAAACGACATGGAGATGACCACTGCTTATACACTAGGATCTAGCCTGAACTCCGGGATCCGAACTACCATATTGGTAAGAAAATTCTCTCCCCAAAGTACCCCATATGCCACCTCTACTGATACAGCTAGTATAACTACAACTTCCTGCTTGATATGGGATGATCAACCCCCTACCTATTGCCTGCACTAGAATTGGTCCAATCTCATTATCATGACACCGATGATTCCTATATAACCAAAACACTTTCCGCATTTTGTTCCAATCTCAACACTCAACTAGTGTTCAGGGCCACTGACTATGCTGGTGTCCCAACCTGCCGCATTGATAGAAAAATACATGATCACATACCTGAAAAACTAGTTCCTTTTTTAGAATACCCTATCAACCACTGACCTAGTGGAAACTCCCAATGTATTTCATTGTACCATAAAATCCACACCACTAGATTTCCCAATTCAGACAACATGTCCACTACTTGGATCCTCTTTGGATTTCTTGTAGAAATAAGGGACTGATCTACCACTTCAGAATACCTCTTTAAACAAAAGATATTCACATGGGACATAATATCATTTCTGTGTCCATCCTGAAACACATCACCATTACTTCCTTATCCCCCAAAAAATATAGAAAAAACATTTCATGTCAGTTAATGGGATGTAATAATACATCACTATTATAGTCCCATGAGATAAACTCATAAAATCTGTAGCCTTCCACAACCTCATGGTCAACGGATAGATGATTTACATAAAAATTTCTTAGAATCCATTCCATAACATACCATATGCTTTATTGGTTGGAATTAAGATGTACCAAAAATGTTTTTCATTCCCTCACAACTTGTAATATACCAAATTGAATCTCTTCTCTGTTGGTGTACCAATACGGTCCGGGTTTTTTGTATAAAATTTATCCAAAACTTGACTACCTTGGGTTCCCCCTCACTAATGACATTCAGAGGGTTGTGCAGTTGAAACTCCATAGTCATATAAAACATACTATAAAAAACCCCATTTTGTGTCCTACTCCATCATTTGTATAAAAGGGGTGATGTTCTCACAAAACAACTCCTCTCCTCTATTACCCTAATCAATGAAAATTTCCAACCCCATTTATAGAAGAGAATTCTCTGTGATTTCCTCTTGTCGGTAAAATGGTACATGTCTTCATAGTTTTATTGTCATATAATGCCAGACATCAATTTTAAAAAACATAACATAAAACATCCACAATTTCAATAAAATAATTTAATTCAGTATCCATAATAACTTAATGTTTTCATTGGGTCCCAATGAACACTATCTCACCTAAAAGACTACAATCAATCATCCCTACCATGGGGCATGGCTAACCTAGGGTAAAACTACAAGAATACTTACATGTTTCTCATTTAGACAAATTTTTTCAACCATTTCTACACTCACAACATAAACCTTTCCTCTTATACACATTTCCCATTTAGAAACATGTTCAAGAAAATATGAGAACCCATTTACCTCCCTTCATTGAGTATAATTAATAAACCATTCATTAACATTCTTTCCATTTACCAATTTATATCATTTCCATTAGACATTATTTTATTCTAATTTTATAGATATTAAAATTCATTCTACCTTCCACATCTCATACACCCATATTGTGTTTGCCAACCAATATTCATTCCACTTGTATTAATAGGTGCCAAAAATGATGCTTGAATGCATAATCTCATTCCATCCTGGCCATAAGAATAATTTATTTAAACTAACACATCACCCAACATGTGCATCACCCAATGGTGAAATATCATTTGACTATAACAACACACTAATAACAATAATATCACCATGGGTTACTTGGGTTTCCCCGCATACATGGGTTAGATGCTCCCAAGAATGAGTAAATTTAAATGCCTAACACATCTTAATATCTCATCTACCATACCCCAATATTAACGCATATAACATACCTTCTCTCATTCCACTTTGTAACATCCCCATCCCGATATCCACTAACCGGTGCTCTGTGTTGGGTTGCCACATGACCTCTTGCCCACCTCCCCATACACCAAAGGTAGCTAAAATGTTGAGAGGGTCTGATAAATCACATAGGGAGATTATACCCTCTTTAATATAGTAATCCACAATAGATAACATATGAAATAAATGGACCAACAAGAAATAAAACAGAAACATGCATTTCTAACCATTTTCAAAATAGGGTACAACCACAAACAATGATAAATATGACGTGTCAATTCTAACAGTTTCAAAAGTGTGGAAACAATAAAATAAATATAAATAGTTGAAACCAAAAATATATCATAACTCCATGTCTAGATCCTCACCCATGTGCATCCCAAGACCAACTCAAATTCCTAGAATAAATTATTTTCCCTTTTTCTAACATGCAACAATGTAATCTCGTTAGGTACCCAACGGTAGCCCTAGAATTGTGTGACTACAGATCAGAAGGACACCACCAACAATGTCTAAAAAATATCTTGTCTAAACATATAGTGCATTCATGTTCTAAATAAAAGACAAGATAAAAAAATAAAACTCGAGTTCCATTATTTAATAATTTTCACCAAAACCATTTATATAATTATTTTCATTTCCATCACTTCTACAATATTTATTACAATGTGCATTCATATAAAATATTCTATGGGTTAGGAATTTCCATCATTTATATGATGGCCTTAGAAAATAATTTATCACGTACAAGGGAATAATTCATGTTCTCTATCTCTCTAAGGATAAAAACTTCATAATAAAATACATCACACTTACCCTTTGAGCCATAGTTGAAGTACTCTAATCCAAGGTATCTATTTGGGGAATAGATCCCCAGTCTTGCTACCTATCTCATGAAATATTAGGGTGGGGTTTAAGGCCTCTTTCCAATCCATCCCATGGGAATAGAACCTCAAGTAAACAAACCACACACCACAATTCAATGTGCACATTCATTTTCATCCATTTACCACATATACCATGTCATAAGTCTTTCACAATCAATACAGATAACATTAAAATTTCAAATTTCAATTAACTCATAATTCTTCAACAAGTATTAATCTGTTATAACATTTAACATTTACATAGAACAGCCAATTTAACCCATTTCATGTTATATACCTTCGCCCATTTAGCACAATTAACAATTATCCATACATTATCCCATTTAACATACTAATAAATCCCCATGAATTAACCCCTTAAACACATTTATCACCTATATATTATTCACCCATATAACATTCTCACCAATTATCATGTATTAACCTAGTAATGCATTTCCAATAAAATTCAAATGGAAACTAGAACAATCTCTTTATTCAATCTAACCCATATCATATCATGTCGAAGTGTCACCTATGACATTTTCAAGGTCTAGGCACATTTATCAATATTCCATTTTAAACTCAATTATTGTATCACCATGTTTATCATGGGATCTACCTCACAGAATGACACCTCTGAATTTAATATTACAATTTCCAACGATCTTGATTGTTGGAACACACCATTTTTTCCTTTATTAGGACAAGGAAAACTCAACACCTCCCGTGAAAATAATGTGGTGTTCCATTTGTAATTTTTCCAAGAATATTAATCATCATACTTAGGGTAACAAATATAAAATAATAGGGAAGCAATATCAAAACCACAAATGATTAAGTCTTTGAAAAAACTATGAGATATAACTTGGGGAACACCTATATCGAATCTAAATATGAAACCATTAACCATACCCTTAGATCCATTTTCAAGCACCATTTTAAGCATCAACCTATGGTATATATAAAAAGATGGTTTTGGGCTATGGAATAATAATAACGAATCTACAAGACCTAATATGTAAAATTCCAGAAAGATGGGCATCAGACATACCCAAAGCATTGATCTCCAACTAAAAAAGATCAAAATGGACTAGAATCAAAAGAGAATGATCCTTGGGAAGACTGGGGGAGTTTGGTTCATCACTGGGGTTGAAAAGTAGTTTAAAAGAGGATAAAATCATGTGAGATACATAATATTATGAGTAGACAGTTGGTTAAATTTTCACATTTTAATGGGGTGCACATTTTGGCCACATGGGATTCCAAACCTTGTGAAAATCAGGCTCTAGACACTATCTAAGAAGAGTTTAGTCACATTGTATCTATGGGAGGCCCTCAAGGATTGGAAAATCATGATCCAACCATGCTGAACTCCTATGTCAAAGGTCTCGAGGTTTGGCCTCCCCCCATGCACAATATTCCTTAACCATGCACCCTCCTGGTCTCTAGCATGGTTTAGGTGCACATTTATCTCCAACTACGTACCAACCAGGCAATATACACTACACAACCAAATTCCAATTTTCCATTCATGTGAAAAACCCTCAAAACACCCTCAAATCTCCTTATTCACACTTTAAACATTCCAGTAAACAAAATTAAAAGATATATGCCAAATAATAAATACAGACATACCTCCACAAATTCCATGATCATACATCTCGTAATAGAATTTTCTCAATATTTAGATTTCAAATCATATATTTTTCATTGTCATATGGAAATTGGATTGTTTCTATCACCCCCAAAGTCACTAAAAATTGTGCTTTATAGGGTACAATACTACCAATAAAGGTAGTCATATCATTCGCCAATGTCAATTGGACTTTATCAAACAAATTAATATATACTAGTACTATTATCATTATTCACTGAATATATTATCAATGGTTATGATAAATACTGGTATTTTATATCCAATATGATATATTATTTGAAAAAAATAGCGTATTTACACTATATAAATACATTACTTAATAATTCATTTACACATTTAAATGGAGAATTTCATTTCTTAAATATTATTTCATTAACTTATTGTCCAATTAAAAATTTCATCCTTGACATTTCTATTTCATATTGTAAAAAATATGACAATACATTTATTTCATAACCTATTCTAGTTCCCATATTGAATCCTAAAACATGTTATTCCTCCATAATTATTAGACTAGGTGTGTGATGTTGTATTGTAAAACCATGTCTCTATGAGCAAAGATCATCATAATATTCTCCACATATAAAATATCATTCTCTAGTGGTAACAATGATTGATTACAAACATGTGGGTGGTTTGGTATGTACTCAAAAAGAGGGATGCATAGATCAAATCATGTATATGAGATTGTATAGGTTATAGTCCAGATTGACATATCACCTCCTTGATAACAACATGATCTCAAAGTGGAATATGTATCTTGGATTTTGATTTCAATTATTCCATCATGTCATTAAATTCTTCTGTAGTTACATAAATGAGAAATTTATCTCTTACCTCTTTCTTTTAGTCTCATCAATGATTTTATTCCAAGATTTTTCTTTCATCTTTTTTAATATTTTAAATTATGCTTGATGGTTTGAACTTTAACAATCATTTATTTTTTAATATTATTAATTGTCATAATTTTCTCTCCATATTTATTACATAATGTTAGATTGTGAAATAACTTCCCATAAAGAGCTTTATCAGGTTCCTTTTATTTTTTATAATATCAAAAAAAATTATATTATAAGTCAACGTTGGTAAGGTGTTGACCGTAACGCCCATATATATATTGTAATTGATCAAAGCACATACATTTGAGTTGCAACAGTTATTTAAAACTTACCATCCCTATGATGGTGACAAGTAGTGCTATAGTTATGTTATATGTAAATTTCTTAATGAAGAGTTCTAAAAAACCATGAGATAAAACCTACATCTCGATACAATAAAATTTAAAGTGGAACTCCATGATTTATTACCCCATCCCTTATTTTTGTCATAGAGATTTGGTCATGAGATAAATCATCATTTATTGAAATGAAATGGTATTATTTAGTTAGGACATCAACTACCACCAAGATGGAATTATTTCCATTATGTGTCATAGGTAGTCCTAATATTAAAAACATAGTTTGGTATCCCATTTGTATACATTTATGGGAAATTATTACATCATCCCCTCAATAGGTTTACATTTGTCTTTAACTTGTTGGTAGAATAATAATTATGTCAAAAACTCCAAAATCGCCCTCTTTATGAGGAACTAACCTTACGCATTTCATAAAAAAGTAAATTCAAATAGAATTCACTTTCATACACTCCAAAATATCTTTCTAGTTTATATAATTAGTGAACTAGCTCATAATTAATACTTGAAAAATCCCATTAGCATAAAAAGTGTAAACTGCTAAAATAGTATCAATTTCTTTCTAAAGTGAAATTTTTATTAATAAATCTTGAAATATTTTCCTAAAACATCTTCAAAACTTTCATCTAGGCTTATTCTTTTTGTTAACCTTACTTATACCCTATGAAAAACATTTAAAATATTGGGTTGAGAAAAAAATCGTACCAAGCTAAATAAAAATAAAGGAAAAAAATGTTCATAAATGAGTACATAAAAACATATGAAATAATTTCCATAATTATATATTTATCACGCACAAAGTACTATATACGTAATTTGTGAAAACAATAGATTTACAATAAACATTGAAAACATAAATAAACCATGTAGGTAACATGGGGAATTACATACTTAATATTGTAACCATTTTGGATACCATACGATTTGTAACTCTCATATCTAACTTACATTGTAACCCTCATGACTACTCTTAAGGGGTAACCCTTGTAACTACCTTATGGTGTATACATCACAGTTTTACTTGGTGTAAATATTTTTGTCAAATTAAGACATAAAAATACCTAATACACTAGAGGGAGATATTGGTCCAACCCTTCATCATAAAATTGTTCCATGAGCCATAACACAATCATCAAACAAGAATACATGCATCATAAAAATCATTACTTGAGAAAAACACATTTTAATGGAATACTAAACACATACAAAGAAAAACAAGATATTAAAGTGGATTTTTTGTTTTCAACAAGTTCCCTTAACAATGGTTTCAATTTTTAAAAATGTGTTCAAATATCCTATATAATAGATTAAATAGTGTAATTAATTTATTATTAAACTAAACCAATGTTTATAATATCATATATGACCATTTTAAAACATCCTTCGACCCATTTGTCAATAATAATTAGTTATTTGCACTTTTTTGGGAAGAATTGCATTATGGTTTCATGGTCAGTTTATTATGGACATCACCTTAAAAAAGAAATAATACATTTCAATAGATACCTTATATATATATATATGATTAAATTTAATCAATGAAATGTGAATTTGAAATTCCCATGAATTCTTAAAAGGGAAAAACTCAATGTCCACAAAGTGGGTGAATTAATGCACTATGTAGGATGATTTTTAAGAATAAAAGGATAAAATAAGTTATTTTCATGATGTATATACCCCTAAAAACAATATTATATTTATGATAATGTCGTTATCATGAAATATATATTATGGGGTGAGGAGAGGGTATAAATGATAAGTAATTTAAAATAGGAGGAATTTACCTCCTAAATATTCCTCCTCAAGAACCACCATAGAGATCATGGAAGTTGACATTTTGTGAGATCACTACCAATAAAATGTAGAACTGGATTAGGATAAGGTAATTTGGAAGAGGACTATTGAGAAATATGTTTCATGTTCAAGAAATATTTTGAAATTATGAGTCTCCTTTTATAATTTATGTGAGGGATTACATAAGAACGACTTAAAATATTGATATATAATAAGTCTGATATAGGGTTAAAGAATTTAAAAGGACTAAAAATTATATTTGATAAAATAGATTTAATAATATTATCATCTTAGACCACTTTAATGTTTTTTTAAATATTCTAATAAAACATTGCCTTTATGGAATTTTTTTGTCAAATTCAACACTATTCATAACAAGGAAATTAAAACATCAAAAAAAAATTAATCTCAAAACCAATTTTTATTATTATATAACAGACATATCAAATTCATCTTGATAATTCCTCTATTAACATAAAAATATAAAATATGTTTATTTTATTATTTTTAATGTCATTAATATAATTTATTATTTAATTAAATAATCACTACATCCTCTTTGTACACTCCATTCAGGTAATTAAATATTCTAGAAGAATGGAAATAAATTTCCAGGAGAAATATAAATTTATTAGATTTCAAAATACTATTGATTTTATAAAAAATATAGAAAACTACATATTAAAATATTATACTATTTATAAACTCATGTGTGAACAACATTACATTATTTTAAATAAATTATTATAAAGGGATTAAAGTGCTTCAGGTGTGTCCAAAAGAAGAAAAATTAGAATCATAAAAAGATAATGGACAAAACATTTTCATATAAAATGATTTAGTAAAATTTGGTTCATTTAATGGGTAATATAATTTTAAATAAATAATTTTATTTATTTTTCATCTACATTCCTAGGAACTACATCAGTGCTTCCCAACAATTGATGCTAATTATTTTATATTTTAAAATTTTAAAAAAATTAATATAAATAAAATAAACTAATTTGGTAAAATAATTGTCTATATTCGTTAATTTTGAATAATTACTAATTTCAATGTCATGAAAATTTCATTAAATTTTTAATTTCTATTTTATTGCCTTGTGCATGCATTTCCCAATCATTGTGATAGGACACAAGGTATATATACCTATAGAAATCTAAATTAACATTAATAAAAATAAATTATAAATGACATATAATCTATAACTTATGGATTTGTAGGTTTCTAATATATATTATCAATTATATATTCTGTAACATAAAATTTTATTCTAATTTTAGTTCCCTTAATAATAGTTTATAAGGTGATATTGAATTTAATAAAGCATATCTCATGTGAGGGTCAATCCTAGTGTGCATGAAGAACTATTTACATGAACCAAGAGATGATTGATTCTTTCTCAGTGCTTTATTTTGGGGTTGTTACCCGTAGTTACATCTTTTCCCAAGACACATACATATTTTATATGAACATAAGGATGTATTTCAATGGAAAACACTTACTCTATATAATAAACATAATTTGAGACGTTTTCCTATGTTTATTATTATCCATGAATTAGTCACCAGTATTTTATAATCCAAATTCCAAAATTAACAATACCTTTCTCTAATACCTACAATAGAAACAACTAATATTAATACACAAAATTCAATAATTTTTAAAAAAAATGTAAATATAATAAAATTTCAAAAGAACATGATGTTGAGATTATTTGGGAAACCAGTTTCATTTCATAAAAACATGAAATTGGAAAAGAATGAAATTACTTATAACTTAACATGATTCTCTTAAAATTACACCAGTCTTTTAATATTTCTCTACATAACATGGGAATGTACATAAAAAAGTGATCTCTGAACCCATTAAGGGAATAAAAAAAATTCATAAGGTTGGGTAGTACATGTGATCCATGGGTCATGTCAATATAAAATAAGATATGTGATAATAATAATCCTGAATAATGAAGCATGAAATAACATTCTAGTATAATGTCAATATGGGAATGTGGGAAAAAAACAAGACATACGGATCCATCAAAGATAACTAGTATGACTATATAGCATAATGTTATTAGAATAACCTCATCTACACCATAAATTTATTGTAATGAGATAAAAAAAATCGCAATGCATTTCAGGGATATACAATTCCAAACCCACCATCACATATATATCATGTAGAAGCATATGTGTGAAACATAGTTGATACAACATACGTATGTATTTCAGAAAAACATGATACAATTGTTATGTTTTGTGAGATAAATACATGGAAGAAACCATTGAATTATGTATAGGTAAACCTTGGTGAATACCCATGATTTGGAATGGGAATAGGTATTCTCTATATAGTTATTTTTCATTAATAAGCACGTGATAATTTCAATAGCATATAAATAGTACATAATTATTTTTAGATGAAATTACTGAGTGGTAATGGGGTATCTCATGACTTTACAATTATTTGAAATATATGAGGGGAATGTGAGAACATAAATCAACCAAAAAATTGGAAATTAATGATAATAATACAAAGAATGTTCTACTAAAAGAGTAGAATGGGGGGATCCTTTATCTTGAGTGGATACCTCTAAAATCATGGTAAGATATTATTAAGATCATGGTAGAATCATAGGATGTATATAAAGGGGTAAAGTATATGTATTGTTATGATATGTTCTTCTTAATGAAATGTAATTTGATTTTGGGTTGGTTTATATAGAAAATTGATGAATAATTATTTATTAACTCCAAAATATAGGTTTTCCACTATATGTGATAGAATAATAATAATAATCCAATGATTCCCATGGTTATTTACATTTATTAATTCTAATGTATGTGGATTTAGTTATTTTATATGTCCTAAAAATATAAAATTTTAAATATTCTCGTGGTGATGTGTAAGTGAGCCATGTTCAGGATTTTTTTAAATAATTAAAATGTAATATATGTTTTGGATGAACCATTAATGGTTTATAAAATTAATAAAATAACTTTATAAAATAATTTTTTTTAATGTGATGTAGTTATTTTGTAATTTATTCTTTTTTTTGAAAATATTACATCACCATTTGATAATTTTGATTATATAATACACAACATATATTTATATAGTATTTAATTTATACCTAAAAATTTGATTTTTCTCATAAAATTATTTAAAATTCACCATTTGAAAAATTTGATATGTTGATTTAAAAAATAATATTTTTATTATCAAACTAATTTTCTATATATGATCTTTTAAACATTAAAATAATAAAAACATTTATTAAAAAATATCAGGTTTTGAACTATATTTGTTTCTCTAATCGTTATAAAAATTAGTTTTGAATTCATTGATTTATATAATTATATTTATTTAATAATTACTATTTAATACTAATTTTTTAATATAATAATATTTAATTAAAACATTCTTTAATTCATAAAAATATTGTCTTACTTTAACATATATATATTTTCCAAAAGTACAATTGTTTCTCATTATATCAAAATTTAATATTTGAAAAACTCATTATTTAATAAATTTAAATGTAATTTTAAAAGGTGATAAATACAGTTTCTCTGTTATTAAAAGTAAATAATATATAAAATTCATACTATTACTTTTTATATACATATCAAATTAAGACATGTGAAAATTCCTAAAGTTTAAGGTGTGTGATGCTGAGAACTCTATGGGGGGGTTCACGGAACATGGTATGGGATGTGATCTTGATGAAAAATAAATTGTGTCATAAATGTTTTCACTCTAGCTTGTATTGTACAACATTTTCTTAGTATTTTCAATGTAAAACATAGTGAAGCTATCTACATCATAAGCACTGATAAAATGGGGTTCATATGGTACAATCCTATAGGTCAAGGCCATCGCTTCTTATATTTGTGACACTTGTACTTTTTCATAACCCTTTATATATTGTAATAATATAATAACTATTAATTATTTATCTTATCTACAGTTAAGAATCATATTGATATATTGAATTTTAAAAGAGATAATATAACAAAATAACTAATTCAGTACATTTTTTAATATATGTACATTAAATAATAATGTATTTCCTTATATAAAAATTTAATTTTATATTAAAATTTCCAATAATTACACCAAAACTATCTTTTGAATGAACTAACTTCCCTAGAAGTATAATGTATTATTGCCATATTTTATTAGAGTTTGTACTTAATTATTAGTTGGTTTGTTTATGGTATTTTCCTTTTTTGATCAATTTTCTCTTCTTCTTCATAGATCTCATCTTTATCTTCCTTCCCCTTATTATGTTGGGAACTAACTATTCTATGAGTGCATTATTTAGTGGTTTTAACTGGGAATTTATGGTGTTTATTATGGTTCTATAAAAATGGGGACTCTCCCTCTCCCATTATAATATTCATTTTTAGTGGAAATCAATTTTCCACTCTTGTTGAAGTGGGTGTCTAGATATAAAGGTGCTTACTCATTGATTACATGATGTTATTTTAAATTAATTTTATTTATTTATTAAATTGTTAATTTTGATATAATAATTAAATTAAATCATTATAATTTTGTATTTAAATGTGTTTCTATTTAAAATTTTATTTTTTTCACACTATATTTATGATGAAATGTCTTAATGGAGATGTTGACAGAAAATAGATTTTCTAAAATGTTAGTGGTGATGTTTCAATACTAATATGATTTCAACTATGAATATATTTTTACAAATGTTTTGTAAAATATAATATCATCAGTGCAATGAGTTAACATAGGTTACCCTTAGAACCAGAATCGGAATCACTATTCAACTGGCCCGAAAGGTGTTTTAGAACCCCATGCATTCGGGAAAAGAACCCAAATATAAAAAATAATTTGTTGATAATGATTTATTTGAACAAAAAAACATATACAGATAAATAAATAATGTAACTAAAAACTAATAATGAAATCCGAATGTAGAATATTACCATATAGAAAATTTATTATCAACCAAATATAAGCAGATAAATTAATATTATATCATCATATAAACTCAATCAAACATTTAGACAACAAGTTCCACTGGTTACCACAACCACTCCATGTCTCATTAAAAAAGTGGGCACACAACCAAGAGTGGTTCATTATCATTTCATAAAACTATTATATGAAAAAATATTTTCATATGTAGAAAAAGGATAGCTGTGAGAGAGAGATTCTAGTATGAATTCACCAATCACTACATAAGGAATCCTTAACAACTATTTTTTATAATTATTAAATAAAATATATATTGGAAATATTTTTATAATTCATATAAAAATATTCATAAGGAAAATTTTAAATGGATAGTAATTATATATGTTTCAGAATATCATTTCCATCGTTGTGCTAATAATTAATAAAGACATTTAAAATAATAATAAATGAGCATTTATAAAAAATATACATGAGTAAATCATTTAAATTAATCAATGAAACTTAAAATCACATTTAGTTTCATAAAAAGTCTTATAATATCAAGGGGATGTTGTATATATAGAGATTCTCGCACATATTAGGAAAGTATGGATACCTTTGTGTTCACATATTCCTAGGACTAGGTATTGTGGAAATATGAAGAACAATATGCCCTTTTATATATAGGATAATATCCATAAGTATTAATATCCCTTCCGTAAACTATTTTAGTTATCTTTATTATCATAAATCCATTTCCTTTTACAGGTAATACCTTCCAAATGTGTATTATCCCCACATAACTATCTTGGATCCAATGTGACTCAAGGTAAAAATAATACGGGTGGACATACTTGGTTTAAAAATTCCTCAATGTAGTTAATCTATCATCTAAAATTATCCCTATTTTAAACATTCATAATAAAAAATTAATTTTAAAAAAATATATCAAAATATTATTTTTAATAAATTAATGTTTTTTCAAAATAAATTGACAGATAAAAGTTATTATTATAATCTCATTCGATTTTTTTCATAAAAATATTATTAAATAAAGTATTTACATTAAATAAAATATTCCATTAGTAAAGAAACTTTTAAAACAAATTTTCAGTGTATTAAATCATGATTTATAAATCAATTATAAAAAAATATAATGTAAAAAATTTAAAATAAACAATATTCATTGGTTTCAAGTGATAGATATTTCCTTAAAATAGCACATAAATTAATTTTAAAATTAGAGAACAACTAGTCATGGATCCACAACAATAATAGAAGATGGTAAAAACATAATTAACAAGTAAACCACACCTCTAACACACTCTAATTGATTAACGAGTAGATGCATTCTCAATATTCCCTAATAAGATAAAAATCAATGGAGAAAAGTTTTAGATATTTTAAAAAGAATGGTGATATTTTCGTTCAAAATATTAAGAACATCATATTAAAACTCCCATTTAATTTTTCATTTCAATGAAATCATCAATACATAACCGTTAAACCATTTAAAATAATAAAGAGTATATATGATTAAATTCCCAAGATTTAGATAATTTACAAATGTAATGAGGTGCTACAATGAAGATCTATGGATGAAGAAAAAAAATATGTGTTTAAAAAAATATTTCTTAAAAATGATGATGTCTATGTGTAAAATTAATTTACCCCAATACATCTCATTGGTGCAGCCTAATTGTATTGATTCACCGTTACGTTACCTTTTTAAAATCAAAATTACTATTACACAATAAAATGACATGTGATCTTACATGTATGAAGCACTGACCTAAATTTAGATGTTAAATGAAACTCTCATGTTACCCTTTTGTAACCCTCTTGAATAATAACATAAACCCACCTGGACAATGAAATACCCATACAGGAACAGTTATTTAATAAAATAAAATTTATGGAAATATGGTTTTCTAATACATATCTTATATAATATTTGTGTTACCATTACCTAGAGCTTTGGTACCCATACGCGTTCTTAGAAATTATAGGGATACACATATGCAATGTATAGACACATTCATATACCATTTTTTAAATCATATAAACATATTTATAGCCTTATATATTGGTCTATATACCCTTACATTACATTTATAAATCCACTATTAAAATAAAAAAAATTGACTAAATATTCTATTTAACCTTACACTACCGACAAAAAAATATCTCATACTTACAAAAAGAATATGACCAATATAGGGGAATTTTTTTAATAGTTGGGCCCAAATCCTCATTTGTATTATTAGAGAAAATCCCTCTTTAACTAGGTAGAGGGTGACCCATTACATAACCCTAAATCCTAGTGGTAATTTAACCCATTACAAAGCCCGTAGGCCCTATTTTTTTTCCCAAGCCCCATTTTGTGAATAGTACCGCTATAATAACCACGCTGATACAATGCTGCATAGTAACTGTCATTGCTATAGTGCCCCTACCCTGCTATAGTGTCGCCTTTGCAACAGCATCTCGGCTTCTACAATAGCTACAGTACCTACACCTAATGGGGTTTTGAACCCCATTTTTCATGTATAATTATACCACTAAGCTAAATCCCAACTACACCTATGCATGAGGAATGTTTACAATAAAAATTATTAATTTGTTTATAAAATTAATTCATAAATTAAACAAAAAATTATCTATAATTATTATCAAAACAAATATTTTATAATTCTCACCACTATAATGTTTCTTCTCCATGAAATCATCATGAAAATTGATCTATCGTGACTAGAGAGAAAAGAAAATGCAAGCAACACCAATGATATTGAAACATTGAAACAATAATAGATATTCAAGTCACATTTACAAAAACAATAAATGATTCCAAAAAAACTATGGAAGAAATTGATTATAGAGAAATACATTTATATTTTTGCACACTAAAAAAGAATACCTTTAATCAAAAATATTGCACAAAAATATATGATGATGGGAAAATTTCCAAATAAGTTTCATGAAGACATATTAAATCAAGTCTATAGAACAACCCTAAACCACTAAAAGGTAAGAAATGGTCAATTAAACTACAAATATATTACAAAATGACTAATAATTACAATTAAAAAACATTACATTGAAAAATAATGACAAGATTAATCTACCATATTGAGTACTAACAACAAAAATTTTTAAAAGTGAACCAAAGATAATAATTGGAATACATAAATAAGTAATATTACTCATCAAGAAAAAAAATATGATTCTAGTTGTATGCCATGTGAGGGTACCTCATAACTACATTACCTGAGCACCAGATTCTGGTAATTCTAATCAAAAACACATTTCTTCAACAACATTTCCCTTCGAACCCCCCAAAAATTCATCAAGAACTACTATCTTTGTCAAGAAAAAGAACCATTAACACCACACAACACATGATTCTATATTAGTGAACAGAAAAAAAAAATCACCCACAAAAGTGTATTTCGAAAACAATCACCGTCACATTGATGAACACTCAATGGAGAACAGAATAACATGAGAAAACATGTATCATATACAATGAACCCAAGATCTTCCGATGCTAAATATCATACTATCCCGAAAAAATGAGATAAATGAATATCCTTTTTTAGATATACCATGTATAGTTATTTTCATGATTCAGGAAACCAAAAATCATAAATCTATGCTCATTCTTCCAGGAAGAATAAATTGTTCTTAAATGTTAATGGAATACCATTCAACATGAAAATTTCAATATTAGTGATCAATCCAGTGTATTGAATTTCTCTCCACATCATAACCATTAAACTAAACTACTCAAAAACATTGAACAAGAAATATGAAAAATAAAACAAATTAATCCATAAAACCATTTTGTTACATAACTGTTATAGAAACCAATAACATGGGACTAAGTAAGATAACTCTCAATGTAATAAGGAAAAAAAATAAAAACAAATACAATATCAAATATTCGAATGAAATTCACTCTATAATTAGAATTAAAAGGAAGGACAAACATAAGCTTCCACATTGATATCCTCGATTACATAATTATATATCACTATGGGTCATATGGATGGACTCATATTATCTAGGAGAATTTTCTATTTCACAGTTTCATTAGGATCTAATGTTCCATGAATACATTATGTTTTATAGAAATCCTAGTTGAACCTCTATAACTTTACTAGATGGCGACATGTGATATAAGATTTAAGAGTGCTACTAATAGAATTCATTAAAGGTCCTTATATTCTAAACTATATGAAAATCATGATCTTCAATTCATAGGAATCTGGTTAGATGAATATAAACT